>ML784177.1:48088-70921 GCA_009831015.1 Picea engelmannii
CTTGACCTAGAAGTGCAAAGGCTCCCCTACAAGTGAAGAGACTATATCTCCATATTATTCCACTATGTTGTGCACATGCTTCTATTATGTAGAGATACTCCATGCAAAGTTTGTGGTCATCATAGTGATATTTAGTTCACCTTGCAACTGAATCATGAAAAGGAAAAATTTTCCAATCTAAGAGATTACCTTCCTTCATTTTTTTTTTCTGAGATCAAGGAAACTATAGTAGTCAAAACTACCTTTGGTACCCTATAGAGTTGTCCTCCCAAAGTAACAATGACACTACAAGGCCTAGAATTGTAAACAAAGTGATGTTTCCACATATAGGTTGTCCTAAAATAATATCAAAAACTTCAAGTGGGGATACATCACACAATACCTTATCTTTGAAGGGATTTATTCCATTGGGAAAGTGACATTACTGACTAACATGGATGACTCATCCTTGGCATTTTCAACAACTTCAATATGTTTTTTTTTTTGTAAATAAGAAGTAAAATATATGAGGTTCCTGCTAACACTGCAGTTAGGTTTCAAAATACAAACATGTTCATGGTGGAACTGCTGGACTGCCCCAACAGAGGGGAAACCAGTCGAGCCTTCCCCTTCAGTTCAGAATTCAGATAGTCATAAGCTAAAGTGAAAAGACTAAGTTTAAACTGATCTTCATCTGAGATCATAAGACTGGTAAACTACACAATGACAAACAGAAAAACTAAACACCTGGCGAGAAGGATGGCCACATGGGAGGGAGGTCCCTTGGCCACAGCTCTTCTTCAATTAAAGTTGGCTCATATGCTGGCTCGTTTGCTTCGTCGTGCTCGTCTCCCTTATCTCGGTTGTCGTGCTCATTCTTCACCGGTTCCCTGTGGACTGAACATTGGGCAGTGTTCGATTTTCCATTTGTAGCAGCAGGTGTCTCCCTTGGCATATCTTCATCCAGCTCCAAAGTAAGATCCCCCTGCATGGAGGAAAGAAGTTGGAGACACCTCTTCACCTTGGCATATGAAGCTTGGAGACGATAATTGAGATCTGCCATCTCCTGTCTAAGCTCAAAGACCAGATCACTCATGATAAGCAGACGGACTCTAAATTACATGTTGTCGAAAGAGCCATGGGACTGCGGTTTAGTTCTCTTAGGCGCTCCCCGAGGAGGGTTGCCGCTTGGGCCAAGGAGGTGTGGAGGGGGATGAAACTTCACCAGGGGATTGGGAAGGTGGCATGGGAGGGCGTTTGGCGATCAGGGGGATGTAGCTCTGGAAGCGACCAAAGGTTCGAGCAGGGGAACATCTCGAGAATCTGACTGAGGACGAAGGGATGGCTCACTAGAAGACGAGCCAGGAGGCGTAATAGAGGGTCGATGGGGCTTCCAGGGAGAGCCCTGCTTCGACCTTCCCCTAGGGCGCTTCATTATATGCACATTGTGTTGGAAAAGGAAAAAGAATAGCGTAAACGACACCAGAGAAACATAGATATCGTCTTTCCTGTGCCGCGACCAGAGGAGCCTTGCGGACATCAGGCTGGGGCAAATGATATACAGCGAGGGTGAGGCCATGCTAAAGTTGCTTGCGAGGGGAGGCCTGTGGGAGTGCGGAATTAATGCCCCCTCAAATCGCAATAAAACGTTATTAAACTCCACGGAGGGTGGTGGGCTGCAGCACGAGCCCATCACGTGCCTCCCTGCTGTGATGGCTTATGCTAGCTGCTCCTCCTTGCCACGATGGACGCTCTATCACCCCATCCGGGGGGAAATCAACCTTTCTAGCCTTGCGAAGACATTGTTGTAGGATGGGATGATCTTGATTCTGGGCCGAGCTGTGTTGAAGGTCGGGTCCTCTCCAGTTGGTGCCCAAGTTAGCCAAGTCGTCTGCGACTTGATTCGCTTTCCTTCTTATGTGTGAGGGGATGAGGACCCGGTTTGGATGTAGTAGACCTACAATGATCTGTAGGCCATGAGAAAGTCTCCAGCTGGGGGAAATGATTTCCGGGTTTACCCCATTTAAGATTTTGCGCAGCAAGCCGACGATGACCTGAGAGTCCCCCTTGATGATGAGATTTGGGAAGTTATGTTGAATAGCCAGTTGCAGTCCTTTGATAAGACCCCAGAGCTCTGCGACGTTGTTCATGGTGTGCCCCAGGGAGCCCGCTCCTATGACAAGAATTTGCCCAGCGTGATTACGGAAGACCACTCCATACCCTGCGTCTCCTGGATTTCCTTTAGAGGCTCCGTCGAAATTGAGTTTGATGAATTTCTCTGGGGAGGGAGTCCAACGGGAAGGCCGACTTGTAGGCGAGGTGGGAGAGGGGAGGGGGGAAGTCTGAGGAGAGAGGAGCGACCTCCAGTGTTGAAGGATAGGGAGCTCGGAAGGAGGGAAAGTTGTATCTACATCAGACCAATTCCTGAGGAGGAGAGATTCCATGATATTGCTGTGACACTAATGCCAGCAATGTTGCCATGGGAGAGAGGCATTTTTGAAAATTCTTCGGTTTCTTTCTTTCCACGTTTTCCAGAGGATGAATCTGGGCAGAAGTTGCCATATGCAGTTGAGTATGGGAGAGTTGAATGCTTGATCTCTCCAGTTCATAACAGTTTCGATGACGTTGTCTCTGAGACGATCCGAGGTGCGCATGATGAGAGCTGCTTGATCCCAGATCTGAGCGGTGTAAGGAAAAGTATTAAGGAGGTGGTTCATGTTTTCCTCTGCTTCTCCACAAAGACTACAAATGGAGGGTCCAATAAAGCCCCTCTTCATGAGATTTTCCCAAGTGAGAATGCTCGAGTGAGAAACCAACCAGAGGAAGAGAGTGATCTTCGGCCAGTGTTTGAGATTCCAGATTTTTCCCCAAGCTTTCGAGGGTAGGGGGGGTCTGACTGTGTTTTAATCTGGTAGGCTTCTCGCATGCTGAAGGAGCCCTGTGGCCAGTAACCCCACCGAAGAATATCTTCACCTGCCCTGATGGGAATTTTTCATTTGGTCAGCTCTTCTTATAATGGTGTTAGATCGACCTGCAAGTCGGGGTCAATGGTCTCCCGATCTAGATGCCAACAGCGCCAAGTGTCCTCCGTGGGATTGTCCTGCCAGTAGTCCACTATTTTTGTCAGGCCCAGCCGGGTGGTTCGGGTGCAAATGTCATGGGCCCAGTCCTCATTAAGCAGGGTTGGCCATTGTTGCCAGGAATCCTGCCAGAATAGGGTCGTTTCCCCATTCCCTACGTCCCAGAAGGCATGCTGAGTGACTAGCTGTCTATTATGCCTTGCCGCTGTCCAGATTAGTGATCCCGGGTTATCCCCATTCCATCGAATGAGGTTCTTTTCTGTCGTTCTAGGGGAATATTTCTTCCTCCAAAGTCTGGCCCATAGATCTGTTGGGTTTTTTAGCCAGGGCCACCAGATTTTGGCGTTGAGTACCTTGTTCATTATGGACGGATCCCTCAAACCCAGTCCTCCTTGAGATTTGGGCTTACAAAGTTTTTCCCAGCTGACAAGTGCAATATTCTTTTCTTTATTGAGGCCTTTCCATATAAAATTCCTCTGTAAGATTTTAATGGTGGTTAGGACAAACTTTGGGGCAGCTAGCGCTGAGAAGGCGTAAATCAGAAGGGCTTGGAGAATGGATTTGAGCAAAATAAGTCGGCTGGGCAGGTTTAAGGCTCTGAAGGTCCAAGAGGAAAGTCTTTTGGGAAAAGAAGAAAGAAAAAGTTCCCATGAAGAGTTCCGGAGGGCATTGTCAATCAGGGGAATGCCGAGATATTTGGACGGAAGGGAGATTCTCTTAAAGCCCAGGATATCCGAGATATGGTGCTGAACCTGAGGAGGCGTGTTAAAGAAGAAGATTTGGGATTTGTCTTTGTTGCAATCCAGCCCCGAGGCATCAGAGAAGGTTTGGAGAATTTCCTGGATAGAGTTAGCTTCTCTTACGGTGGGGCTCCCCATTAAGAGAGTATCGTCCACAAACTGGCTATGCGAGATAGGGGGCGAGATTTCGTGCAGGGGTAACCCTGCCAGTTGGTTGGTTCCCAAAGCAGCGTGGATGGAACAGCTAAGTCCTTCGACCATAATAATGAAGAGGAAGGGGGACAGAGGATCTCCCTGCCTAATCCCTCTGGAGGGGGTGAAGGGCCTCGAAGGCACCCCATTTACAAGAAGAGAGAAGAAGGTCGAGGAGGTCAGGTTTAAAATCCAAGCTACCCAATCTTGATTAAACCCAAAAGCTAAGAGCATTTCTTGCATAAATTGACAGCTTAGCTTATCAAAGGCTTTAGAGAGGTCAAGTTTAAGGAGCATACCAGGGGTTTTAGTTTTCTGCAGGGAGTGAATTACCTCATGAGCCAGAATGATGTTGTCCAAAATTTGTCTGCCCTCGACATAGCCCGATTGCTCCGGGGAGATGATCGCTGGTAGAATTGGCTTGAGCCTTCGGGCTATTACTTTCATAAGGAGCTTGTAAATGACGTTGCAGAGAGCTATGGGCCTATATTGGCTAGTTCGATGTGCCTGTCCCTCTTTGGGGATTAAGGTGATAAAAGTGGCGTTAAGAGCCTGGAGGACGTTTCCTGTGGCTCGATAATCCTCCAGAATTTCCCAGACCTCTGTTCTGATCATCGGCCAGCAATAATGGAAGAAGTCACTAGTGAAGCCGTCAGGCCCAGGAGCCTTGCCCTTGGGGGTGTCCTGTACCACTTGATCTATCTCTTCGATGGTGAAGGTTCTGATAAGAGCTGCGTTTTTCTCCCGGGTTACAAGGGTGGGCACATGCCTTGTAATCTTATGGATGGCTTCATGTCTGTCTAAAATGGGTTCAGTGAGAATATCTTGAAAGTGATCAAGCAAGGTTGTTTCCAGATCAGCATGAGAATGGATGATTTTCCCTTCATCCGAGATAAGGTACGTGAACCTGTTAGAGTGTCTTCTCTGAATAGCAGTTTGGTGGAAGAATTTGGTGTTGCGTTCCCCTTCTTTAAGCCACTGAATGCGTGACTTCTGTTTCCACAATATCTCTTCTTGTCTCTTCCTTTCTTCAAGCTGTAGGTGTACTCTGAGTTCTTGGGCTTTGAGCTCTTCTGTTAGCCCCTGCTCTCTGATTTGGCATTGTATCTCGTTCGCTTGCTCTGATAACTGTTTTTGAGAGTCGAAAATGCTGCTGAAGGTGTGCTTGTTCCAGAGTTTAATCTTGCTTAAGATTCTTCAGCCTTTGCTGGAACCTATACATTTTGGAGCCGTAAGGGATCTCTACTTCTCTCCACCAGTCTTGGATATTTTCTTGGAAATCCGGGTGATTGAGCCAGAACTGTTCAAATCTAAAGGGTTTCTTTCCGGGTGTGGCCGGGACATCCACCCAAAGTTGTATGGGCCAGTGATCCGACCCCGGGAGATTCAATATGGTGGCTTAAATTGTCGTGCCATCCATCATAAAGGGTTTCGATATGAGGAAGCGATCCAACTTACATGCTATTTGATGCATTCCCGTTCATCTTTTGGACCAAGTGTGAGAGCCATTGCTTGTCTCCAGGTCAATCAACTGCAGATCATCTATTAGTTGGTTGAAGTCGCAGGAGTCCTGATCCAACCGTCTTGATCCGCCTTTCTTCTCCTTCAGGCTGCGGATGATGTTAAAGTCACCTCCAACAATCCACTTGTTGTGCTGAGTGAGGCTGACCAAGTACCTCAGGCTCCGTAGGAAAGCCTGTTTGTCCCTTGGAGTAGTTGGTCTGTAAACATTGGTGATGTGCCCAGGCTTGTTTGATCCAATGAGCCTGTACTCGACAGTGATAGCCCATCGTGTGGCGTGTATATTCTCCATTGTTACAACATTGGTATTCCAGAGGATGGCCAATCCTCCAGCTGTTCCAATGGCATCAGTCGTGACTACCCCCCCATGCCTCCAGCAATAGGGAAGTAGCCGATCCATGTCTTCAGAGGTTCTTTTTGTCTCTTGCAATAGTACAATATCAGGTGTTTCATCTATAATCATTTCTCGTAGCATTCTTTGCTTGCTACGTCTGTTAAGGCCTCTGATATTCCAGGATAAAATCTTCATGACGACGGTGGGGGGGGGAGGGGAGGGAAACTATCCGAGATCAAATTAATCTGTCCTGAGTTTACCATGAAACTTCATATTTCCTGTATGATCTTGTTTGTGGATTTCCTGCCCCGTTTCTTTTCGTCTTTTTGAGCTTTGCTTGGAATTTTCGTCTGATTACCCTGGATGCCTAGGGCTTTGTTATCTCGGGCTGAGGAGCCTGCGGATGAATTGAGGAATATTTTGTGCACTTTCCTCAGTTGATCCCTGGGTATGGTATAGAGTTTTTTATTCCTATAAGCATGCTCCAGGTGGTCCAGGTCCACTCCAGCTAGGTCCTGCTCCTCTAGCTCCATTTCCTCGTCCCCATCTTCAATCTCCTGCGTTTCTAGTAGATCATGAGCCGAGCCTATGGGTGGATGGTCTGATTCCTTGTTTTTTGGTGTCCGTTCAGCATTCTAGGTTACAGACTGGGGTACATTGTTCGAGAGTGGTGTATTCAGGGTTGCTGGGTTAGTCGGATTTTCTGGTTGATTTTGCAGAAGGGAAAACTTATTGCTTGTGGATGGATCATTACTTACCTGGGCCAGTTTCTTTCTTCCTCCTGGTCGTCTTCACCCTGTTGATTGCGTGAAGTTGTCCTTGTCTTTGCTGCCTTCTGGGTTCTCCTCCTTGTAAATCATATTGAGAGGGAATTCTCGGAAGAGGTGCCCGTGTTCATGACATCTTCGGCACTGGAAGGGAATATGCTCATAATCAATGGTTTGGGACCAATCTTCGTCCTGATACTCCAGCATGATTGATCCTGGGAGCGGCTTAGTTATGTTCATATATACACAGATTCGTGCATATGATGTGTATCGCCACTGCTTGGTAGCCTCGGAGGACTTAACATATATACCAATGGTGTTCCCTATGCCCGCCAGGACCTCTTCCAGCCAGAATTCCTGGGGGAGCGAGTACAGTCTGATCCAAATTGGCGCATGGGAAAAATCTTCCTTTTCTGGGCTGAACCTCTCTGTCCAGAATCTCAAGAAGAGTCTGACCGAGTTGTAGAAGTAAGGCCCTCCGTCAAAGATACAGTTTCTGTCCTCCAGATTGTGGAAAATGATTGTAAAGAATCCCTTCGAGCCCAGTTGTAGGTCATAGTGGCCTTTTGGCTTCCACCAGTGCTGTATCCATTTGATCAGGTCCGGCTTCGAGGGCCAGAGCCCTAAGAACTTCCCCACCAGGGCATTATCTCGCATGTATTGTTTCTGCTCCTCTATGCGGGGCGAGATTATGACATATTTTGGAGCCTGCGGTGCCTGAGGAATGCAATTACCTGGCATCCAAGGAGATGAAGCTCTTGCTGGTATATTTTATGTGGCTGGATCGATGTCCATTTCCTGATCTTTGAAAGTCCCTTTTGCAAAAAGTTGCGCGCGGATGTCTGGAGGCGCTTCGAAGGTTGGTCGTTTCATTCCTTCGGCATGATTTTCGTTGGTTACAACTTGTTTGTAGGAGACGTTAGGTGGTGCCCCCTCCCCGTAGTTCAGAAGCCCCTGTGGGGCCGTCATCTGTTGCACACAGTTCGCTCTGGCTAGGAAGGTTCAAACCCTAGTTGCAGAGCAGCCTCAACATATGAAAGGAAATTTTTCGTTATGTATCAATAACAACTTCAATATGTTGATGACCTTGGCAGAGATTATATTATTTTGGCTACCAATTTCAACAATAAAATTTAGTGGGGTCCTATTCACCCACATCCATGAATGGAAGAGATGTTCACCTTCCTCAAGCTCCTCTATCTCTTTTAGTTGGATCTTTGTGGTTGCAATGGTAGCACTAGGTTCTACATTGATGATCCAATTTCCCTTATCTAGATATCAATTAGAGTCTAAGACAAAGTTTAACTTTGAATATCTCATATTGACCAATAATGATGAATTCAAGTGACATTCATCAGTGTTATGCTAGGGACTTTTGTGAAACTCACACCACTTTCCAATGTCCTTATTCAACTTCCCATTACCCTTATTTTCCCATACCTTAAACTAGTTGTAATAAGGTTGGATATCCTTTCTTTGTACTTTTCTCTATGAGTCATGGCCATATTTACCATTCTTATGTTATGGAGGATTTGTATACGTAAGATTGTCATTAGTCTTCTACTTAATTTTTTTCTCAATTTTGATATCATATCAATAAGTGGATCCTAGTGAGAACATTCCCAATAACTCCATATCTATCTAGATTTCCTATGTATGCCACTGCAATACTTTAGAACCAAGTATTTTTTAGAGTCCCCAATGCCCATCTTTGAGCACAATGTATGGAATATATTGGTGTATTTTGACACCATATGCTCTGTCTCCTAGCGTAGAGTTGTACATCTCGTGTACTAGTCATCATAGTTTCCAACAAGGTATAATTTCTTCTTAAAGGCATCATGTTATGACCTAAGGGGAGCATATATAGGAATAAATTTATATGATATGACCCCAAGGGGGGGCATATATGGGACTAATTGCACATCTAATGTGAAAATATATATTTAATAGTGTTGGCATAATAGTAAAGGGGCCTCATGTGCAAGTGTGAATATGTATATATGGATATCATGTATTCATTATTGGAGACATGTGAATTGTGATGTATGAATGTATTTCGTTATTTGGAGGAGGCTCTCCTATTATTTCAAAATTTATTATGTAACTTATCTATCTTGGAGTTGTTCTCCATGCTCACATTTTTGTACATGGTGTGTACTTTTGTTCTACTATGATAATTTAAGAATTTGGATCATTACATTTGGTATCATAGAATCTATCTTAGGGTTTTCATCCTTAAGAAAGTCATATTGGAATTTTCACTATAACGTTTTTTTGGGGCCACTTCAGAATGAAAAACTTGGAGGCTTTTTATAATACATATCAAGGTACATATGGTATGAATTTTAGCTTCTGGGTCATTGTACTTTCGAAGATACACCCTGTGGAAGATAGGAATGATCCAAATGATTAAATTATCATAATAGAATAGAAGTACACACCATGTACATCAATCTGAGCATGGAACACAACTACAATATAGATAAGTTACAAAATAACTTCTAAAATAATAGGAGAACCTCCTCTAAATAACCAAATACATTCATACATCACAATTCACATGTCTCCAACAATGAATACATGATATCTCTATATATACATATTCACACGTGCACATGAGGCCCCTTTACTATTAGGATGACCCTATTACATATATATTTACACATTACATATACATTTAGGCCCATATATTCTCCCCCTTTGGGCCATATCATATACATTTATCCCTATATATCCTCTCCTTAGGTCATAACACATCAACAAAATCTTGCCAAGTGGACTTTCTCCTAAATGTTGCAAACTCATCTCTGGCACATCTCTCCTAGTAACTATCCCACCAATATTTGACATGGGAAAGGGACATAATCAGCGTGAAGGTGATATTTTCATTGTCAAAAAAATTGAACAGAGTAATAATTTTCTAACATATTTAATTATTTCTCTAAAGCATTTGCATGTATCTATCCTTCAAATAAAGGAATGTCAAAATTAGCTTATATCTTGAAGGGTGTTTTACCTATGAAATGGTTTTTGTTAAAGGTGTCTCTACCACCATTTGTAATCATCGAAGAATCTGGGCGACATCATCTATAATCTCATTCCTCTTTCATGTGAGCACTTTTTCAAGAAATAACTTGATATCATATCCTACTCCATAATCTCTCTTTTCTTCAACCATGGGGGGCTACAAGAGTCATCTTCCCCAAGATCAATTAGTTCGAGGCCCAAGTCCCTATACCATGACCTTATTGGGGACATGCACACAAAAATGACAAAGATAAAATTGCTCTGAACCATTAATCTACATTATGTAGCAAACAAAATGAATGCAAAAATATAAATGGAAATACAAAAATATATTTTAAAGAGCACAATAATACAGAAAACCCCAAATTTTATCAATGGATGAAATGGAAAAAGGATATAAAATGCAAATCAATACAAACTAGCTAGAATGGTGGTAGCTTATATATAAAAAAGGATGTTTTATCTTTTCTCATTTGCAAGAATACATTACAAGAGGAAAAACTATGTTTTATCATAAATTATGATTCATTGAGATGAAAAAGTCCTAAAGATCCAAAAAATTAACCCTAGTAAATGATGCATCAAAAGGAATGAGAGCCCTAAGGAAGCTAGTTGATACATCAACTTCTTAGGGGCACAATTTTTTCATACAAAATCCGTTTACAACATTTATTGAACCGTTACAAATCTTTGGTGATGCTCTATGTCTTTGGCGGGCCATACAATCAACTGTCAAAAACCCAAGGGAAATTCTCAAAAAAAAAGTGTTGAAGTTTCAAGACCTGAAAAGATGTAACAAATTGTCAAGAAGTGGGACCATTCTAAGTCAGTGGAATAGTAAAACATATAAACAATAGCCAAAAAGGTCAAATTAGTTTCCCTCAACAATTAAAATCTACCCCAAACATACTAGTATACATTACAAAAGCAATAGGTTCACTATGTCTTACCAATGTGGGGAGTTTCTTTAAGGCCTTCACAAAATGTTGATTAAACTCTATAACTATCTTGTTCTCCCATTTGTGAAGACTTGTCAAATATACCAATAAGAAATATGAATATTTATACTCTCCCCAATGGTCCTTAAACTTGGTTTTGAATGCATCCAAGATCTAATATTAATTATTTGACAATTATGTGAACCATTTCCTAGCATATCCCTCAAGGAATTGAACAAAGTATCTCATATTGATATCATAGTGAGTAACATTGAAATATTCAAGGAAGTATGAAACATATTATAAATCTCTTTAGAAAGAATTTCATTTTTACCTTGATATTTAGGAAGGCACTTCTAGTAAAGTGCATCGAGCATGTCATCGACGTACCCACCGATAGAAAAACAATTGAGTGGGACCATCTCAAAAATAGTAGGAACTAGAAGCACAATGATCTGAATCTTAAGGGGATTACAGTCTAAGTTCATATGTATGAGTCATATATTCATATTTTTATGTAAAAAGAGAACTTGATAGATATGTAATTGATGGAGTCAAACCTAATCAAATTTTACTTCGTCAAAAAGACACCTTATAAAAAGGAAATAGGGAGAGAGTGTAGGTGGGAGAGAGGTCCCAAAATTGGCCTCATTCCATGTAATGGTTATTCTTTATGGAATCCTTCTTCTCCAATTCTTTCTCTCTTTCTCATATTTTTGTGGTGTATTCAGCTCATGGATTTTCATCAATGTTCTTGTGATTAATTTCATTGCAGATTTGCATGTTTTCTCTCCTCCTTTCTCGACATTCAATCCTTCCAAATATCATCCCTCAATATATGGATAAATGGTATCAGAGCGGGTTACTACTCCATAGGAACTAGGGTTTTAAACATATTTTGGGTTCAAATATTTGCAGCAATGTCCAACCTCCTTTTGGCACTCTTGGAGTCCATTTGATGGGCCATACATTGTAAGTATCACAGTTGGTCCACGAGAATTATAGGTTTTTTCCCTCGAAACTTCGTTCACCATTGCAGGATCATCCTTACATGGATTCACAACATCCATTGGTCTGCAACAATTTCAGAATTTTTGCAAGGTTTCCATGCTTCTCATAGAGGTTCCATGGCCTCTACAACAACCCAGGATTCTCTACAAACCCTCTGCATTATGTGTGGCCCTATGTACTCAGTTCTCTCATATTCAATGTTATTTCATATTCATGCAACCATTTTACAGCTCAAAAAATCTACATGCAGCATCCAAAATCTTGGGCGACCTCATTCCATCCCTTTCTCATATTACCCACAATTGTATGGTCACCATAGGAGCACAATCATGGATGAAATATAGGGAAATTATTTTCAAAAAACTTTATACAGGTTCCACGACCTCTACAAAGAATTTAAGAGGGAAATCTATAACTCATTTTAATTTATTTATTTTTTATCTCAAATGGGTTTTTTATGGAATTTCATTTCATTTCCTGGTTTGTGAGATATGATCGATTTAAGAACCAAAGGTATGTAAAATAGTGCGATTGGCGTCCCTTGATCTTCAGCAAAAAAAAATCTCACTTCACAAGCTACGACATAGCAAGTATCTTATATCAATGGAAATATTTATTTGAGATATCAAATGGGTCTTCAACTGAATTCTATTTCATCATCTATATCAAAATATATGAACAAAATTGCAATAGGTTTGTCGCCATGAAAAATAGGGTTTTTTTCATTTCAATTTTTTTTTGGGGGGGGGGATTTATTAAATCCTATTGTAATTTTTACCCGTGTAAAATACCCCATAAATTGTAAATGCATTAATTAATTTTTTTCCATTTCCAACTCGGTTATGGGTCACCCACAAACACATGGTTATGGGTTAACCACACAAAACACTTCTCTTCATTGTCACTCAACACATTATAAGCATGATGGTACTATGAACATAATGGGGTATCTTTTTAGCATGGGTTAAATGATGGGGACCATCATTTTTTAAGGGGGGAGGATTAATTTGAATCTTAGGGGGGATTATAGTCTAAGTTCGTGTGTATGAGTCATATATCCATATTTTTATGTAAAAAGAGAACTTGATAGAATTGACGAAGTCAAACCTAATCAAAATTGAATTCATCGAAAAAGATACCTTATAAAAAGGAAATAGGGAGAGAGTGGAGGTGGGGAAGGAGAGGTCCCAAAATTAGCCTCTTTGCATGTAATGGTTATTCTTAATGGAATACTTCTTCTCCAAATCTTTGTCTCTTTCTCATATTTTTGTGGTGTATTCAACTCATGGATTTTCATCAATGTTCTTATGAATAATTTCATGGCATATTTGCATGTTTTCTCTCCTCTTCTCTCGACATTCAAACCTTTCAGATCTCAGCCCTCAAGATCTAGATCAACAAATGTTGAAACCGAACTAGGAGAAATCACAGCATGACCTCAAATTAGCATTGTTGATGCATATATATGATATTTAAATATCAAAGTGATGGGATCCTCACTAGGATTGTAATAAGGACCTATGAGTTAGGGTTAATAATAGGATAGGTGTTGTGGCCAATTAATGTAATGTGGACTATGTAAACTATTAAATAAGGCCCACTAAGTAGTTATCATTTAAAAAATATAATGTAGGCTCATTAAAGAAGGATCATTAGGTTTTTAGCATTGGAATAGGGATAGGGTTTTCTAGGTAGCTATAAATAAGGACATAGTCATCCTTATTTAATAGTGGACCTAGTCCACATTAAATTAATTGGTCACCATAACTCTCCTACTATTAACACTAATGGGCCCATAGGGCCCTATTACACCCATGGGGAGTTTTCCACAACTACAACAACAAATTTAAACTCTAAAAATTATATCTATGTCTGTAGTGCTTTGAAATTTTTGGTGATGAGGTAAAAAATTAATTGAACACTTGGTGATTCCAAATGTCAATTAATTTAGAAAATTTAAGTAAAGTAATCAAGCACATAAAATAAATAATATTTAGGTGCCAAATATGATGGTACCTTTATGCCAACGTTGTAAGTACAATGTTTGAAGATATTGGATTCAAATTCAAAGAACTACAAGGGATGTCAAACCACTTCCAAATCACATTCAAGAAACCAATTTCAAGGATGGAACCACATGAATAATATAAGAGTTACCTCTAACTCTCACTAAATAATATTCCCTCTCACACTCACTCAAACCTAAGAATGGAATGAGAACACAATATAACTTAAGAAAATAATGGATCATGAACCCTCATTACATCTTTGTCTCTTATACATTGAGCTTAGAGGTGTACATTGATTATCTCTATGAATAAAAGAGACAATTATAGTACAATATCAAATAAATAAGTCATCAAGTATGGAACATGATATAGAGAATAAAAATACCCCAAAAATAGTGAAACCTTGCCAATAATAGCCTCTGAGTGCATAGCTCCAACTCCAAATAAGCCCAAGCGGTTAGCTAAACCAATGGTTTCCAACTCTATTGAGAATTTGGCTAGCTTTTTGTTGATATGTGATAATTTCAAATACCCTTGTTTTAGGTTCAATAGTGTACTTTGAAATTTTTATTATGGATTCCATCCATGAATGTGGGAATAATCTCCGGGGTTTCCCCACAAGGTTTTCCTTAGAAAAATACAAGGGGTTAGGTTAACTGGTTGTCACATATGTTGTTAGGAATTTAGATATTTTTTTGTTAGAAAGTGCCTGATTTGAATCCCCTTCACTGAGGTGCACTAATATACACCAATTGGTTTACTAGGCATGTCATCCACAATTGTATAAAAACAACTCTTCAGTTTCCCCACAAGGTTTTTGTTGGAAAATAAAACCCCAACTCCAAAGAATGAACTGTATTTCTTCTGACGTCAGCATGTACAAACCTACTCTTTCCCAGAAACCTTGTTTGGATGTACGTGACTACCCCTTCTGCAATCCATGTACATATGTGAATGCCCCCATTGAAACCCGCATACATACATGACTGCTCCCACTGCAACCCACATACATGTATGAGAAACTTAACTTCCTTCACATGTGGGTCCTTCCTCACTTTCCACATTTGATCCAAAAACCCTAGGCTAGATCACATGGGCGCAAATGTCTCCTTGCCACTATTTCCATACTCCCTAGCATAAGTGTTTACTCACTTATGCTAAATCCATGATGCCACAATGATGAAATGTCACAATGACTTCCCTTTTTTATATACAATTCTAATGAGTGATTTTAGGAGCCCTTCCTAAACTCAAAAATCAATTTGAATATTTTATTCCTCTTTGTGGGTGTGACACCCCATCACAAGCCCACAAGGCCCATCAAATTGCCCATGAGGCCCTAGCCTCATTCCAGGGCCGATTTCACTGAAACAAAAGGTTGATATGGTGCTAATGAAGATTCCCACATGCCTAACACCCTGGCCTCTTGTGGGAATACCTACTAAAGCTACAAAAATCAACACTCCCTCTTAGCGAGGTAGGTATTCTCCACCACTCCTAGTTTATTTCTAAAGTATACAAACTTCCCCTTTGCTAGGGGTTTGGTGAGAATATCTACAATTTTATCATCTATAGAAATGTTTTGGAGATTCATTTCTCCCTTTTGTACTCTATATATGATGAAGTGATGTTTGTTCTCAATGTGTTTTGACCAGTCATGAAACACTGGGTTCTCTGAGAGCTTGATACAACTTTGATTATTACAGTGAATCATGGTGGGCTCCAACTCTTGGAAAAATATCCTGCAAGAATTTTGTGAAGCTAGATAGCCTCACAACTCACCAAATTGGCTGCCATATACTCTACCTATACTGAGCTCAATGCCACAAAATTGTATTTCCTATTGCACCAAGAAACCACTGTTGATCCTATGTTGAAACAACCACCATAATTTATCTTTTTGTCAATTGCACTACCTACCCAATTTGAGCCTAAATATCCATGCAACCTCACTCCATCATCTTTGAAATATTGCATACCAAATCTAATCATACCTCTAAGGTACATTAGCACATGTTTTCTTGCAAATCAATGCACCTGCCTCTGTTCGACCATGAACTGAATCAAGGTGTTGATAGGGAAACATATATTTGTTCTGGTATTGAAAAGATACATCAATGAACCAATAAACTATATGTACATCATGGGATCCACCAAGTATGAATATGAATCCCCCAACATATTCATATTGGTGATCATAGGTGTGGTCATGGACTTATATTCCATCCCAAATATCTTCAGTATCTCAACGACATACTTCCCCCATCCAAGGAAGATCTCTCCTGGATGTTTCCACACCCCTAATCCTGATAAGTAATGCATCAATCCAATATCCTTTATCTTGAAATTTGAGGCCAATTCCCTTTTTCACTTGGTAATGAGTTTCTCAACCCTTGTGAAAAACAATAATCAACATATAACACCAATATGAGAAGATCCTTACCAACATGTAGAAGATATAGGTTGGGGTCTGTGTCACTCTTGGTGAAGCCCAAACTTTGGAAATACCCATCAATCCTCGAGTACCATACCCTAGGTTCCTGCTTGAATCCATACAACACCTTATTCAACCTACACACATGTGTTTTCCTCCAATTTACCTAAAAGCCTTGAGGTTACTCTATGTGTACCTCCTTCTCAATCACACCATTGAGAAATGTTATCTTCACATCCATCTCATGGATATTTCACTTCATAAATGAAGCGAGAGAAATAATCATCTTGATAGAAGTATACATCACCCCTGGAGAAAAGGTATCCTTGTAGTCTACTCCCTCTTTCTAGGAGAACCCTCTTGCTACGAACCTTGCCTTATATTTCTCAATACTTCCATCTGTAGTATGATTGATCTTGTAGATCCAATTGGAAAGTCACTATAAACTTCCCTTTCAATATCAAACTATATTCCATATTTCATTCTTCATGATGGATTGGTACTCCTCCATCATGGCATCCTTCCAAACCTTTTGGCCTATTTTTTCCTCAAAACCGGAAGGCTCTGAGCCAATTATATTGCTCATAAAAGCCACATATGAACCAAATATCTATGGATATCTTCTCTCTCCGTGGGTGTCTTTGAAGGTTTTATGTCCATTGGAAGACTTAAATGTATCTCAAATACATCTAGGTATATTTTCTGGACGATACACTCGATCCACAAACTCCTCTGACTCCTCCTCATGGTTTGAGGTTTGCTCCTTTGTACTGAAATGGATTGTACACTCCTCAATATTTAGAGCCTCCTTCTCCTCACCGCCTGTTGTAATCTCAAGGGACCTCATGAAGGCCAAGTCCTCCTCAAACTTGAAATCCTGAATAACCTCAATGTATCATTGTCCTAGAATGTAGATATGTTAGGCCTTCTAAGTCTTGTTGTATCCTACAAACATGGCCTTTCTACTAGAAGGTGCCAACTTTTTTTCTTCTCCTTAGGAACATGAATGTAGACTATAAAACCAAAGCTCCTTAGATGACCTATCTCAGGTTTCACTCCTGTGAATGCTTCATCAAGAGTATTTTCCTCCAATATCCTATCACGACTCTTGTTCTGAACACAAACTACAGTGTTGCATGATTCTTCCCAAATCATGATGGGTAGATCTCGGTCATGTAACATTTCCTTGGCATATTCAGTTATGTTTTGGTTCTTCCTCTCTACAACCCCATTGTGTTGTGGTTTGAAAGGAACTCTCATTTCCCTCTTAATCCACGCTTCCTTTAAAAACTTATTGAATTCATTGGACATATAATCACCTCCATTGTTTGACCTCAAAAATTTATTCTTCTTTTCTCTACCAAAACTTTCAACTCCCTGAATTGAATGAAGACTTCATCCTTGGTCTTTATGAAGTAAATACATGTCCTCCTGGAATAATAATAATTAAAGGTAACGTAATATCGACAACCACTTGCGGATGGAACTGACATTAGTACACACACATCTAAATGTACCAGATCCAGGTTCTTCTTGGACCTATTGTCATTGCTTTGAAAAGAAACCTTGGTATTCTTGCCAAGTGAACAACCTTGGCATACTTTCTGGTGTTCAGTTCCAAACTCTGGAAGACCTATAACCATTTTCCTCAATACTTGAAGTGTCTGGTGTTATCACCAAAAATTTTCTCACAATAATACAAACAATGGATGAAGAAACAGCTAGCACAAACACAAGATACTTACATCATTTATATAACCTATTTTAGCAAGATGATCAAAACTATATAAAACACCCACAGATTTTCACACACTTCTAGAAAATCTAGTGCGTGCACATATGAAAGGCTACGGATCACGGATCCTGTGACTTGGCATGGAAAATCTGAAATATTTTTAATTTTGAGCAAAAAACCCAATGTATACGGGTTGTAATGGAGCAACCTGCATATACAAAATTTGTATAACTGTAGCTCGCGTATATGTACAAAATTTTGAATTTTTTACTTTTGACTAAGTAGATTGGGGAAACTGAGTCTATAGAGGGAAAAGGTAGGCCACCAAAGCATGATGCATAGGGTATGGAAAAAATTGCTATAACAAATTCCCCCTAATGTGTGAGGTCAGAGGAGAAATCATGATGGATGAAATACATTACAATTCTGAGAAGTGGAGTACTGAGGAACCAGCTAGAGGAACTACTCACCCATCAGAATACTACTATACATATTGACTTTGTACACATGGCTTCAAATTTGAAGTACATTGCAAATCCATTTGTGTATATAGAAGATATTTTTTCATGGCCAGGAATAGGAAATACAAAGTAGACATATGCCATAGGTGGACATAGGAACGAAAAAAACACAATGGAATTCAGTCTAAAAATCAATTGAAGATATTTGTATACAATGAAGTATAATTTGATATTCCATGATAATTGAAGTCATATAGGACTGGTGCAATGAAATACAACGACATGTATGAGGTGATGCTACTATGAGTATGAGTTCTTCTACACTAAGCACCGATGGTGCAAGTCTGCATTGTGTGAATAAATTAGTTGAAGTTGAACACAATGAGACTTCGTTTGATTACCATTCATTAAGGTATATCATTAACAAATGAAAGAAAACCCACCAATGAAGAAAGTAGGCGTCAAAGCACTGAGTAAATTCAACAAGTGTGAATAAAGGTGTTGAGGTAGAACAATTGAAGAATCCATCAAGATTGAGACATTAATGTATTCCCAATTTTTGATGGAGAGAGAACCTGTTGGACACATGATCACACTTAGAGGGGGGGGGGGTGAATGAGTGTGGTGATCTTTTTCAAACTTTTCCATTTCACAAAAATCCTTAGTTAGCAATCAACATTTTTTCATCACTTGTTATTGTCATTTATAACCAGTGAAATGTGAACATATATCAACAATAGATAACAACAACATATATCATCAACAATTCATCACCACAAGGAACACAAAGAACACAAGATGTATGGACAATTTTATTTTTATTATGGACTACAATCCTTGGGTTATCAACAACAACTGAATAGAGTTACAACTCCACAAGAGAAACATCTCTATAATGCAAGACTCATCTTACACAACTCAGCACCAACTGAGAAGAGGAATCAATCCTCAATAGATACCAATCTCTCAATAGGTACACGACCTGTCAGTAGTGTAGCACGTGTATGTACGTGCCCTAACATTAGTACAACTCATGTATATATGCGACATGTCTATACTACAACCTACATATGCCTTCTGAGTATTTAGGGTTTTCTCTTCATGAAAAATCAGATCCTCTACAGCCCTTTGTCACATCCACTTTTGTCATTCACTATATGATCTGAACTAGAACCAATCACAACACATCCATGCTCTCCCACAACTTACTCATGCTCCTCAATCATACAATATGAATGTTATTTAATCATGTATAAGAAGCAAGTATACTATGGAAATCATATAAGTACTGAAATATAAGAGTGTTGCTCACTCCATCAGCCAACACAAACCAAATCATAACAGTCATACCAAGAATGCTTCAAGCATTCACCATACAATATGTAAGAGTATCCATCAAGACAACTATGTAACTGTACCAGAGTTTCTATGGAAAATCTAATCCCATAGAATGCAGATCTGAAACTTGCTTCAGTCGTCAAGAACTTGGCACCAGCTCACACTCAAATATTCATGACTTCATCAACTGTATGCACTCTATCTTCCTTCATCCCGCATGTGTACACGCTCTGGTTCACTACAGACCGCGTATGTATTCTCTTTGGCCCATTGATGCTCGCGTACTCCTTCAGAAACTAGGGTTTCTGAACTTCCAAAAATTTTGTCGTCAAGATCTTAGACTTAAAGAAACTTTGATGCGTCCATGAGATCCTCCAGTCAATCTCTCTCTCAGAATAGATCTTCATTGTATTCTCTGTTGGAGAAATTTCTATTTTCGACACACTAGTTCATTGGGAGTTAACTGACTAGTTCTATTTTAGACTTTCTATTTTTACCATCACTATTATGCATGCATGCATTCCTAAGGAAATCTAACTACTTGATTTCTTTTCTTAATTATGGAATGTTTTTCCCTATATATGAGTGTATTCCACTCATTCATTGTATCATATTGATCATGATCTATGTATCAATCATCAGCTCATTGGAGTAATGTGAATATATTTTCTCATTCTTCCATATTGAATCTCTCTTCCTTTCTTGATAAGATTTGTTTGTACTTGCTTTAGCTAGATCTCCTGTGAATATTTCCATGAAACACTAGCATGGTATCAGAGCTATGTTGCTTGGAGCAAGCCAAACAAGCCAAAGAATAAGGAAAATCGGGGTTTCGACGAGCTAAATCCGTAGTTGTACCTTTCAGCAGTTATTCCTCCCAAAATATTACGTTTGTGAGGAAACAACCTGCGAAGAAAGTAAATGACCCACATTTAGCAAGATTCTTCACCATTTTCTCAGAAAGTAAGTCGCAAGATAACCTCCTAAAAATTATATGAATTTGTGGTCATACCTTTCTACAGTGATTTCTCCCTAGTTTTTGAGGAAACGACCTGCATAAGAAGTAAATCGGCCCATTTTGGAAGCGGGTTTTCAACCGTTTGGTGAGATTCCTCACCGTTTCCTCATAAATTAAGTCACAAGATCATCTCCTGAAACTGACACGATTTTTCACTTAAAGTGCCCTTTCTGTCATGATTTCTTAATTTTTCACTTGCAGATTGAGAGTAAATTTTTAGGGGTTCTTAGAAACAGTGGGAGAGATGGATAGGAAATTTTTTATACAATCAAACTTGGTGGTAATCCTCACACAATACAATTATTTTGATTGGAAGACCAAGGCAGAATTCCAACTCAGAAGGAAAGGATTGTATAATTTGACGATGGCGACAGAAACAGAACCTACATCAACAATTGAGAAGATGAGATGGGTGAACCGTAAGGATGAGGCCACATGACTACTTATTGAGTTAATCTCCATTGATTTATGGTTTCATGTTGCTTCATGCAATACTCCAAACAAGATCTGGACCACCTTGGAAGGGCTCTTTGGAAAGCAGGATGAGATGCGAGGTCATATGCTTGAGGTAGAGTTGAATACCTTAGACCCTAAAAGTTTTGATAATATACAAGATTTTTTTACTAAATTTAAATCTTTGCTATTGAGCTTGGGTGAATGTGGTATTGATAAGTCTACACAAGAGAAACAACTTATTCTAACAATCTTGGCCAAGCTAGGACCATAATACACTGTATATGTCTCCAATTTCCATTCTAGCAGATGTCTTTTTGGAACAAATTGGAAAATGCCTACGTTGGCTTGGTTCATTGAGTCTCTTACACAAGAGCAGAAAAAACTCATACAAATGGGCCTCATGAAAGATACCAAAGCACATGCACTCACCATGCATGATGGAAAAGGGTCATCCAAACAAAATGGGAAGGAGGGATATTCCAAACCCTTCAACGATTCTTCAGGTTCCAGATACTCTTCAGATTCCAAGAAGAAGAAGAAGGGAAAGCAGTGCACTTACTGCAATAAACCAAATCATGAAGAATCCACATGCATGAAGAAACAAATCGATCTTATGACACAAGCACTTCAACATAACAACCTTGGAAACTTCATTCTAGAGGGAGTCAAGAAGCAAAAGGAAGAAGATCATGCTCCTAAGAAAGGTAATCATCATGCTTTGGTTGCAATTAATTCCTCATTTGATTCATGGATTATAGATTCTAGTGAATCCCATCATATGGCAATGAAAGAGGAAGTTTTATCTTCCTTGAGTCCATGCTCAAGACCCGCTATTCTCATGGGGGATGATACTCCAGTAGTAGTAGCAGTAGCAGGAGAAGGGAGAGTGGAACTCCACAATGGAAGTTTTGAGAATGTTCTACATGTTCCAAATATTTCTATGAATATTCTCTCAGTTTATCAGATCACTCAAAAAGGTAAAAAGGTTGAATTTACATCAGATTCAGTTTCAGTAATTGACATGCATGACATTTCCATCATTGCAATTGGTGAGGTGGATCACAAGTCAAGGTTGTATAAATTCACTAAGTTTTTTTACGATGAGTCATCTATTCTACTTACACATAAGGAGACTACTTTGCATGCACCTCCTGTGCAACATGCATGTACTCTTGTTCTTCCATCAGTTTYAGACATCAGAGATGATTCCATGCACTCAAATTKTGTACATGGAAATAAGTAGGTAGTACATCCAGATAAGAATMTAGCACCRAAGCTTCAGTAGATGCCCAAGAAGGCATAGACCACACTTCAGGCAGTAGGCAACCTTGCAGGGAATCCATTTTATTCGAGCATTACTCGATCTTAGCATGAGGAGCCTTCTCATGTACTTTCAKCTTCAGAACCTGTGATGCCCATGCATTTCTATATGGTTCAATCTATTGATCCAAAAAACTACAATAGGGTTGTGGGAAATCCATTATGGAAAGAAGCCATGCAGAAGGAGTATGACTCACTCCTACAGAACCAGACTTGGAATATGGTTCCACTTCCACCAGAAATGAATATTTTCAGGTGCAGATGGGTCCACAGGATCAAGAGGTACAAGGCCCAACAGGTTTCCAAAGGACTTCATCAGATTCATAAATATTTCTACATCTTCACGAAGACTTTCAGTGAGCAGAAGTTTCAGACTTTGTGGGATCGTCTTGTAGTGAAGAACACAGTTGCCTAGTAGATGTCATTTTCTTCTTTTGATACATTATCTTTTGAGGGGGGGGGGGGGGGGG
>ML784177.1:80187-90547 GCA_009831015.1 Picea engelmannii
GGGGGTGAATGAGTGTGATGCTATTTTTAAAACTTTTCCCTTTCACAAAACTCCTTAGTTAGAAATCACTATTTATTCATCACTTATTACTATCATTTATAACCAGTCAAATGTGAACATATATAAGAAACAGATAACAAAAACATATATCATCAACAAGTCATCACCACAAGGAACACAAAGAACACAAGATGTATGGACAATTTTATTTTTATTACAGACTACAATCCTTGGGTTATCAGCAACAACTGAATAGAGTTACAACTCCACAAGAGAAACAACTCTATAATGCAAGACTCAGCTTACACAAATCAGCACCAACTAAGAAGAGGAATCAATCTTCAACAGATACCAATATGTCAATAGGTACACGACCTGTCAGTAGTGCAGCATGCATATGTACGCGCCCTACCAATAATACAGCTTGTGTATGTACACGGACTGTCTGTACTACAACCTATGTATGACTTCTGAGTGTTTAGGGTTTTCTCTTCATGAAAACTCAGACCTTTTCATCCCTCTGTCACATCCACTTCTATCATTCATTGTTTGATCTGAACCAGAACCAATAAAAACACATCCATGCTCTCCCACAACTTACTGATGCTCCTCAATCATACAATATGAATGTTATTTAATCATGTATAAGAAGCAAGTATACTATGGCAATAATATCAGTACTAAAAGATAAGAGTGTTGTTCACTCCATCAACCAACACAAACCAAATCATAACAACCATACCAAGAATGCTTCAAGCATTCACCATACAATATGTAATAGTATCCATCAAGAAAACTATGTAACCATACCAGAGTTTCTATGGAAGATCTGAGCCCATAGAATGCAGATCTGAAACTTGCTTTAGTTGTCAAGAACTTGGCACCAGCTCACACTCAAATCTTCATGACTTCATCAACTGTACGTGCTCTGTCTTCCTTCATCCTGTGTTTGTACGCACTATGGCTCACTGCAGCCCGTGTATGTACGCTCTCTGGACCATTGCTGCTTGTGTACTCCTCCAGAAACTAGGGATTTTGAACTTCCGAAACTTTCATCGTCAAGATCTCAGACTTACAGAAACTTTGATGCGTCCATGAGATCCTACAGTCAATCTCTCTCTGAGAATAGATCTTCATTGTATGCTCAAGAGATATATTTCACAAGAGACCCTTGCCCCTTATTTATACTCTCCAGGTATCTTCCTTAGAAGCATCTTCTAGGCCACTTTGTCCAACTTTGCCCAATTTTCCACTTGTCCATGTATCCAATAGCCACTTGACCACTTAAACCATTGTCCTCTTTTTAGGGTTAACAACTTTCCATAATTAGAAAGTTCTCCATGTACTTTATTATTTAAATATTCTTCCTTGACTTTGTCACTTCACTTTGTTATTTAAATAATCCTCTTTGATTTTGTCACTTCACTTTATTATTTAAATAATCCTCCTTATTTGCAAGCACTTTGAATTGTTTGACCTTTTGGGGCTTCAAGCCAACATATGAGGGTTCTCCAACTTCGTAAGGCCATAATTATCAAACCGTGAGGAGTTATGTGATGTTCCACATAACACCATAAATGGCTTGATAAGCACTATCCATCTAGGATATTTTCACTGACAAATTCATTGATTATTATTCCACTATTAAGTATGGGTTCTCTAGCCATACTTCTAGGATAACTCAATCACAAAGCGTCTTCCAGTGAGGGATTTCACGATAAGGGGACCATTTTGGATTTCATCCATTTGTACTCCTTATCAACCATGATAAGACAATAATGTGTCATCTTTACATCAATCCAACTTGGAATATCCCATGAAAATATATCACTATGATTCCACTTGACATCAATCCATTCACATCAAGGACAATACATATTACATCAGTATGTTATGAAAAGACATTGTTCCTTTGACATCAATCCTTTGGCATACAAGACATTGTACTTTGAAATCAATCAATCAATCAATCCTTTGGCATTAATCAGTCCCTTAACATCAATCCTTTGACGTCAATGACAACATGATCCAACAAAACCTTCCATTGATGAGTACAAGCCTCTAGGTACTCTAATGAATGTAGATATTGATTCCACAATAGATGAGATGAAGTCGATAGAATGAGATATGTGAAAAGGAGGGAATTAAGGAATCCCCCATCATCTGGCACAAGGTACAAGGAAACACTTGATGATTAGGAAGAACTCAAAAAATCATCATATGCAATAACCAATGACCATGTGTGTCTCTCGTGTGAAAAATATGAAAGTAGTACATGAAAGAGACTCATTTAATAGAAGCCAATAATGAAAACTACTGACAGAGGCGAGGAAACCACCAATAGGGTCTAATGGAATCCAAGGCATTGCATGAATCCCAATGTGTGAATAGATTTCTTACTATCGAACACAAGGGAAACCACCCAGTCAGCGACCAATGAAGAGGTGTCATCTGTTGGGTTCAAGGTCACCTACCAATGATCAAAGTAGACCCAGTGTGCAAGGTAGGACAACAGATTCATGTGATTTTGAGATTCACTTGTAAAGGGATGCCTGACATGCAAAGTAAATAATTATGAGGAATGGTCTACACAGGTTTGGAATTCCCTTGAATAAGAGCATGAGATATATGGATAACTCAGGAAGCATAGAGTCAAGACTGAACATTGACAAAAAATTTTGATGTAGGAGGCATCAACAAACTCTCCATAGGGACTAGAAGAATAACCAGTTGGAGGAGTAAACTCTATGTAGCGATTTCATCTTCCTAAGGCCATACTAAACCGATACCTTTGATGAATGGACTCAAAAAATTGTGCTCTATTCAAAAGGTGACATGACTGTTGCCGATAGAAGATAATACTCTCTTCTCTCCCTTCTTTTTTTTGTATTTTTCATATTATTAGGTTTGAAAAGGAATAAAAGAATGTTATAGTATAGTGGAGGAAACACGTTTTGCAGGAAAGAAAACTATTTCCAGAGCACAAGGAACGGACCTATGCTCAACGCAAGGAAAACATGTGTGAGATAAGGACACATGAGGGATGTTTCCTCCAGGAATAAGGTGTCAATTCTCAAATGAAATGATTGTAGGGATAGGAAATTGATATGAACGCATAGTAAATTGGTTCAACACAAGTGTGTTGAAGTCGACGTTAGGCCTATAAGCGCAAGAAGTTAATATGCAATGCATTTACAACTCAACTTCAATAAGTAGGCTTCCAATACTGTTATTTTTTATAAATTTAGTCTCCCAAGCCTGAAAAATTGTAAAACAATACCAAGGAGAACTCTTCTAGTGAATGTTGACTAGAGTATTCATTTTTTGTAGTTAGTCCATTTGATTCGAAAATGGGGTAAACTTATACCGAATAGACATTCTTTCAAATATGTTTTACGAGTGTGAAATAAAACAAGCTAACTTGGTAATCTTTTCATTTTTAAGGAGTATAAAAATAGCTTAATTGAGACTCCAAGATGTAATGGAGGGAGTTTTGTATGTAGTATCCAGAAAAGACTGAGTAGAAGACATGAGGCTTGAACACAATGTCATGGAGGTACTAAATAGGACTCCCAATCCTATGAAAGTAATTCAGCATTGGCACCAAAATACAAACAAGGTTCTAACTAGGGCACTCATGAACGGTAGGCTCTACCACGTGAATTACAACACTTATAAACAATAAAGGAGGTTTTGTGTAGAAACTCAGTGGGGTTGATCCTAAGGTTGAAAGAATCAAGAAATGGATAATGAAAAAATGCATGAAGGGGAAAATCTAACTTATATGCCAGTTTCGAGATCATTACCTTTCAGAACGGATCAACATGGAAGAAAAAGTATCGATGCCCCCAACATGAATTACAATATATGGTGGGTTATATTTAGCATGAATTACAGAGGTTGTTGACAGGTCTCCAACATGATTCGTAGAGTTTGGTGATTGTACTCCAACATGAATCGCAGATGTTGGTGACTTGACGCTAATATCACTAGCAGTGACAAGAAGTTTTCTCCCAGCATGACTCGCGGAGGTTGGTTTCTTTCCCCCAGTATGAATAGCAAAGGTTGGTGACACATATCCAACATGAATACAGAGGTTGGATACTAAGTTCCAGTATGACTCACAGTGATTGGACTTTTACTCCCAGCATGACTCGCAGAGGCTGGTTTCTTACCCCGAGTATGACTAGTAGATTTTGGCAACATGTCTCCAACGTTAATAAAAAAGGTTGGATACTTAGTGCCAATATGACTCACAATGAATGGGTTTTTTCTCCTAGGATGACTCATAGAGGTTGGTTTATTTCTCCTAGTATGACAGGAAGAGGTTGGTGACAGGTTTGAAGGATTGTTCACAACATAAGGATCGTATCACATGATTCAAGAGACGATGAGACTGGAGGGGAGGCTAGTCTTGCTCCAATATAACTCAAAACTCATGACACAATGCAAAATCCTAAGGCAAACTTATATACAAATATCACACTCCCAAATAAAACTAGAATCCAATGCACGCAAAAAATAGAGGGTGGTTGAAAAGGGGCCTCCCGAACTAAAGAAGGTATGCCTCTCCCAGGAGGGGATTGAGACTCTCAAATAATAGAGCGGAGGTAAAAGAATAACTTATAAGGATCCTCTTGGTATTCATAATGAAATTTTTCATACCCCTCTGAAGAGAATATCCTCCAATAAATTTTGTGTGTTGTATGATCCCTATATGACTCAAGGTACCTATAGAATAACCCCTACAAGTAACATATGTGGATACCTAGGACAGGAAATTAATTTCATCGCGGTATAACCAATGCTTGGGTGAACAACAATAGGTTAGTTCCATTGTATGGGTAGGGTAGCTAACCTTGAAGCTCAAGAATAACCAAAGTACCCAAAGAACCCTCAGATATGAATAGAACCCTAGAAACATCTCTGACGCTAGGAAGGTATTAGAGGGCTATCTCTGCAACCAAATTTGCACAACCTTGTGCTTAATCCCAGTTTTAGTGGAGTCTCCCAAGAACACCAATTATACAATGGATTTCACTAGTCCCTAGACAAACACCTATGTTGATTTTTGTAGCCTTGGAAAAATTTACTCACAAAATCCTAATCCAAGGTCCTAAATCCTAAACTTGTTTTTGTACCCTAAAAGAAAAAATATTTCTAATAAATTTTAATTATTGAGCGTTAATTTTAGTGGCTTTTTTTTACTGAAGAGGTACAGTTGTGAAACTAATGGTTTTATGATTCACCCTATGAAAGAATCACATGTAAAAACATTGCTAAGTACCAGTCTTGCTTTTCAAAAGAAATGGTAATTTTTTTGTATTTTCAATATAAAGGAATGAAAATGGAAAATTGAACTAATAGCCTCTCATACAAAACTTACTGCAAGAACAGGAAGACAATTTAAGCAAAAAACCAAGAAGCTACTACTCAGACCTAAATACAAGGACTAAAAATGAGAAAAATAACAAGAAACAAGTTTTCCAAAAATTCAACAATAACACAGCTTCCTATCACTTTGTAAGAATTCCACATACAAGAGAGAGACCCAACAAGACTCAACAACACTTAGAACCCACCCAAAAAACACCGAACTAAGCCTAAAATTCTTAGAAAAAGATGTATGTGATTGTTCAAGGAACATATGCGTATGCATGTGCCCTAGATGCAAACAACTCGTGTATGTACGTGACTATTCAGGGAAAATCCGCATATGCCAAGAAAAACACTAATTGGGTAAGAATTTAGAGAATCAACTTGGATACACTGCAATGTAGAGGCTATTAAGCTATAGGTGACACAGGAACTCAGGAAAATAGAGAGAAATCAAAGAGAAAAATCATCGACTAACCCCAAAAAGGATAATTCCCTAGTGGAGTCACCAATTCTATTGAGAGGAATAAATCTCTATGGTTTTGGGTAGTACCAAAACAGATGGAACGACACCCAAAAATGAACTCAAATCTCAAGTATGCTAGATAAATGGAAATGCCAAAAAAAGAAAGGCTAGAATCCTACATCTTCCATGTGTTCGTAGGAGACCATCGTTGAGATCGAAATCCAATGTTTGATACCTACAACTTGTATTCAACATCCAAGAATCACAAGCATATGGAAAATGTATGAAATGTTTGCATATAAACTAGCATAATCCATTAACATTTATAGAAAATTTACCCATGGAAAATAATATAAACATTTGCAACATATAATTGGATGAGAAAAGAGTATTTCTATTAATATAATCATCAGGAGTACATAGGTGACAACCTCGTGTATCAGTAACTCATCGAAAACGAGAAACAAAGTCCCTCTACCTGGGCCTTCACAACCTCAATCCTCCATAAGGCAAGCTCAAAAGTTCTAGGAGTAATTGGGTTCCTCCTTCATGGGATATGGAGAGCTTGGGGGGTGAACATAAGGAGAGTTTAGACTTAAAGGACTAAGGGATGCAGGCTCAAGGATGTAATATGAGGAAAAATTTCTCCAAAGTGTACTTCCTCTCCACTTTTTCTCCCCCTTCAAGGCTTGTATATGGCTCAATTTATAGCCTCCAAAGGGAATTAAAGGGTCGAATCGAAACGATTCCAACATATGAAAGGCCAAGGATCACGAATCATGTGACTTGGCATGGAAAATATAAAACATTTTTAATTTTGAGCACAAAACCCGATGAACACGGGTTGTAATGGAGAAACCTGTGAATACGCAAGTTGTATAACTATAGCTCACGTATATGTACAATTTTTTGAATTTTTTACTTTTGATTGAGCAAAATGGGAAAAATGAGTCTACATAGGGAAAGGGTAGGCCATAAAATCATGATTCATAGGGTGTGTAAAAAAATTCTATAACAAGCACCACAAGATTTGTACTTGTTCAAATACCCACCACAAGTCCCCAAATCTTGCGTAACTATGGAAGATCCTACCACTATCACATTAGTAAGAAATTCCCTTATTTTATTGATGGAAGAGTTCCACAACAAGGGATTCTTCCCTAGTGACCTCAAGGGATAAAATTAGCAAGTAAATTAGCCAATCCTATTGCCCCCTCTCTTGATCACCAAAATATAAGGTTTAGGTCAAGATAATAGAAAATATATGAATTTGTTACTTTCCCAGAACAAGAACACTTTATAGAATATATGTAATGACTTCCAAGTTCAAACATGCATTAAATACCTCTTAAAGGCACTAGACAATGAAAGTTGTTATGGTTGTTATGAATTTGCAACAATGAATAGTAGTACAACAACAATGAATAAGTTATAAAAGAAGCAATAATTATTAATAAAGAATGCAACAACTGACAAGGAAAACATAGCACAAAGCCAATAGAGCAATACCCAATTGTTAAATGCAATTTATGAATGAGTTAGGCCACCAATAAATGAGTGTATGTAAAAAAAAAGGTGTTATCAGGTGGTTGTAGCAAACTTTGTTAACAACAACAAGTTAGTTAGCAAGTTTGTAGGCGTTAGTGCTAGTAATGTTAGTAAAGAGCTTAAAAGAGTTGAAAGAGACTGTTTTTTTTATCGATTTCACCACAAGAGAGCTATGAAACTAGTGCCTTAGGGGTATGGAGTCTTTACAACATAAAATGCAACAATACTTGAATATTAAACTAGTAGAAACCAAGAGGTAGGGTTTAAACTCTAAGGTGCTATCACATTAGTGTTGGCATGTTTTATAGGCAGTGTATGCTTGTCATTGATGGAAAGTACAACAACGATGATGGCTTGAGTACAGGAGCATGATCAGCAACGTAGTGATAATGGGGAGGAACAACAACAGTGATCGTTGGATCAACAATTCAAAATTCTCGATGGTTGTCAGATCTCAATGTAGACAAGAGGAGCACGCAGATATGGAGGATAGATCTCAGGCATTAGATCCAAGCACAAGGTCCGACCACTGTTGGATCCAGGAGATCCTGCACGTTCTTTAAAGTGCTAGGAGAAACGGGCTTACAAAATCCTAAAAGCAGGAGGACCGTCCATCTTCGAGAAGGACAAGTGGACGTGCAGATATGAAGGATAGATCTCGGGTGTTAGATCCGAGCGCAGTGTCCAACCACCGTTGGATCCAGGAGAGCCTGTACATTCTTTAAAGTGCTAGGAGAAGCGGGCTTACAAAATCTCGAAAGTAGGAGGACCGTCCATCTTTGGGAAGGACACGTGGACACAGTTCATCATTTCGCTGACTGGAAAGTCAAAGGTATGAAATGCTCCAGCCTTTCACCTCCCGAAATCACGATATGCGAAATCGTGAAATGATCTAAGCCATCATATCAAGGTTTGATCTGGACCGTTGATCCCACTCCATTTCGGAGTTTCGTGGATCGAGAGTTGGAAATGTCAAAGACTATTAACCACAGGAATCCCGAAATCGCGATATGCGAAATCGCGAAATGATTTGAGCTGTCAAATCAAGGTTTGATCTGGACCGTTGATCCCACTCCATTTCAGAGTTTCACGGATCGAGAGTTGGAGATGTCAAAGAATATTAACCATAGGAATCCTGAAATCACGATATGCGAAATTGTGATTTAATCACAGTCATCAAATCAATATGTGATCTGGACCATTGATCCGACTCCATTTCAGAGTTTCATGGATCGAAACTTTGAAGTGACAAGAACACTGAACATCAAGAATGTCGAAATCACGAAATGTGAAATCGTGAAATGATCTGAGTCGTCATATCAAGTGTTGATCGGGACCGTTGATCCCACGCCATTTCAGGGTTTCGGAGATCGCGACTTGGAAAGTCGAGATGCCTCATCTCTAGATTCACAAAATGTGAAATCGCAAAAGCACTTTATGCATAAGGCTATGATCACAACCCTTGGTCACATCAGCGAGAGATGGAGGAAAGAGCTAGAGCAACCAAGCTCCTTTTTGGGGATCGCGACTGGGAATGTTGAGACACATGATCACACGAATGTTGAATTGTCGAATGTCAAAATGCCGAAATGAATGCAAGATCCCATGGAATAAATCCAACGGTGCAGGTGAATTTGAACAAGATCGAAGGGCTACTGTAGCACGACACAGTGTAACTGCCAGAAACCACTGATGGTTTCTGCCAGAGGACTCGAAGACACTTTGGGGGTGATTGACAGAGGAGGTGAAGAGTCTCTGGGAATATTCAAGAGGGATGAAGATGTTTGTGGAGGGATTGATAGCTGGATGAGCATTGAGGCCTGTAACTGGAACAAAGAAGGTGATCTCGACTGTCACAAAGAAGACGAAGAGTCTCAAACTGCTATAGAGACTGAGGAATCTCAGTATAACATACAGTGATGTTGAACGAGTTGTACACGACCAAATAAGCTGAAGAGTCATGATGATGATCAAACAGAGCACTCGATTTGTGGAGGAATTTGGCACGGAGTGAGCATGCAGAGGCATTGCGAATATTGCATGCACAATGACAACAGAGACTATAAGAATGTTGAACAAAGAAGAGATAAGGGTTGTCGCTATGTAGGAGAATTCAGGTGTGTACAAGGAGGTAGAGCGCAGGAACAGAAATGCACAGTCAAGGAATGGTGCATTGAAGGGATATGGCGCATAGAGCATAAAAGGCAGAATATTAGAAAGTGTTGGAGGGGTGAAGAAGACACTGATGCAGATAGGGCAGAGCAGTGTAACAGAACAACGACAAGGCTGGTAAGCCATTAAATAATTTTATATTGTTGTAATAAGTTTTAGTAACAAAGAATTTATAATTCAGGGTGGTTGGGAGGCACTAGGGAGGAYTGTTGTCCTCGAAGGTTCAAGTGGGTGCTTGAACATAGGGAGTTGGTGCTTCCTTCTAGTTGGTCCTAGAGAAATCAGGGAGTTGGTGCTTCCTTCTAGTGGGTGCTAGAGAAAACAGAGAGTTGGTGCTCTCAGCAAGTAGCAGCTTGCAAAACTAAGGTTGTAGCCTCATTATGAGTTGGTGCTCATATGTATGATAATGTAAAGAATGTAACTATTACTTATTATATAAAGAAAAAAGAGGTTTTTACCCTGTATGGGTTTCCTCAGAAAATATCTGTCTCTTTGTTTCTCATATATGTGACTGATGTTGAATGTGTCAACATTTATTTCCCTGCATGATTGTCATCATCATTGAGTGCTTTGTAAAGTTTTTAAAAGAAGCATAATTGTTTAAGCACGGTAACAACTGATTCACCCCCCCTCTCAGTTGTCCAAAAATTGGTATCAGAGTCGGCCCCTTTTTTTCTAAGGGTAGATCCTAGAGCTTAAACATGTCAAGCCATGAAGGAAATTCAACCAATAAGGCCCCTCTATTCAATGGAACAAACTTTGCCTTCTGGAAAGTTAGAATGAGAACCTACATAATGG
>ML784177.1:97951-129211 GCA_009831015.1 Picea engelmannii
TCAGTTGTCCAACAATTAGGTCCTTAGGATTTAAACCTTAAAGAGAAGGATTGTTATAGTTCAAGCACATTTTGTCTCTAGCAACCTTTTCTCCCTTCTTGATGCTTCAACTAAGTCAAAATCAAGTGTCTAGGGTTAAAATCCTAAAGTGATAGCACTTTAGGGCTTTAGGATACTAACCCTAGAAAGAATACTTCACCAATTTAGAACAAGAATAACCTTTTGAGAGGAGGAATAACTTATGCTCCTCTCTTATGGTTTTACCAAAAAATACATCTATCATAAAGTAGAAAGATTCACCATGAAACATAAAAACATAAATATAAATTGCAGAAAAATCACTTACTTTATCCAAAATACCATGAGACAAAACCTAATTGTAGAAGTTCCTTTTCAAAAATCAACAAAACATCCACAACTTGATCCTCCAAGCATAGTGCATAGGTAGAAGAGATAGATATCCCAAATAGGGAAAACATTTTAGACTTGTTCTCTCACAAAGGTTAGAAGTGATGATCATAAAATGAAATGTGAGGGTGTATTATTTATATGAGGACACCCTAAACCAATTTGTACATATAAGTTTTTCAACTACAAAATAGAAGAGGGTTGACCCCCTTGATCATTTTCCTCTACAATGTGCCAAAAATGAAAAATACATAAAACAAAATACTAAAAGGGTGACGTAGTGCTCAAAATGTGGCATCAAACCTCAAGGAGGGACACGTTATTCCTCCAAAATCCATAAGGCATGATACAATGTGAAAAAGTGTGAAGAAAGGTGTCTCCTCATGTCTCGAGAGTGACAAGGGAAAGTAAACCCCCACCAAGACTAAGTGTGAAAATGATATGGTTCAGGGCTTAATTCATGGCCTATGGTGTTATAAATCCATCTCTATGAGTGACTTTGTGGAGGGTGTGCTTGCTCTTGAGTTACCCAATATTTTTGTGCCACCTTTTTTTAAACCCCTTGATTAGTCATCTTTTCAATCCCTGTCTTTTTACATTATATTTTCTAGTTCCCTTTAAAATATTTCAAGATTTAGAATAATTTCTTTTTGGGATCGGGGCGAGAACTGAATCACTAGAGCTCAAGTTGGACCGGATTTTGGTTGTCTTGCTTCTCTATGTTCACTTTCGTTTTAGCATCATTTTATTATTATTTTATAGCTGTTGTGAAACAACCTATGGACCTTCAACCCCTTCTTCTCATGAGAGTGGGCCATAGCTGAAGTTTAGTATAATATGATAGGGTTCAATATGGAAAGTGGTAGTATAAAGTTACCCTTGGGAGGCCCCCCCAGTATTACCCCTTTTCCCTGGGTGGTGATAACATGGGACTAGGGCATAGAAGTTGACCACCAAGGTGAAACAAGGAAACTGACACAATTTCTCAAACCAATGATTCATTATGATACTTCAACCAAAGATATTCATACACATATGTGATAAATTAATCACAATAATTTGCATGAAATAAGGACTAGCATACCTCATGGTGACAATGGATTACCATCTCCCATACTCTAGTTTGCTTGAATGTGATGAGACTTGGTTGATCCATATGGGAGGAAAATAACAGGGGCTGCTAGGCTGCCATCTGTGGACATGTTGATCATCATTATCATGGTGTATATCATTTTCTCCATTGTGGGACTTGAGACATTATCTCCTCCAGTTACCCCTAAAAAGGGGGGTTAACAAGCACAAAATCATATTACATGCATGAGAAACCAATAGATTGAAAATTAAACCATAAACATAGAAAACATGTTGGGGCATGTACTTAAGCACTTATTAAATGAATGAATTTTAACACCCCCATACAATAATGAGCCATTGAACAATCAAGCATAAAATATAAAACCTGAGACATGTGAGATATTCAACCATGAAACTCGTTTGCTAGTGCAAGGAGCTACAAGACTGAGGATTGAAGCATAGTGAGGTGTGACTTGAGTTGTTTGGAAAAGATGATTGTTGATTTTTATCTCAAAAATCCATAAAGAAACACTCTTATTAATTAGCATAACCATTTTGTTGGTTGTGGAGCCTGATTATCTTCCTAATTCATAGGTCCTTGCTTTCAGCCGTGTTTATACCCCATGAAGAATTTACACCCCAAAATTATGTACAGTCTTCCACATGGGGTAGTGCAGAGGAGGGGTACCCCCTCTATGGGGTCTTGGGTTTGGAGGCGAAGCCCCCAAAGGAAAAATTGCCTTGTAAATGTATATTGTAATTTCATTGTAAATCTGGACCATTCATTATAAGGTCGCAGATCTAATGGTAGAAATTATGTTAGGGTTTTTTTTCCTAGAAGGAAACCCTCTGTTATGAGGGAAATGTATTGCGGCTATGCATTATTGCGAGTATTGTATTCTGGGAGAGGAGACTATGAGAGAAAGAAGAGGAAGTTACAACAGGTTTTGCTGTAGGTTGTATCCCTTCATTTGCTAGATAATAATAAAGGAAGGACCTGGCAATTTCTCTGGTGGACGTAGCGCACACTAGGTGAACCACGTAAATCTATGTCTCTATTGTATTGTGTATCTTATGTGTTTTGTTTCCGCATTTGTTTTATTTTATTGCTCCACGGTCTTGTTTTTCTAACACATTTCACACACACACACACACACACACACACACACACACACACACACACACACACACTATATATATATATATATACAAAACACGTGCTTTCATGGAATTATAAAAATTCTCCATTTATTTATAGTTTACAACATAATCCTTTTATTTCTTTAGTTTCTCACTAGTAAATTTATTTATGATTAACAAAAAAATCTCTCAGTTATTTTAAAGATTCACACCCCAATTATTTACCATTATACAAAAATATATATTGAGAAAATTAAATTCCTCTTCAATGCACTCATGTGGTATTTGTAAGACAACTAGAGTGACCCCCACCCTCCATTGAATGAATGATGAAATATGCCCAATCATGTTTTTCCATAATAAATGAGGATGAATAATCCCTTAATCCACATAATTGAATTTCCTTGGGCATGCAACAACTAGGTTTTATTTTATCACTAGTGTAGAATTCATTGACCTGGTCAACCATGCTCACTCCTCTAGTTGGGTGCACCAAAGCTCTAAAGTTGTTATTTGTCATAGAGGTGAATTAATCAACACTAAGGTGTCATCAAGTGCATCATGTATTGGCACCATATCATTGGTGTGTTAGAGATCGAGTGGTGGTTGTCCCTAACAAGGAATAATCACTAGTGGTTGCATAACAAGGTAGTGCAACAAAACATTATGAAATTAATTGTGCATCTCTAGCATGTTTAAAGTTGAAAGAGGCCTAGTGAAAACCAAACCACATAGATGAAAAAGTCAAACTATCTATTGGAAATAAATGTATCAAATATTTTTTCAAAGATCAAATTATTTGTTGGGTATTTCAACTTGTGATACAAGAAAGTTGAATATAAGAAACCTTCATTGATATTACATTTGATACCAAGCACAAGTATTTTTTAAAACCTAGTTTTCCTTTTTGGAAATGATTAGCAAGGAACAAAGCATTGTTAGTTCAAATCATAAATTATCATGTTGATGTGAAGCAAAAGGAGAAAACTTCACTACCTACACCAATTTCCCAAAACTTGTAAAATGGTATGAAATAAAATCAACTTGTTTTGATCTTGAAAAGTTAAAAGTTAGAATGAGTATGGACGCAAGGTACCTTATGTTTTCATACATTCCATATCTCGTGATAAATCAAGGTGTATTGGGATAACAAACAAGATATGGGTTATGTTGTTGAACTTGTATGAGACAAGAAACCATGGTAAGGTCCCATTTCTTGGGAATCAATGGTTTGTGTTGAAGATGAAGGAAGGTGAAATGAAGACAAAATTTCTCACACACATTCAAGATGTGAGAAACCAACTTGTTTAGGAGACAATGATGAAGAGAGACATTATTTGGGTTAACCATCAATGCAATGAAAAATAAGTATTAGGGACCTAGCCTCCCTAATCCCTCATGTAGGTAGAATAATATAATTCCATGTAATAAAGGCCAATATTAATAAGGCCTAGCAATAAGGAGGAATAAGTCAAATGTAAGAAGACATAATATAAGCTTCTACTTCTAGAAGGATCTTCCCTAGATTGTTCTTTTGGATAGATAGATTTAGTATAACTAGGAATAGAGGGTATGAGAAATCGTGTCTTGGATATTATTGTAATAGAGATCTTCTCTGCTGGATTTCTCCCCCTCGAAGAGGCAAGTGAACATTGCTATCATTAATCAAGGTGCTCTTTTTGGTGTTATTCTGGTATTGTTATGGTTATATCATTTTTTCTCTTCCATTTATATGCTAAAATATTTCTATTATGAATATTATTTTATAACTGGAATACTACAAGTGGTATCAAAGCACCTTCCTCCGCAGAAAATTGTGGGTTAAATTTTTTCATGGTAGAGATGTATTTCTATGTCTTAAAGCTACAAAAATATGTCATTACCCGCATAAACCCATGTCCGGGGAGTCACACATGCAAGAAATACAAGAGGTACTTAAGCACACATCTCTTGGCCACCCTTGTAACCCATGTTGGTACCCCTTCAAGTGGCAACACATCAGATGACACCTTTATACAAATTGTCCTAGATGTCCTAAATCCCTCCATAGATAAACCGATTGGTTGCATGAATGCTATAGTGCCATCGATAACAACACTCGGGAAGATACTCTCTAGTACCTAGGTAGTTGAGTAGTATGGATAAGGGCACATTCTAGCCTCCTTAGTTGGTGCCCTGAGATATTGGGCCGAGTACTACTTTTGGACCCCGCACTTATATCAGAGAGCTATAGCATAGGGAAAACCCTTATCTGTAGAAACCGTGAATATCCTACCCCTAGGTACGGAAACAAAAAACATAAAAGACAAGATCTATTGTCACCCAACTATGCCTTCTACATTTTGGTTGCACATGTATTTGGGACCTATCCCACTAGTTTCCTCTCTTCGCCCCGATTCTAGTGATACCTATCATTTTTAAGACAATTTTTTTTTGTGGACCCAACCCTTCTCCGACACCCTTATTTGGCCCCTATCCCATTGGATCCCCCTTTTCTCCCTGGTCGCAGTGGTACCTATCATTTGACACCCTTTTTATTAGTGGTCCCACCCACCCCCTAGACCCCTTTTGTCTCACCTATACCATTTTCCTACCCATTTTTTCCAAATGGCTACCACAAGAGCCCAAGAACTCAATACCTTGATTTTTGACACCCACTAGAACCAAGAATACATCAAGAATATCAATTCCAACCTTACCTCAATCAATTCGTCTATTGATATCCTCAAGGAACAATGTTCCTAAATCAAAGACCCCAAATCCACGTTAGAGCACTTCATGGTCCATTCCCAGAACCCTTCCTCTTGTAAACAACCCTCTTATCAGGATGACCATGACTATTCCCATTACCAAGGTCCTCGTACTACCCACTTTTCTCGAGACCTTTTCCCTCCCATAATTGAGGTGAACAAATTTGATGGATTGGATCCCAGAGACTAGGTCACTCAAATGGAACATTATTTCTCTTTGCATGGCATTACTGATGGTTTAGCCAAGCTTTGTTATGGTGTCCTACATCTAGATATGGAACGATGGAAATGGTGGCAATGGAGAAAAAAGGCACGCCAAGGGTATGTTTCTTGGACATAGTTTGTGGCCGACCTTTATGACCACTTTGACTCTAACACCCACCATTTAGGCCGTTTGACCAATTTAAAGTTGTCTGGGATAGTGGAAGACTTTATTTCCGCATTTTAGCACTTGGATTTTAGAAGAGAGGGCATGTTGGATGCTTTCTTTAGGGAATTATTTATCAATGGACTCAAAGATGAAATCCATTCCCATGTTCTCATGGCACGCCCCTGGACTTGGTTGGAATCTACCCAATGAGCCAAGGAAGAAAAACAGATTGTATCCTCCCAGACCGACAAACCATCCTTTCCTCCTCGCCATAAACCCACCAATTATTMCCCTCCTACAACTCCCCTAAAGATACAAAAATTAACCAGGGTTGAAATGGTTGAACGTCAACTCAAGGGTCTTTGTTATAATTGTGATGAAAAATATTTTCTTGGGAAAACATGTAAAGAACCAAAGCATTGTATGGCTGTGAMTGAGGATATTTCTTAAGAATATGTTGTTGTTCCACCTGTTGGAGGAACTACCACCACCATCTGATCTAACCCCACCCTCTGATCCACCAGACGTTGACCCGATTTCACTTAATGCYCTCACTGGCTTCTCTGCTCCCARACTCTCAAATTAATTGGTTACATCAAAAATAGGAAATTCACCATCCTTGTGGATAGTGGTATCACCCATAATTTTATTCATCACYGCATTTCCCAAGAATTCAATTGTTACATCTATGTCGTTAATAATTTTCAAATCATGATTTCCAATGGAGGTTCCATGAAATGTGGGGGAAGATGTGAAAATGTGCAACTTCAAATTGGTCAGTATCACCTGAAATACCATATGTTTTCTATAGACATGGGTGGTTATGACATTGTTCTTGGTGTCGAATGGTAATGCCCTCTAGGCCCCATTCTCATGGATTTTAAGGACTTAACCATGCAATTCCAATAGGAGGTACAATAGTATAAGTCCCAACGCATCACAGCAAGCTCCCCTGAGATCATCAGTTCCCGTCACATGGAAAATCTCCTCAAAAAAGGTCATTTGGGAATTATATCCCAAATCCACTCCATTCATGTCGTTGAGACACCTTTTGTGCATCTCAACCTCCAATCTATCCTTTCTCACCACCAAGTTGTTTTACCACTCCCAAAGAACTTACCCCGTCTCATGGATTCCATGATCATTCCATCCCTCTCATCCTGGGCAGTCTTCCTCCCAATGTTCGACCTTATCGTCATCCCTTTTCCCAGAAGAATGAAATTGAGAAAAAAAATCATGAATCACTAGAAGTTGGTGTTATTTGTCCCAGTACTAGCCCCTATTCTTCCCCTATGGTAAAGTACTCAAAAAATAAGGTACTTGGAGCATGTGTCATGATTTTCGTGCCCTCAACAAAATCACAATCAAAGACAAATTCCCCATTCTTGTGATTGATGACCTCTTGGATTAATTGAGTGGTGCTCAGTACTTCACCAAACTAGATCTACATTCTGGATACCACCAAATCCGTATGAAATATGAATGCATTCCCAAAACTGCATTTCGCACTCATGAGGGTCATTATGAATTCCTAGTAATTCCCTTTGGATTGTGTAATTCTCGTTCCACTTTCCAAAGTCTTATGAATCATGTTTTCCATCCTTTTCTCTGTCATTTTTTCTTAGTTTTCTTTGATGATATTCTCATCTATAGTAAAACTTGGCCATCCCATATATCCCATGTGAATCAAGTTCTCCATTTACTCTCTAAGCACCAACTTTTCCTCAAACAATCTAAATCTGCCTTTGGTGCCTTAGAAGTGGAATACCCGGGTCATATTATCGGAAAGGATGGTGTCTAAGTGGATCCTAAGAAAATTTAATCTATGCAGGATTGGACTCTCCCTAAAAATCTTAAGACATTGCGTGGATTTTTGGGTTTAATGGGATATTATAGGAAGTTTGTTTGGAATTATGGAAAAATTGCAGCTCCTTTCACTTCTCTCCTTAAAAAGAATGCTTTCACTTGGACTTTAGCTGCAGATCATGCCTTCCAAGCGTTGAAATATGATATTTTCTCAACCCATGTCCTAGAACTTCTAGACTTCACAAAGACATTTGTATTGGAATGTGATGCTTTCGCGAAAGGAATTGGAGTCGTCCTCATGCAAGATGGAAAGCCTTTTTCCTTCACTAGCAAAAAAAATTCTGAGCAACATTTCGGCCAATCCATTTATGAAAAGGAAACGTTAGTTATTCTTCTTTATGTGGATCTATGGCATCCTTATTTATTGGGTCAACGATTCCAAATCAAAACTGATCATCAGAGTCTCAAGTATTTCCTGGAATGACGAATTTCATCCCTGGTGCAGCAAAAATGGGTGACCAATCTATTTGGTTATGATTATGAGATAATTTACAAGAAGGGAAAGGAAAATTCGTGTTCGATTCTCTTTCCTAGAAATATGAACAAGACATGTCCCTTTTCTCCCTCTCCTTCATTGTACCAGATTGGCTCCAAGTTGTTTGTCAGGAATGGATGCAAGACCCAAAAATTTCTCACATGCTCCACTAATTGCAACACAATTATTCAGTTTCTCAAAGGTACTCTTGGCACAATGAAGAGCTTCACTACAAAGGCAATTTGTATTTATGCAATCAATCACAACTTTAATCCAAAAAAAAATTTGAACTTCATGCCTCACCCATAGTCGAGCATTTAGGGTTTACCAAACCCTATGAATGGGTCAAACTTTATTTTTTATGGAATGGTATGAAACAATACATCCACACCTTTGTGTCTAGATGTGAGGTATGTCAATGCAACAAGGGAGAAATTGTCAAAGATCTGGGAACACTCCAACCTCTTTTGGTTCCCCCTGCTATTTGGTGAGATATTTCTATGGATTTCATTATGGGCTTACCTAAATCGGGAAATAATTCAGTCATCATGGTGGTCTTAGATTGTCTCTCCAAATATGCTCATTCTTTTACTCTTCAACACCCATTCATATCCACCACAATGGATCAAATATTCATGGATAATATCTTCAAGATTCATGGAATTCCTAATTCTATTATCTCTGACAGAGACCCCACTTTCACCAAAAACATTTGCCAAGAATTGTTCAAGCTACAGGGCACCCAATTTCATCTTAGCACTGCCTATCACCCCTAGATGGAGGGCTAGAGTGAAGTTGTGAACAAGGGTTTGAAAACATATTTGAGATGTTTTTCATCTAAGAGGAAAAATTGGTGGGCTCAATGGTTACCCCTAGATGAATGGTGGTATAGTACATCTTACCATACAACTACTCGCATGACTCCTTTTGAAGCAGTCTATGGAAAAATCCCCCATCGGTTCTTTCATATATGTCAGGGGTCTCAAAGGTTCAGGAGGTTGACAAAAATCTTACTGTCTGAGAGGTTATTCTTCATTCCCTCAATGAAAATTTGGTCATGGCTCAAAATCACATGAATAAACAAGCAGATCAAGCTCGTTTTGAACAACATTTTGTTGAAGGGGACTAGGTGTTTCTTTGACTACAACCTTATAAGAATACTTCGCTCAAATATGAACACTGTCATAAACTTGCACCCAAATTCTATGGTATTTATACATTTCTCAAGTGTGCGGGATCAGTGGCCTATCAGTTAGCTCTACCTAGTGAGTCAAAGCCCCATCTTGTTTTCCATGTTTCCTTCTTAAAGAAGGTGATTGGAACTAAGTGCCAAACTCAAAATATTCTACCTGAGTTGGATGAAGAAGGTTCAATATGGTTGCAGTCGCAAGCAGTCTTGGCCCAATAAGAGAATCATCTCTGTCAACGCACCATCAAGTAAGTGTTAGTCCAATGGAAAGATACAACTCCAAAAGATGCCACCTGGGAACCGACCACCATTCTACAACATTTTCCTCATCTTAAGCCTTGAGGACAAGGTTTTTCTTCAAAGGGGAGAGAATGTTAGGGATCTAACCTCCCTAACCCCTCACGTAGGTAGAATAATATAATTCCATGTTATAAAGGACAATATTAATAAGGACTAGAAATAAGGAGGAATAATTCAAATGTAAGAAGACCTAATAGAATCTTCTACTTCTAGAAGGATCTTCCCTAGATTGTTCTTTTGAATAGATAGATTTAGTATAAATAGGAATAGAGGGTATGAGAAATATTGTCTTGGATATTATTGTAATAGAGCTCTGCTTCGTTGGAGGTTTCCCCCTCGAAGAGGAAAGTGAACAATGCTATCATTAATCAAGGTGCTCTTTCTGGTGTTATTCTAGTATTGTTATGGTTATATCATTGTTTCTCTTCCATTTCTATGCTAAAATCTTTATGTTTTGCATACTATTTTATAAATGGAATACTACAAACTTTTTTGTAGGAGACAATGATGAAGAGAGACATTGTTTGGGTTGACCATCAACGCACTGAAAAATAAGTATTAGTATTTTGTGTCAACGATCAATGTATACCACCAAGCATTGAAGATGGAACTTGACAAGAATGGAAGCACATTGCTAGTAGTGGGACAACACAGTTAGAATCAAAGTTACAAAACTCAAAATCGTGAAAAAATCTGTGAGAAAAAGAGCCAAGAGTTTTGGACAAATTGGAAAAAAATATAGAAAATCTCTAAAAAAGATCAACAAATACAAAATTATGAAAATATACACATATTTTGGTAATAATAACAATAACTCATTAATACTCAATAAATCCATGAACATATGATGTCCAAAATTTCATGTATAAATAGGTGTCTCATATATGATGAGTTCAAAAATGATCAAAATAATGAATTGGAAGCATTTATTTATAAATTGATAATATCTATAAAGTCAAGTAAATGTGAAAATTTTAAGAATATTCTCATATTTCAAGGGTTGTTTGACACTCAAGGTTCTACCACTCTCAAGGAAAAACAGAGGAGTCCCCTCTTATAAAAATTAATATGATGTATATGATCCATATCATCCAAGTTAATTGATGAATGTTCAAACTTGTCATCATGATGAAACATTGAAATGTGAACTCTAATATTTAAATTTTAAATCCAACCTTCAAATTCAAGAGCTTAGATACATTCAGACAAGTCTCACATTTCTCTCCTTGTATTTCTTTATTGAAAATTAAAATATTGTAATGGACAAAATGTTGGATTACTGAGAGGGGGGGTGAATCAATAATAGAGAAATGTAATCCTTTTTAACCATAAAATTCAAGTGTTATATCAATGTAGCATTATCATCCAATAGTTTCAGAGTAAATAAACAATGAACAAATGAGCAATTATACACATACATAGTACACTAGTGTTTTTACGTGGAAACCAAAAGCGAGAGAATACCATAGAATGTTTTTTCTTATATGCATTTAAGAATTACATTCATTGGAAGCACCAACTTCCTTTGTTTTCCAGCTACAACTGGAAGGAGGCTCCAAACCCCTAGTTTCTCAAGCTACAACCTGAGGGAAGCTCCAACTCCCCAATTCTCTGGCTACAACCAGAAGGAGGTTGCAACCACCTATTTTCTCCAGCTACAATTGGAAGGTGGCTACAACCACCTGTCCTTTCCCCATCCAACTGCCCTAAAATATAAGTAGAATGATGGAACCACTGTCACACTATCACTGTGAGATATACTGATGTAAACTTGTACCAATCAACCTACACCAAACAACCTTTCATCAACTTGTACCATAAACAAGTGCGTCAACCATGCATCAACCTATACCTCAACCTGTACCATCAACGATTGCATCAACCATGCACCAAATATGTACCAATCATGCATCAAATACACATAAACTATGAGTCATCAATATGTACCAACATCATCAACTATACACCTCATGCATGTGCCAAATAATCAACTAATTGTCTCAACCATGTACCCAACATGTACCTCAACCAAAATCCCTCATCAATTTCATCATCCAAATCTGATTTGTAGCTCTGTAATAGACCTGGTGTATATGATCAATTACCTTGTTGAATTTTAGCTTATTCTATAGATCGAACTTGTAGAGCATTCCCCGCACAAAATGTTTGTTGTATGGGTTTGAAAATGGTACAAAGAATACTACAGACTTTACAATAACCAATACATTTGGTCTTATTTAATTTGAATCTTTTATGAAGAAGTTATGACGTTTTTACCAGAAACACTTGTTTTAGACTAGTTTCAGGACTAACCACAAACCCTATTTTCCACTGAGTGTAACTCCAAAAATACAATGAACCACAAGCTAAAAGTTTTATCACGTCTACTTGTATATGTTTCCTTAATGGCCTCCCGATTTCGTGGTCTGAATCATTCTAGAAATAAATTTATTGTGAAAATGTTCAGATGACCTGTAAATAACATACCTTAGAAAGAATCATCAAAAGAATTTATCCTCCCTTAAATTTCGGCCTTATTTATTTCACCTTCCCTCTGAAATTCACCTTATATATCCTTTGGTTACCTCAATCACTTGTAGATATTCAATATGCTCAAGTGTTTTTTAAAATGAGAGATCCTTGCCTCTTATTTATACTTTTATGTAGCTTCCTCAAGGGGTTACCTTCTAACCATCTTAAACCACTTTCCTTATTTTAGGGCTAACCCACTTCTAACAACTTGTCCACTTAGTAATTTCTCCTTTAAATTTATTATTTAAATAAAAAAAATTGTATCCTCTTTGACTTATAGTACACTCATCACTTCTCTTTATTATTTAAATAATTTATTTTGTATCCACTTTGACTTATAGTACACTCATCACTTCTCTTTATTATTTAAATAATTTCTTCTTTGCAACCACTTTGACTACTTTGACCTTTGGGGGCTTCTAGATGACTCATGAGGGTTTTCCAACTTCACATGGCCATAACTCTCTAACCGTGAGGAGTTATGTGACGTTCCACATACCACTGGAAATGGAATGACATGTATTATCCATATAGAATATTCTTACCTGCAAATATATCAAAACTTGTACTATTATCCATCAAACAAACTTGGGTCCATTACCCAAACATTTTTTCTATCGGAATTTGCTACCGAACTTTCTTCAAGGGTTGACATCAATGACAACCAACCCAATTAATAAAAAAATATCCCCCTTTGGCATTGATGGCAACACTATGATGAAATATTGAAGTCATATCACTCATGCTCCCCCTGTGACCATTGCTCCCCCTAGAACCATTCATTTGTTCTCTTTCTCCAAGCATTTACCTTTGCATCTGATAAATCTCTCCCCATTTGACATCAATGGAAAAGGTATCTTTCCATCCGGGGCTGCTCCCCCTGACTGAACTCTTCCTTAAACTAATATCTCAACTTGAATTGTCCTCTTTATGGTGCTTCCTTGTGTAAATCTAAGACATATAAGATAAGCATTCAATAGCATTCATTTTGGAGTAGAAATGACTTTGAGCCTAGCGAAGATACTCAAAGGCTTCCCTTGGAAGCAGTTTTGTAAAGATGTCTTCCACTTGTTCCTTTGCGCCCACATATTCAACTCTAATGTTCTTCTCTGCAACATGTTCTCATATAAAGTGATACTTTATTGGAATGTGCTTCATCTTGGAGTGCATCATCGGGTTCTTTGAGATACTGATGGCACTTGTATTATCACAATATATTGGAATGGGCTCATCATACTAAACTTGTATATATGTCAAAGTTTGTTTCATCCATAGAACCTCAGTAAACATCCTATTGCTACAATATACTCTGCTTCAGTTGTAGATAAAGATATTGATGATTGTTTCTTTCATAGACAATATACTAAACACTCACCCAAGTAGAACATTTCTCCACTGGTGCTTCTTCATTCATCAATGCAACCTGCCCAATCTGTATCTGTGTAGGCAATAAGTGATAGATCCTTTCCTTTTGGATACCATAATCCAAACTCTTATGTTCCTTTGAGATATTTGAAAATCCTCTTCATTGCTTATACATGTGATTCCTTTGGTTTTTCTTGAAATCGTGCCACCTGTCCAACTTCCTGCATTACATCTAGTATGGATGTTGTCACATATAGTAAGATACCAATCATTGACTTGTATTTCCTCTGGTCTGTAGACTTTGAATCATCATATTTGTTCAACTTACAACTGGTTTGCATAGGACTGGTAACTGATTTGCAATCTTCCATTCCGAACCTCTTTAGCATTTCTCTGATATACTTAGTTTGAGAAATAAAAATTCCTTGGTTTCTTTGGCATATATGAAGACCCAGAAAGAAGGATAGTTCTCCAAGTGATGACATTTCAAATTCATTTTGCATATCCTTTGCAAATTTATGGATTAACATGTCATCAGTACTTCCAAAAATAATATCATCAACATAAACTTCAATTAATAAAATATTATCTTGAGTTACCTTGATGTAGATGTTTTTGTCTACACTTCCTTTTCTGAACCTGCCTGATGTAGATATTTATCTAGTATAGAGTACCATGCTCTAGGATCCTGTTTTAGACCATACAATTCCTTCTTTAATTTACACACATAATCTGCATTCTCTGACATCTGAAATCCTTCTGGTTGTTCAATGTAGACTTCTTCTTCAAGTTCCCCGTTCAGAAAAGTTGATTTCACTTCCATCTGATACACTTTAAAATTCTTGGAGCATGCATAAGCTAAATGAAATCGGATTGTTTCCATTCTGGCAACTGGGGAAAATGTCTCTTTAAATTCGATTCCTTCAACTTGTGTGTATCATTTACATATCAATCTAGCTTCGTTCCTTGTAACATGTCCATCTTCATTCAATTTATTTCTGAAAACCCACTGTGTGCCAATCACATTCTTATTCTTTGGTCTTTGAACCAATTCCCAAGTGTCATTCTTCTCTATTTTATCCAATTCTTCATCCATGGCCTTATTCCAAAATTCATCCTCCCTGGACTCTTCAAAACTACTTGGTTCAATCATAGATAAGAGTGTTAGGTGTGATTGTTCTAGTGAATAGATTCTTCTTCTAGTCTCACTCCTGCATCTTTGTTTCCGATAATCTGATTTGAAGGATGATTCTTCTGTACTCATTTGGTAGGTGTCTTTGGAAGCACTTTTTGAACTTGCTCTTCTACTTCTGTCTAATCCTTTTCATCTTCCCCTTCTACTTCTTCTTCATCTTTTGCTTCTTCTTCGTAAAGTTTTTCCATTGATTCATTTTCTTCTTCCTTTAATTCTCATCCACATGTTTCATCAATTGTTACATTGATTCTTTCCACAACTTTGTTCAACCTCATATTGTAACACTTGTATGCTTTCATTGTATTTGAGTAACCAACAAGTACTCATTTGTCCACACGAGAGTCAAACTTTCCCATTCTGCCATCTTCTCTTTTGATGTAGCATTTTCTTCCAAATACTTTGAAGTGCTTCACATTTGTTGGTCTTCCTTTCCATAGCTCGTAGGGAGTTTTGTCATTTTTGTTTCTGATCATTACTTTTTTTTTAATGTGAATTGTTGTATGCATTGCATGTGTCCAAAAAATATCTGTCAAATTTGAATCTATTATCATTGTTTGAGCCATTTCCTGTATTGTCCTATTCTTTCTTTCAACAACTCCATTTTGTTGAGGTGTCCTAGAAATGGAGAATTTCTTTTTTATTCCATGCCTTCTACAGTAGTCCATAAATTCATTTGAAGTGAACTCTCCTACAATATCAGATATCAAACATTTGATTTTTGTATCCATTTCCTTGTAGACCTTGAAGTTTTCAAAATCATATGACTTATTCCTGAGAAAGAAAATTGCAGTCATTCTTGTATAATCTTCAACTAATAACACAAATTATTTCTCACCTTTTAAACCCTTTTTTTAAGTTGGTCCAACTAGATCAGTATGCATAGTTTCCAGTGGTCTTGTCATTGAATATTCCTTTAATTTGAACATGGTATTTGTTTTCTTTCCTTGTTGACAATGCTTTCATAAAGTGTTGGTTGGTTTTGTGATCTGGGGCATTTCTCTAATTTCTTCCTTTTTGCTAACTTTGAAAAGGTTATCAAAGTGTATGTGACCAATTCTTCAGTTCCATATCCAACTTTCATCTTCCTTTCCTAGACAACACTTTTCATTTCCAATTTCACTTAATACATATATGTTGCTTGAAATTCTTTCAAATGTTGCAATCAATTTTCCTGAACCTTATTTTCTTATCTCTCACTTTTGTGAATCAAAAGTAATTTTATGACCTTGGTCACACATTTTACTTACACTTAGAAGATTATGTTTCATATGTTCTACTAGTAGAACATTTTCTTCCTTGGTATTCTTGTTTCCAATTATGACTGTGTATTTTCCAATGATTTTAGTTGAATCATCATTTTCGAAGGAGACCGATCCATCTCTTTCCTTTCTTAATGTAATAAACTTGTCTTTATCACCTGTCATGTGTTTTGAATAGCCATTGTCAACATACCAACCACGTTTCTTCTGCTTATCTTGTAGAGCGAGTGTGCATTCTTCATTTCTATATTGATTCCTCTTTCTTATCCATGTTCTCTTCTGAGGTTCTTGTCTGTGACTGTTGTAGTTTTGTTGTAGTTCTCTAGGAGGGACTATCATTCTACAATTTTTGGCCATGTGTCCAAAGTTGTTTACTTGTAGCATTCCACTTCAGTACTCAATGATTCAAACTTGGTGTAGCTTCTTCTTTATGTTTCAATAGGCCTTCTTGGATAATCATTTTGTGTATGACTTTCAAAGTTGTTTATGTTCCTCCTATTAGCTCTGCAATTTACAGCTTTATGTCCAAAATTATTGCATGCATAACCTAAACAAAAAAATATAGTTTGATACCTGGGAGTTGAAGATCTTCTGAAAGGAGTTACTTTTATGAAACCTTCTTCTTCTTGAGGCCTATTTGTTTCTTTCAGTCGTTGATTTTGAAATCTGAATCTCCTCGGTGGAGGAGTTTCCTTGTAATCTTCCTTGTAGGTCTTCCTATCCTATTTGATTGTTTCTACATAAATTTTTGGATATGTTTCTTGTTATGTTGTTTTGGAGATTGATCCATTTTCTATTTGATTGTATCCAAGTCTAGACTTGTCATGATGAGGATTTTGACTGTTGATAATGTCATCCAAAACTTTTGAGTTGTTCTGCATATTTTTTTTTTGAATATCCTTTCTCAATGTGGCATTCTCTTCTTCCGAAATTCCAATGATCCTATCTCTTTATTATAGTTTTTCTTTGAGTGTTTCTTCAATTATTTTATCTTCTTCTATTTGAACCTTCAATTTCATGATCATTTGTTCTAGTTCCTGACTGTCTTCTTTCTTTTCTAGTTCTGATTGTAGCTTCTTGTTTTTCTTCTTTTCTCTTCTTATAACTTCTATGGCACTCAACAATCCTTCTTGGTAGTCAACTTCTGCCTCTTCATATTCTTCTTTGTTGTCTTCTTTATCAGAGTCTTCTACTGCCATGAATATAACTCTTTCTATCTCACTATAACCGCCTTCATCTTCATCTGATGAGGAGATGTATTCTTTGGTGCATAATATTTTCTTGAAAGATTTCTTTTTTGTTCTTTTTACTTTATATGTTTGTTTATATTTGAGTAATCTTCATCATTCCTATTATTTTTATTATGGAGAAATTTGTTAGCAAAATGACCAATACCATCACAATTAAAACAAATCAATGGAAGATTACCTTTATATATGTCGTTGGTTCTCTTGTTCAATCTTCTGGCAAAGTTGGCCACTTCTTCTTCTTCTTCATCTTTTGAGAAGTCACTATTGTTGCTATGTTCATTTTGCTTTCCCTTTTTCTTTGAACTTTTGGATGCTTTAAAAGCTGCTTCTTTTATATCTGGATTTTCTTGTCTAGTTCTCATTTCATATGCTTTGAAGATTCCATGTAGTTCACCCATGCTTATTAAGTCTAGATATTCTCTTTCTTCTAGTGTTGATATCTTAGGATCAAATATCATAGGAAGAGATCTTATTACCTTTTGAACAATTACAAATTCTTCAATTTCTTCTCCCAATCCTATGATTGCATTCATTGTTTCAACAACTTGTAATAATAATGCTGCAATATTCTCATCTTCCTTCATCTTTAGTTGTTAGAATTGACCTCTGTAAGTTTGAAGTTTTGTTGCTTTGACTTTTGAATCTCCTTCATAAATATTTTGAAGTTTGTCCCAAATCTCTTTAGCGTATTTACAATGTACAAATTTGGTATATATCGATTCACCAAGACCATCCAAAAGTGCATTTATGGCTTTGGAATTATTTTGACTGAGTTTCATTGTTTTTTCACTTGTTGGTGGAACTGCTAGTTCTTTCTATCCATCTACTACTGATTGCCAAATTTCAAATCCATGTGCCTGTATATATTTTTCCATCCTTCTACTCCATAATGCATACTTTTTTCCATCAAACTGTGGTATTCTTTTTTTATACATGTTGTTTCTCTCCATGATCAATGGTTAAACTAATTTATGAAGGAACCTAGCTCTGATACCAATTGTTGGATTACTGAGAAGGGGGGTGAATCGGTAATAGAGAAATGTAATCCTTTTTAACCATAAAATGAAAGTGTTATATCAATGTAGCATTATCATCCAATATTTTCAGAGTAAATAAACAATGAAAAAATGAGAAATCGTACACATAAACATTACACCAGTGTTTTTACGTGGAAACTCAAAGTGGGCGAAAACCACAGAATGTTTTTTTCTCATATGTCTTTAAGAATTACATTCATTGGAAGCACCAACTTCCTTTGTTTTCCAGTTGCAACTGGAAGGAGGCTCCAACCCCATACTTTCTCAGGCTACAACCAGAAGGAGGCTACAACCCCCTATGTTCTCTGGCTACAACTGAAAGGTGGCTACAACCACATGTCCTTGCCACGTCCAACTGCCCTGAAATATAAGTATAATGATGGAACCACTATCACACTATCATTGTGAGATATATTGTTGTAAACATGTACCAAGCAACCTGCACCAAACAACCTTTCATCAACTTGTACCATAAACAAGTGCATCAACCATGAACCAACCTGTACCATCAATGAGTGCATCAACCATGCACTAAATATGTACCAGCCATGCATCAAATACACATAAACTATGACTCATCAAGATGTACCAACATCATCAACTATACACCTCATGTATGTTGCAAGTCATCAACTACTTTCCTCAACCATGTACCCAAAATGTACCTCAACCAAAATCCCTCATAAATTTCATCATCCAAATCTGATTTGTAACTCTGTAATAGACTTCTTGTATATGATCACATACCTTGTTGAATTTTGCCTTATTCTAGACAGCGAACTTGTAGAGTGTTCTCCACACAAATAATTTGTTGTATGGATCTAAAAATGGTACACGGAATACTACAGACTATACTCTAACCAATACATTTGGTCTTACTGAATTTGAATCTGTTATGAAGAAGTTATGGCATTTTTACCCGAAACACCTTTTTTAGACTAGTTTTAGGACTCACCACAAACCCTATTTTCCAGAGAGTGTAACTCCAAAAATACAACGACCCACAAACTAAAACTTTTATCATAGATTCTTGTATATGTTTCCTCAATGGCCTCTCGATTTCATGGTCTGAATCATTCTAGAAATAAATTTATTTCGAAAATGGTGAGATGACCTATAAATAACATACATTAGAAAGCATCATCAAAAGAATTTATCCTCCCTTGAATTTCAGCCTTCTTTACTTCACCTTCCCTCTTAAATTCGCCTTAGATATCCTTTGGTTACCTCAGTCACTTATAGATATTCAATATTCTCAAGTGTGTTTTAAAATGAGAGATCTTTGCCTCTTATTTATACTTTTATGTAGCTTCCTTAAGGGGTTACCTTCTAACCATCTTAAACCACTTTCATTATTTTACGGCTAACCCACTTCTAAACACTTGTCCACTTAGTAATTTTTCCATTAACGTTATTATTTAAATAATTTATTTTGTATCCACTTTGACTTATAGTACACTCATCACTTCTCTTTATTATTTAAATAATTTATTCTTTGTTTTCCTTATTTTAGGGCTAACCCACATCTAACAACTTGTCCACTTAGTAATTTGTCCATTAACTTTATTATTTAAATAATTTCTTTTGTATCCAATTTGACTTATAGTACACTCATCACTTCTCTTTATTATTTAAATAATTTCTTCTTTGCAACCACTTTGACTACTTTGACCTTTTGGGGCTTCTAGATGACTCATGAGGGTTCTCTAAATTCGCATGGCCATAACTCTCTAACCGTGAGGAGTTATGTGACGTTCCACATACCACCGGAAATGGCATGACATGTAATATACATATAGAATAGTATTACCTACAAATATATCAAAACTCATACCATTATCCATCAAACAAACTTGGGTCCATTACCCAAACCTTTGTGATACCAGAATTCGCTACCGGACTTTCTTTGAGGGTTGACATCAATGACAACCAACCCAATTAGTCAACACAAACACAAGGTCATTTAAAAAAAAAAATTGTTAAGTAGTTGTTGTTTTTTAAACGTATTTTCTCAATCATGCACCAATTGCACTTATGATCTAAATACCTACAAGTCCAAATTACTATTCGAATGTAAAATATTCTAAAATTTGAAATATCACTACCAAAGTTTTTCCACCAAAGATGATAAGATGCACAAAGAAAAAAGGAATCAAAAAAATAATAAGGTAGTAAGATTTTGTTTCAACAAAGTTCTTATCCTTTTATTTCTCCAACAATGTTTTTATATAGTTTATACATAGAATAAATCCAATGTTATTTGACAAAGTTAATGTTAACTACTCGGCTCTTAAATAAACAAAAACTACACAACACTCAAGGATTCCTTGTGCATTTATTGGATTACACTAACTAATAAGATGCATTAAGTATGCCCAAAGGGGTTGGATCCAATGGTGGAAAGCGAGGAGTTTTTCACGGTTGGGCAAGGTTCAATTCTCATGAGGGATTTACCTGGAGCCATGGGGACACCTTGAGGTAGTGGTCGAACATGTGGTTGCACCCAGAGATACTATAATAAATGGTATCGTGACCCGTGCACACATAATTGGATCAAAGCCCACCCCCATGTCCTTCAACTTTACACACCCGGATGGGGTGATAGAGCCCAACACCTGGCGCGTAGAGGCGGCAAGGGGAGGCTAGCGGAGCACAGAGCCATGTGTCTGGCTCGTTCCCACTGCAGCCATCAACCCCGAGCATTAAATTGAATTAAACATCGATGGGAGGGGCATTAAACCGAGCTCCCTCGACCACCTTAACGCAGAGTGCAATGCCGCGTTTCATTTGTGTTATCGCTCGGCCGTTTGAATCTGGTTATGCGGTTCTGTTCATGGTCCTTCGGCCGCTCCCCACCATCAACCTTGGCTCTGCAAACTTCTTGCAGCCGTCGGGCCTCACCATGCCACGCCAGAGAATGCGACCTCGCAGGGGCTCTCCCTGGCACCCTTAGAGTTCCCGCACGTCCTCTTTGCCCTCTGTTTCTCCTCCCCATGCCTCTGACTTCCTGGCCACCATTGACACCACCTTGAACTCTTGGCTCAGATCTTCCTCCCTCGGGCATTCCTCTCTTCCCTCTGCGACGAGTGGGGCCTCAGCCAATTCGCCCTACGGAAGGACCGGCCATGGTCGACCCCGCAGCAAAATGCAGATGCCCTCCTCCAAGCTTCTGCACGAAATCCTCACCGTTCTGCATGATCTAGTCTTTGAACTCTGGGAAGGCGTGGATGACCTTCAGTTCCGTGTTCAACAGATGGAATGGAGGTTGTCAGTCCTTCTTCAGCTTCTGGAAAATCACCCTGAAGCCTCCCCTGAGGTTTCACGCGACACACCTCTCACTGCAAGTGATTACGCGAGCAGTCATCAGCAGGATGCTATAGAAGGGAGCCAACAGTCTGATGGGAAGGCATTCGAGCCAGCTCTCATGGACACTCTCGAGCAGGAGCAGACCACGGAAAGCAAAGAAGAAATTGTCCAAGGTGCAGTTCAGTTGGTCGTTGCGGAGGAGATAGACACCAGTCTGCAGCTGCACACCTCGATGGAAATTGTCAGGATGGCAGCTCCCGAGGACAAGGGCATCGAAGCCATGGACATGCAGTGGACGACCAGTGGGACACCTGTCGTCGAGGAGCCCTGGCCAGGCCTCTTGCCAGAGTATGTGCCAGATCACACAAAACGGGTTCCCTTCTTTTTCTCTAGTGACCTCCATGGCAGTTAATTTGTTTGATGTTTTATCTAGGACTAATAGGAACTGGTAGTTAAACTCTGATACTCGATTTGTCCGGTTGGCTGAACTGGTTTCTCCTTCTGGAGCAGTTCAATAATTACAATCGGTTGGCTCAATTTTTGTACTCTTGTTTTGGCTCCAAGAAGGTTTTTTATATAAAATACTTACTTACAAAAACAAAAAAAAAGATGCATTAAGTATGATTTGTTGGACGTGGCATATAAATTCCTCCCTATTTTAACAGAATTCCCCCACTTTCTCAACAAGATGTGGGACAGCCTATTGGAAAACAATATGGGGTTTACATTTGTCCTGAGTGGGAAGTTGAACTTGGAACCCAACCAAATAAGATGTATGGTTTTATTGAAAAGTGGAGCAAGTGCACATGTCCAATAAGGTATCGTCCTCCAAAGGCTATGGAAATTTTGGAATATGATCGAATGAGTCAAAAGACTTAAAATTCTTCTTCCAAAATAGGTTGCTCATATAGCTTGATACGATGGACACTAATGACATTATGGATGCGCAACTAGGGAGGAAAATCCAAGAAATAGGCATTGTCATTAATGTGCTACATAATTGTATAAGGGCCATAGTGAAGAGGTTGAGTTTGTGATGGTGTTTCCCCTTATAATGTTTCTTTTCCATATACAACTAGACATGGTCACAAATTCATAACTCAATAGACCTTCAATGTTGATCTCAAAAAGTTTTATAATTATCCTAGGAGGTGTGTAGCGCATAAATGACCTAAGTATGGATGTTTTCCAACTTATAAACAAAGGACTCTCGATGCTACACAATTTTCATTGAGGGGAGACAGTGAAACAAAGAGTGATGTGTAGCTCTTAAGGAGCCATATGCTAATAATCATAACAAACCTATAATGGTGAATCACCAACGGACACATGCATGACACTATTATAACTATGTTGGAGAATATGTAAGTAATAATCCCACTATGTGTTATTTATATAGTAAATATGAAGGGGGTGTATGATGTTGCAATTGACCACTTTGGTTTTCCCATTTGTCTGTATATGGAAAGGAAACAAAAAAACAAATATAGAACCTCAATAAATTCCAAATAGTTTTCCAAAATGTACTAATGAAGTGTGAATCTTTGTCAGATGCAGTGTTGAGAGGAATATCAAAAGGAGACCAAACATGGGAGAAAAACAACTCAACTACCCATTGGTTTGAAGTTTTTATGGTACAAGGAATAAATATGGTCATTTTGGACAAACAATGCACCACCACAAGGATACAATCATACTTCTTGAATTTCATAGGTAGGGCACTATTAAAATCCATAGATAATGATTCTCAAGGATGATATGGAATGGACAATCACTAGTACAAGCCATGTTTTCAATTAGCAATGAATATTTGTCGAATACAATGTTGAGAGGAAGATAAAAAGGAGACCAAACATGGGAGAAGAACAAATCAACTTCCTACTAGCATGAAGTGGTCATGCTACAAGGAATAAAGATGGAATTTTTGGAGAAACAATGCACCACCATGAAGATACAATCATACTTATTGAAGTTCATAGGAAGGGCACTAATAAAATTCATAGATGGTGATTCTCAAGGCTGAGATGGAATGGGTAGTGGCCAATACAAGCCACATTTTTTATTGGAAAGTTTCACTTCACTACAAAAAGGGAAGTGTTTAATAAAATCCTCAATTTGGAATTGCATCAAGAGACAGAATAAATGACATTGAAAATGGTGTATAATGTCTAATTATACAAAAATGGCCTCCATAGGAAGAGGCATGAGCCTCCCAAATGAGAACCAAACGATCTAAAATGCTAGGAACATACAATTTATTTCACTTATAAAGCTAACCATCCCGAACCAAATATCCAAGAAGGGTGTATGATTAATGTCAATGGGATGTTGAAAGGCCTACTAGATATGGATAATAAGGAGGCATTAGGATATAGTTTCTTCCATGATTCATAGGAAACACAACAGACATCCAAAATGGTGAGCATTGGAGCTAGAGGGGAACTCAACATGTCTACCGCTCTATTTGAACTCCTTTTCTTATATTTAATAACCAACTGAAACTATTGGAGGTAAGAGGCATGTTATCTCACAAGTTGAAGGTTGTGTAAATCCCAACCCAACCACCAAATTGGCAACAACTAAGGGACACTATACCCAATTTCACCTCGATATAGGTCCTGCACTTCGAGGGTGACTAGGTCACTCTAGGGAGGTGATCTTGGTGACCCTCCAGGCATTGAGATGGATGGAATGGAAATAAGAGGGGTATCCCCATAAAGTTCAATGATGGAAGAGGAAATATGGATTTGATGACTCGTCTCTGGCTGGTTTAAGGTTGCCAAATCTTTGGATTCCTGCAAAGGGTGTTTATACCTGCCCAAGACGCAAGAAAAGCCACACTTGCATGTAGTATTGTTAGGTGGACAAGAAATTTAGTCTTGTTGTCCCTAATTGCAGCAACAATCAATGATACATATCAGCACATAAGATATAATAATGGATGCAATATAAGTGCTAAAATTCCAGTTGAATAATCACGAGACAAGCTAGTAAAAACTAGTTAAGCTAAATAATGATAGAACAAGACTTTAGCAAAAAAATCAAGGCTATCGTAGAAATATAAATGAAATGATATTTACCAACCTTATGGCTGTAACAAACTTGTTATTATAGCAATATATTTAACCACTATAACGTGCTCAAAACTTGCCAAAAGATGTGTTGTACTTAATAGATTATGTGGGAAGACTTTTGGCAATTTTCAACGATTAAATTAGGAGTTATTGAAGAGTTTGATTATGGTTTTCTGCATCCCTAATGGTTGTAGGTTAAATTTGTAACAACAAAAAGAAATACTGGGAGAAATGAAATTCCCTAGTGGCTTAAGAAATCATTTAAAGCATAGATATGATTCTGCTAGGAACAACTTCAAAATCACAAAATTTCATGTTTCCCAAAGCAAAAATTTTATATCTCCAATGCAAAAAGTGATGACTAGTTCCTTTAATGATTGGGTTAATGGATTCAAGAAAAAAATAATCTAGAGGTACTACCTCCTTGGGGGTGTAAATCCTCTTACTCCCCAAGGCAGGTATCCCTAGCTAGGGTTTAGGCTAAGAGGGTGTATGTAGTTATACTTCTCTTAGAAAACACTTTTTAAAACAATACAATTTAAGAATAAAGTGGTGGAGGCTAAGGTGGGAGTGTATGCCATTATACTTCCCACCCAGATCTAGCAAAATAACCTTGTTGTGAAACAAAATGATAATACAATGAAAAAACTCCTTACCAATTCAAGGAAAATGCTAAGATAAACCACCACAATAGCAAAGAAGAGCCTTCCTAGGCTAGTGCATCATTTCCATCAACCAAATAACCAAAAAAGTATCCATACACAAGAGAAATAGCTAAATATAGAAAAAATTCCAGTCCAAGTATCTCCCCAAGATGGGAGAGTTATGTCTTAAAATGAGATATTATGATCTCTATTTATACAAAATGTCTCCAAAATAGTTTGTCCACATAATATTAGGATAACCAAAATATTAGGGGTATAAAACCCTAATATTTACCATTTAAACAAATAATATTAAACAATTCACTTAAAATTTACATTTACACAAAAAGAAACCTAGACTTAAGGTGATGTCACCCCTTTAGGGGACATTTTGATAGTAGGAGAAAGTCGTTGGTGTTGGAAGAGTGTATTTAGGATTCCCAAAGCCACATGTGAATAATAGAAGTCATTTCTTCATGGTCAAAGAATCATTCTCCTCAAAACATCCTTGTGTCAATGAATAACAACTTCACCACCAAACCCTATCCCTCCTAGATGATGTCATGCATCCAAAGGGGACATTTTTCCTCTCCTAGGAAAAACATTTGGCATGTGAGGGATAGGTTATGTCATCCACAATGTCTTATAGGCCTCTAAAGGTATCTCTCTCTCATCTGGCATGCGGACCCTTGGTATCCACCTATGGGTTTCAAGCCCCATGGAATCCTAATCTAGGCTTGTTCCTCCATAAGTGTCCACCAACTAGGTCCTGCAAAGACAAATAAGCACGCATTCCAAGGATCTCAAGTCAAATTATCATTATAAGTAAATAAATGATCCACCTAAGCATGTGCATTAAACATTACCATGTCAAACAATTAAGTGCTCAAAGACATTATGTGACTTTCCAAGCTTGGATATGGGAGGGTTGACAAGGTTTCCTATTGGGTAGATCTTACCCTAGTTTAAGGAGTGTTTCCAAAGTGGTCCCTCTCTAATCCATGTAAATTGGATGAAGTGGTTAAGGATTAAGACTCAGTGAGAATGGGGTTCATGACATACAAGAGGTTGTAGTGTCTCATTCATGGGTGCCTTTTTAGAGGTTGTGTGGCACCTTCGTTTGCGATGCAATTTTTCCAAGCCCATCATTTTTCCATTCTTTGTTTATTTCATAATTTAAGGACAAGTTTAATTCCATTGTCTTGGTGTGGTTTCCATATAATGACAGTGTCACTCACAAACACCTAGAAAAAATATGAAGGTTGGCTCGTGATGAGACCCCCTTTCTCTCGGCCATGCAATTGAGAGCCATTACCCTGGCTTGGTGACCAGATGGTGGCAATTTAATACCACTAGATATCCATGATCATGATAGGATGGCTCATGATGAGACCTCCTACCCTCCAACTAACCCTTTAAGAATTCATAATCAATATTCTTGTGGGTCCCCCTTTTTCTCAGAGATAAGCATTTCATTTATTTCTTGGATGATCCCTAGGAAAAGCATATGGAATGTTTATAAGTAGGATTTTATATTTTACCCAATAGCAATCCCTCTGGGCCTTCATCCCCTTGTTCCCATATAATGAGGGACAACCCCTTCTTGGGTCAATACACCCTAAAATACCAAGAGATAAGGAAATGGGGGGTTTTACGTGATGAAAATTGGTAAGTATCATCAGGAATGGTATGATGGATCTTCAAGGGAGTTTCTAATAGAAAACCCATCCCAAGGAAATACCACTTACTAGGGCACAATGTCAACCACCAAGGTGAAATGGGGAAAAAGGAATATTGTCCAAGCATATGTCATGAAATATAAATTAGTCTAAGATACAACATATTCAAATTCCTCAAATATTGAAATAGAACTCACCATAATACCTAACTTGTACCTCATGGAGCAGGGCCCATTGCCTTCCAGAAGCCAGCGGGTGCGGTGGATGCCATCCTGAAAATATTGACATGTGTGGTGGTGAGAAGGGTCTCCATCTGTGAAAGTGGACATTGTTGGTCATGTAATCTCTCAACACTCCATATATTCAACCTGAGGGCCTCAAGACATAATCTCCTTAGTTATCCCACAAAATGGGGATAACATATGGCTCTTATTTGGGGACAAGTGCTCACCGCAGAGTGCATAAGAACCGCAAAATCTCCTGGTAGACCCGTGTCTTCCAAACTAAGACAAAAGGTTCAAATCATCTAGGGTGGTCATATCATCGTTCATCCATATACATAAAAAACCAAAATGAAAACTAATCTAGAAAAGAAAATTTTAGCATTTTATTTTTAATTTATAAACTAAGCATGAAATCAATATGCAAGTAGAGAAAAATGAAATGCACCTAAACTAATATGAGCAATCAAGATGAAAATGAAAGGAAAGAAACATGACCTACCTACTTACCTGGGGCCTTGGGGACCTGAATATCAAGTGATGGGTGATGTCAGGTGAAGCCATACAACCAGTGAAACTAGTTGATCATCCCATCAAAGTATATCCCCCTGTACTTGATTATGTAAAACAACAAAGATAATTCAAGCACGTAATGATCATGAGCATAAATAGATACATAATAAATCGTGAAATGAAACTCATGGAGATGGGTGGGAAGGAGGAAATCATGCTGGAAACAATATCTGCAACTCTAATCATGCAAGGAATCATGCCTGAAGTGATAGCCACAAGCTCGATCAATCCATCTCTGAAGGCGGATACTATATGTAGATGAAGGCTCATGTTCATCCTCCTGAACATGATTGGCACTTCCTAAAGACCAAGAAGATATGAGAGGTCCCGAGAAGACCTCATGATTTCCCTGAGAGGAGGAGATGAGTTAATGGACAGAATCAGGTCTAGGAAGATAAAATTGCACCTTCTTTATCTTCAAATCCCTATAGAAATACTCAATATGAAATTAACTCCTCTTTGTAGAGTAAGCCTTTAATTTCTATGAGGTGGACATATTCTGGTATTCCTTCAAAACTGAGGAAGAAAGGGGTTGAGAGTCCTCGAATAAATATGTAATCATGCCATCATCAGGATCCCAAACATATGAATCATATATGCATGAAGATTATTCCTCTGAAGATGACAACGAAAACCTGTTTTCTTGAGGGCTACTCTCAATGTCATAAATGGGGTCTCTATCAAAAATGAGACAACCAAAATCCCACATGCATCTTCCAGTCTATATGAAAGTGTCTATATGCTCATCAACCATATGTAAAGGTTCTCTCACAAGACCATCAACAAAAGTGACCATCTCTTTGTCTACATGTGCAGGAGGAGTAGAGGCAGGGACGTCTTCAACATGATCCTAAAATTCATCATTGAGGCTAGTTCCTTCTTGAACTTCATGAACAGGAGGATAGCATGGTTAGACAACCACAACTACAGCAAGAGGAAACAAATATAATGATGCCTCAACATGTTGCGCTTCATCAGGATTTTTTTTTCTCTTCATGGGCATGTTTTGCCATTGCCTCTTCATCACACGAGGCTTGATTCTTAATGAAAGTGTTTTATGTGCCCTTTTTCATAAAGATCTGTTGCATCCAAGGGTTCCTCTAACACCTCTTCACTTCCAAAGTCATGGAATAAAGTGTCATCAATATCTTCAAAAGAATCACAACTCATCATGTTATATTCTTGATGTGCAGGAGGAATAAAGGCCTAGATGTCTTCATCAAATGGAAGGGAAGATATGAGTTCTTCTTCTTCATCAAATGTCTCATTTGGATCTTCAAAAAAATATTCTTGGTAAATTTCTTCATAAATTTTTCCTTCAAGCACCTCTTCATTGTCAAGGGTAGGAAACAACTTCTTATACGATTCATCATTTCCTTAGAATATTTATTAGCATCCTTTTCCTTTTCCATTTGTAAAATTTCCACCTTCGAGTCATAACAAGTTTTGGATCAGGGTTCATCCCATGGTGCCATAATTCCATTGACTGAAAGGAAACCTCAATGGAGTCGTCAGGTGAGATCAATTCTCACCAAAGGAGGGAAAGAGGGAAAGAGGGAAAGGTGGGTTCGTGGAAAGTGGAGTCACCAGACAAGCTTCAAGGGAAACTTATCAAGGGTGGAAAAGGGAGTGTTCTTCAATGTAGTCACTGGGCAAGCTAAGGGATAGAGGATTTGGGAGGGAAGCTTGCAAAAGTGTCATTAGGGAATGAAGAGGATTCACAATCCTCCCCCACAACAACACAAAATTTTTATCGCACAAGGTGTAGGTTGGGAAAATCCAAACCCAACCACCAAATTGACAATGACTAAAGGACACTATACCTAATGTCACCTCGATATAGGTCTCGCACTTCGAGGGTGACTAGGTCACTCTAGGGAGGCGATCCCAATGACCCTTGGGGGATTGAGATGGATGGAAGGGAAAGAATAGAGGTATACCCCTAAAGGTCAGTGATGGAAGAGGAAATGTGGCTTTGATGACTCATCTTCATGTGGTTTAAGGTTTCCAAATCTTTGGATTCCTACAAAGGGTGTTTGTACCTGCCTAAGACACAAGCAAAGCCACACTTTCTGTAGTAATGTTAGGTGGACAAGAAAGTTAGGATTTTTGTTGCTAATTGCATAAATAATAAATGATATATATCAGCACATAAGATATAATAAGGGTTGCAATATACGTGCTAAAATTCCAATTGAATAAGCACAACACAAGCTAGTAAACACTAGTTAATCTCTATAATGATAGTACAGGACTTTAGCGCAAAACACAAGGTTGTCATAAAAAATTAAATGCAGTGATATTTATCAACCTTATGGCTGTAAAAAAATTGTTATTAGAGCAAGATATTTAACCACTAAAACATGCTCAAAACTTTCCAAAAGATGCATTGTACTCAATAGATTATGTGGGCCGATTTTAGGCAATTTTCAACGGTTAAATTAGGCGTTATTGAAGAGGTTGGTTAGGGTTTTTTGGATCCCTAATGGTTGTATATTAAATTTGTAACAACATGAAGAAATACTTGGATAAATGAAATTACCTAACAGCTCAAGAAAGCATTTATAGCATAGATTTGATTCCACTAGGAACAACTTCAAAATCACAAAATTTCACATTTCCCAAAGCAACAATTTTATATCTCCAATGAAACAAGTGATGACTAGTGACTTTAATGATTGGGTTAATGGATTCAAGAAAAAAATAAGCTATAGGTACTACCTCCTTGGGGGTGTAAATCCTCTTACTCCTCAAGGAAAGTATCCCTGGCTAGGGTTTAGGCTAAGAGGGTGTATGCACTTATACTTCTCTTAGAAAACCCTTGTTAAACCAATACAATTTAAGAATAAAGTGATGGAGGATATGGTGGGGGTGTATTCCCTTATATTAATCACCTATCTCTAGAAAAATAACCTTTTCTCGAAACAAAATGATAACACAATGCAAAAAATCCTTACAAATTCAAAGAAAATGCTAAGATAAACCACCACAATAGAAAATAAGAGCCTTCCAAGGCTAGTGCGTCACTTCCATCAACCAAATAATGAAAAAAGCATCCATACACAAGAGAAAAAGAGAGAAATAGGTAAAGATAGAAAAAGTTGCAGTCCAAGTATCTCTCCAAGATGGGAAAGTTATGTCTTAAAATGAGATATCATGATCTCTATTTATAAAAAAATGTCTCCAAAATAGTTTGTCCACATAATATTAGGGTTCAAAAACCCAAATATTTCCCCTTTAGACAAATAATATTAAACAATTCACTTAAATTTTACTTTTACACAAAAAGAAACCCTAACTTAAGGTGACGTCACCCCTTTAGGGGACGTTTTGACACTAGGAGCAAGTCATTGGTGTTGGAGAAGTGTAGTTAGGCTTCCCAAAGACACATGTGAATCATCCAAGTCATTTCTTCATGGTCAAAGCCTCATTCTACTCAAAAATTCCTTGTGTCAATGAATAACAAATTCACCACCAAACCATATCCCTCCTAGATGGCGTCATGCCTCCAAAGGTGAATTTTTCCTCTCCTAGGAAAATTGTTTGGCATGTG
>ML784177.1:186218-198262 GCA_009831015.1 Picea engelmannii
CTAGACCCAGGGGGATATTTCTCTTCCACATAAATGTTGGCCCTTGAAGGTCCAGGACATCACCGTCATGACCCTAGACATCATGCAGAGCTAGGGTTTTCATTTTGGAAGCATTCATGAGCCTAGTGGCACGTGTGGGATTCATCTGGGGCTATTGGAGGCCAAGATCCCTACCTTTAAAGCCCATCGTTCCACCTAAGGGCCTCAACATCACCCTAGAAGGGCATGACATCACCCTTGGAGGTGTCTATAGATTCTAATTAATTTCATTTATGTCAAATTTAAATTTTAATGTAAATTGGTCAGGTCATCCTTATTTTGACCTAAAATTAATTAAAGGTCCCCATTTTTTATAAATAAACATAAAGAACTCTCATTTTTAAAACACAACTCCTCACATAAGAGGAGAGGTCTGAAATTTGCACCCTCTTAAGGTTTATTGGTTCAAATTGTGAGGCACTCTCTTGTATAAGGTTGATTTTTGCAATTTGGATCAATCTTGGAAGCTTTTATGGTGATATTGCATGGTATTTTCATGATTATTCTTGGTGCAAGTAGGTAAAATATGCATTTTTGTCATCTATTGAATGGTTTTTGTATGGTTTTATTTACTTATACAAGATTATGAAATTGCATGGTATACTTAATGCTTGAAGTAAGGAACTTAAATTGCTACTTTCTTACTTTCTATTTTCCAAGCTTTCATTGAATTGATCTAGTGACTAGTGAAACCCTAGATCCCTAGTTTGTTAGCACTCTAAAGTTTTGACCTAGTTGTATTTTCCTAAGTTTTTATCCCATAAGAAGCATAAGGAGAGACAGGTACTAAGTTCTAGCATTTCCTACACCCTAGTATCTTGTTTCTTGAAGAAATTGCATAGGGGGACTTAACTTACTACTCCTCCTATGCACTCTCCCTCTTAGACTTTTGTGCACTATCAAAATTGATTTTCAGCCTTAGAATAAGTCGACCACTTTACTCCATAATCCCTAGAAGGAAATATTTCTAGCCTCTCTCTTATTGAAGGACTAATTAAACACTTGAACACTCTTCTCCTAAGCTTTTAATAACTAAAAATAACCCTAACCTATCCTAGATCACCAATATATTTGTTGTTGTTAAAATAGATTTCTACAACCATCTAACTGCAGCGAATTTTCTGCAAAAATGACTTTTAAAGATAGCTAGACGCTTTAGAAATTGCTTGTGACAATTGATTATAATTTTTCCTAGTAAAAGCTACCTTTTCATTGTCTTTTCAAGCAATTTTGAGGCATATTTCTTGTAGTTGTTATAAAATAATGATTGTTAATGTAAACTTTCATGTTACTGCAATTTTATATCAGACAGCATATATTTCAAAGTTTCATTGTCTTATTGAAGCAGTAACATCATTTTGTACTTGAAACTTCCATATTTTTGCTTGTTGTCCTGTTTTGGGGAAGTACACTTCAATTATTACATTTTCTTCATCTCTTAAGACATAAAGACCTTTTGACTTGAGTGACCAGTGAGAGGGGGGGATTCTTGCATACTTGTCTTAGTTTCATCATTCCTTTAGGTCACTAGGTCACTAAGGACATAACATACCCCTAAACAAAAAAGGGTTTCCTATTAAGGTGACAGTGATAGGTCACCCCCTTGTTACGCCAATCTTGCCTGACTTTCCTTGGGATTTGGGAAAGTACATATTGTGCGATAACAGTACCAATGTCATCGCTGCCAATTTTCACATGCAACTCTATGTGACTAATTTTTAGATCTAAAAATTGCTTCATAGTGATCTAATATTAAACCCTAGTTGTTATCGCTGAACAATTTTACACTAAAAATTATTGATTGAAATTATATGGAGCAGAAACACAAAAGATCATAGATGAATTATCAACACATATGAAACAAAATATTTTTCTTCTTGTAACCTTATCAAATTCAAAAATCTTGAGGGAAAACCTATCCCTCCTAGCCAATAAAAATATCAACAAATTTGAGGAAAACACTCGTCCTCTCAGCCAATGCAATTTTACCAAAATATGATAAAAAACATTTCCTCCAATAACCATACAAAGCAGAAAAACCAAACCTCAGCATATATCCTGGAAATATTTATTTCCCACAAATCTGATGCAGACCACCTGTATGACCTTCTGACAACACATTTCAGCTTGTACGGACCTGTACCTACCCAAAAAAAAACTTTGTACGGATGTACGTGTCTATTCAAACTGCAACTCGTGTACGTACGCAATTGTTTCCACTTCACCCCACGTACATACATGGCATTTCCCACTGAAACCTACGTATATGCAAGAAAACGTGTATGGATACCTTTGTATGATTTGCTTCACTCGTATAGTTTCTTCCTTATGCAGTTGACTCTCTCTCCCATGTGTGGTGTGCTTTTCCTTGCCAGGAACGAAAAATAAAGAGTCCTCAAACCTAGGCCATATTTTCCACCATGCAGAATTTCTCTTTCCTGAAAATCACCAACCCTCCTAGCACAAGTGTAGACTCACTTATGCTAACTACATCCTTACACAATGATGAAATGTCACAATGACTTCTCTCCTTTATATACAAGTCTAGTGAGTGAGTTTAGGATCCCTTCCTAAAATCAAAAAATAATTACAACATTTAATTGTTATTTATGGGTGTCACACCCTATCACAAGCCCACAAATACCATCAACTTTCCCATGAGGCCCTAGCCTCATTCCAAGACCGATTCCACTAAAACGAAAGGTTGATCTAGTGCCAAGGAAGATTCCCACGTGCTTGAAACCCTGGCCTCTTGTGGGAATACCTCATGTTCTCACACAAGTTGTAGGTTGGTAAAATCCTGACCCAACCACCAATTCGAAACAACTAGGAGGGAACCTACCCACTTTCACCTTAGGCAGGTGTCCCCATCACTTTAGAGGTGAGGTGGTCACCTCAAGGGGGGAATCTCGATGACCCTAGGGGGAAACGAGAGGGAAAAGTATGAATATGAATAGGATGTCCCTAAAGTTCAATTCTAAGTGGTATGAATATCTTGGGAAAGAGTCTTGGGAAGGTCCAAGGGTTTCCAAATGTGTTGAGTGACCTACAAATAGTGAAGTACATGCTCGAGACACAAGAAAAAAAATCCTATGATGCAACATAACCAATTGGAAAATAAAGTTAAGATTTTTGTCCCTAATATAATTTTTTACTAAAAATATATATCAGCAATGAGATGGCACAATAAGTTGCTAAACAAGTGCTATAAATCAAGTGAAAGATGCAAGAGATGAACTAGCTAAACACTAGTGAAACTCAATATTCAAAGACCAAGATACTAGCATAAAGAGATAAGGTTTCTGTAAAAACTTATGCAGAAATATATATCCTTATGGTTGTAACAATAAACTTATTACAGCAATAAAATCAGCCACTAAAACTCCTCCAAACGTTTCCAAAAAGTGCACTAGACCAAGTAGAATAAATGTGCAAAATTTGGGAATATTCTAGAGTTGATTAAAGATTTATTCAAGCAATTATATTAGGGTTTTTGCATCCCTGATGGATGAAGATGAAATTTTGTAACAGCATAAATAACTACCCCTTTATAGGGGATGCCCTAGTGTCTGAGAGGTGCTCTAAGAACAAGTAACACAACCCAAGTTGCAAAAAGTCAATACGAAAAGAAATCATGTTTCCCAATGCAATATTTTGTTTCTCCAATGCAAGGACACTTAATATTAGTGCCTTTAAAATGGGTGATTGAGTATTTAAACCAAAATCTATATAAATAACAACCCTAAGGGTGTAAAACCTCTTACTCCCTAAGGTATGCCAACCAAACTTAGGGTAAATCTAGGAGGGTATACACACTTGTATTCCTCCTAGAAACCATTGAAAAAAAGAAAGAATTAAAACCTTTAAAAAAGATATGATGCAATGATGGAGGGTGTATATAGCATACTCATTCCTAGGGTTTCCACCAAAAATAACAAAATTAATCAATAAAACAATATCATATGCATATTTTTCCTTACCTAATCCAAGAAAATGAGAGAACAAACCTTAGTTACCATGCAACATTCATCCAAGATTAAAGGGAGCAGTACTTTAGGTGGCGAGCATCACTCCCCCTCATCCATTCACCAAAATAAATTCCACAATATAGAAACACTAAAATCACCAAGAGTAGTGAAAATTTCAGCCCAATACTTCTCACAATGGGAGAGTTATGTTATGAAAATGAGATCTTATGATCTCTATTTATACAACATTTCTCCAAAATATTTTTTCCACATAATTTTAGGGTAAACCAAAAGACTAGGGTTCAAAAACCCTAATATTTCCCATTTTACAAAATAATATTAAACAATTCACTTAAAATTTACTTTTACACAAAAAGAAACCCTAATTTAGAGTGACATCACCCCTTTAGGGGACGTTTTGGCACTAGGAGAAAGTCGTTGGTGTTGGAGGAGTGTAATAAGGTTTCCCAAAGCAACATGTCAAGCATCCAAGTTACTTTCTTCATGTTCAAATCCCAATTATCCTCAAAACATCCATGTGCCAATAAGTGGTAAGATCACCACCAAACCTTAGCACCCACAGATGATGTCATGCTCCTAAAGATGACATTTTGCCTCTCCTAGGAAAAACGCTTGGCATGTACTGGATAGGTTATGTCATCCAAGTCATATTCTAGGCCTCTAAAGTTTCATCTCTCTCATCTAGAATGCATTCCCTTGGAATCCACCTGTAATATTCAAACCCCATGGAAGCCCAAGCTAGGCATGTTCCTCCAAAATTGTCCACCAACTTGGTCCTACAAAGACAAATAAGTACACCCTCCAACGATCTCAAGTAAAAATATCATGAAAAGTAAATCAACTCAATAAATGAGACACCTAAGCATGTGCATCAAATATTACAATGTTAAACAAGTAAGTGCTCAAAGACATTATGCGGCTTGTCAAGCTTGGATATGGGAGGGTTGACGAGATGTCCTATTGGGTAGATCTTTCCCTAGGTGAAGGAGCATTTCCAAGAGATCCCTCTCTAAGCCATGTAAAGTGGATGAAATGGTTAAGGGTCGAGACTTAATGGGCATGGGCTTCATGACATACAAGGGGTTTTAATTTCTCATTCATGGGTGCCTTTGTGGAGGGTGTGTGGCACCTTCATTTGCAATGCATTTTTTCCAAGCCCATTGTTTTTCCATTCTCTGTTTTTTTCAAATTTTAGGGACAAATTGAAGGCCATTTCCCTGGCGTGGTGTCCAGATAATGACAATGTCACTCAGAAATACCTAGTGGAAATGTGAAGGTTGGCTCATGATGAGAGCCCCTTTCTATCATCCATGCAACTAAGAGTCATTACCCTGCATTGGTGACCAGATGATGGTAATTTCATACCACTAAATATCCATGATCATGATAGTTTGGCTCATGATGAGACCTCCTATCCTCCAAATAACCCTTTAACCATTCTTAATCATTATTCTTGTGGGTCCCCCTTTTCTTATAAATGAGCATTTCATTCTTTCTTGGGGGATCCTTGAGTGAAGCATCTAGAAGGTTTATACATAGGATTTTATCTTTTACCCAACATCAATCCCTCTAGGCCTTCAAGCCCTTCTTCCCATAGAATGAGGGACAACCCATTCTTGGGTCAATAGACCCTAAAATCCCAAGAGCTAATGAAATGGGGGGCTTAAGTGATGAAAAGTGGTAAGTATGGTCAGGAACAATATGATGGCTCTTCAAGGGAGTTCCTAGTGGAAAACCCATCCCCAGGGAAGACCACTTACTAGGGCACAATTTCAACCACCAAGGCGTAGGGAAAAAGGCATAATGTCTAAACATATTTCATGAAATCTAAAGTAGTCTAAAATACAACATACTCAAATGCCTCAAATATTGAAATGACACTTACCATAATACATAACTTGTACCTCATGGAGAAAGTCCCATTGCCTTCTGGAAGCCAGTCGGTGTGGTCGATGCCATCCTAAAACTCATGACTTGTGTGGTGGCAAGAAGGGTCTCCATCTGTGCAAGTGGAAATGGTTGGTCATGTAATCTCTCAACACTCCATATCTGCAACCTGAGGGCCTCGAGACATAATCTCCTTAGTTGTCCCACAAAATGGGGATAACATATGGATCCTACTTGGGTACATGTGCTTGTCATAGAGTGCATCAGAACCACAACATCTCCTGGTATACCTATGCCTGCAAAAAAATTAGAGAAAAGCGTCAAAGCATCTAGGGTGGTGGTATCACCCTTCATCCATATACATAAAAATACAAAATGAAAACTAATCTATAAAAGAAAAATTTTGAGATTTTTTCAAAAAGTTCTAAACTAACCATGAAATGAATATGCAAGTAGAGAAAAATGAAAATGAAATGCATCTAAACTAATATGAGTAATCAATATGCAAAATCAAGAAATCAAAATGACCTACCTACTTACTTGGGGCCTTGGGGCCCTGAATATCAAGTGATGGATGATGTCAAGTGAAGTCATATAATGAGTGAATTCAGTTGATCATCTCATCAAAGTATCTCCCCATGTTCTTAATCATGAAATACAATAAAGATAAGTCAAGAAAATAATAATCATGAGTATGAATACACATATAATTGATCATGAAATAAAACTCATGGATATGGATGGGAGGGAGGAAATATTTTTGGAAAGAGAAACCATCAGCTTGACCATCCTATCATAAAGTGTAACCACAATCCTAATCAATCCATTTCTGAAGAGGGATACCATATGTATACAGTGACTCGTCTTCATCTTCACTTAGAAAACCACTTCTCTCTGAAGGTTGAGAGAGAGTAAGAGATCCCAAGGAAACCTGTTGATTTCCCATACAAGGGGAAATGGGGTAAGGCACAACCTCTCGTCTAGAGGAAAACTCATCCCCTGACCTTAGGAAACGTCTCTTCTTCATCTTTAAATATTCACCCAAAAGATCACATGAAATTATTTATGTTTGGTAGTGTGGTCCTTGGACTGATTTGGGTTGGCCATGACCTGGAGTCTATCAAAATTTGAGCATGATGAATGAAAATCCTCATAGAAAAATTTTGCATCCTCAAAAGGATATGTATCAAGGGATGATTGAATATCACCCTGAGTATGATGCAACAATTCATCCTCGAAGTGGAAGAAAAAATATGTAACTATATCATCACCAGGATGCCAAACATTTGAATCATACACGTATGAAGACCACTCCTCTGATGATGACAACTCAAACCCTTTTTCTTGAGGGCTATCTTCAATGTTGTAAATATGATCCCTATCAATGATGAAGAAAATCATATCCCATCTATGTATCCCAACCTGAATGAAATAATCAATATGGTTGTCAACTATATATGAGGGTTGTTCCACAAATTCATCTTCATCACAGGATTTGATGACTTCTTCATAAGGCTGGAGGACTTCATTCTCTTCAAAAGGGAAAGAAGATAACAAAGTTTTTTTCAGGCCTTCTGCAAGAGAAACCTCAATGAGATCATTTTGGAAGTTTTCTTCCTTTTCGCAGTCATGGAACGAAGCATCATCAAAGTTTTCAAAGAGATTATAACTCATCACGTTCTCTTATTAATGTGTAGGAGAAGAGGTATGGATGTCCTCATCAAGTGGAATGGAAAATACTTCAACTTCATCATGTGTCTCATTTGTTTCTTCTTCATCAAGATTTTCTTCAGGATTTTATTCATCTTCATCTACAGGAAAACTTCTCTGCTAAGAACGTCTTTGAGCTCTTGGAAAGTATCTTGCAAGTTTTGGGTATTTGGTCGATAGTGCTTGAGAAATTCTTCAATGAGATTTATAGAAGAGGGGATGTTCTTCTGGTCACATGAGTGTGCAAGAAAATTCCTTTGAATTGATTCCAGTGAAGAAACAAAAATTTTCATTAGCACATTCTCATGTAGCACATCTATTCTTGAAGCATACTTCATATAATTGATTACATGGGTGACTTATAGAGTTGGATCACCATTAAATTTAGGGAAACTTTCCCTCCACTCCGGGGAGAAATGATTTGGACATCCAGGAATATCATGAACATCAAAGGAGGGATAAACCTTATGTAATTCCCGTGGTAATTCTTGTGAGGCCATGGTTCCATTACTTAGGGTGATACCTCAATGGAGTCACCAGATGAGCTCAAGGATCATCAAGGGATGAAAGGGGAAAATGGGAAAAGTGAGTTATGGGAAGGTGGAGTTTCCATATGAGCTTCAAGAAAGGTGGAAAGGGAACGTCCCTTGGGTGGAGTCACCAAGCAAGCTAGGAGAATAGGCTTTGGGATAGCTTTCCAAAGTGTTGTTAGGGTTCGGAAGAGGATTCAAAATCCTCCATGAAAATGGTGCCAAAATGTTATCGCACACGTTGTAGTTTTGGAAACGCCTAACCCAACCACCAATTTGTGACAAATAAGAGGAAACCTACCCACTGTCACCTTAGGCAGGTGTTCCCGTCACTTTAGAGGTGAGGTGGTCACCTCAAGGGGGGAATCTTGGTGACCCTAGGGGGAAATGAGACGGAAAAGAATGAAGATGAAGAGGATTTCCCTAAAGGTCAATTATAAGTGGTATGAATATCTTGGGAAAGAGTCTTGTAAAGTTCCAAGGGTTTCCAAATGTGTTGAGTGACCTACAAATAGTGAAGTACCTTCCCGAGACACAAGAAAAACAAGCATATGATGAAATATAACCAATTGGACAAGAAAGTTAATATTTTTGTCCCTAATATCAGTTGTTAGTAACAATATATATCAGCAATGAGATGGCACAATAATGTTTTAAACAATTTCTAGAAATCAAGTGAAATATGCAAGAGATAAACTAGCTAAACACTAGTGAAACTCAAGATTCAAAGACCAATATACTAGCATAAAGAAATAAGGTTTTGAAACCACTTCTAGAGAAATATATATCATCCTTATGGATGTAACAATAAACTTATTACATAAATAAAATCAGCCACTAAAACTCCTCCAAACTTTGTCAAAAAGTGCGCTAGACCAAGTAGTACAAGTGTGCAAAATTTGGGACAATTCCAATGGTTGATTAAAGAGTTATTCAAGAAATTAAATTAGGGTTTTTGTAGCCCTAATGGCTGAATATGAAATTTTGTAACAGCATAAAACACTACCCCTTTATAGGGGACGCCCTAGTGGCTGAGAGGTGTTCTAAGCACAAGGAACACAACCCAAGTTGCAAAAACTCAATACGACAAGAAATTATGTTTTCCAATGCAATATTTTTGTTTCTCCAATGCAAGAATACTTCAGATTAGTGTCTTTAAAATGGGTGATCGAGTATTTAAATCACAATATATATCAACAACAAACAACCCTAGGGGTGTAAACCCTCTTACTCCCTACGGTATGCCAACCAAACTTAGGGTAAATCTAGGAGGGTATACACACTCATATTCCTCCTAGCAACCCTTGCAAAAAATAAAGACTTAAAACCTTTAACAAAGAGATGACACAACGATGGAGGGTGTATCTAGCATAATCCTCCCTATCATTTCCAACAACAATAACCAAAGTAAGAAATACAATAATAGCATATGCATATTTTTCCTTACCTAATCCAAGAAAATGAGAGAACAAACCCTAGTTACCATGCAACATTCATCCAAGATTCAAGAGAGAAATACTTTAGGGGGTGCGCATTAATCCTCCTCATCCATTCACCAAAATACATTCCACAAGAGAGAAACACCAAAATCACCAAGAGTAGCAAAACATTTAGCCCAATACTTCTCACAATGGGAGAGTTATGTTATGAAAATGAGATCTTATGATCTCTATTTATACAAAATGTCTCCAAAATAGTTTTTCCACATAATTTTAGGGTAAAGCACAAGAATAGGAGTCAAAAATCCTAATATTTCCCCTTTTATAAAATAATATTAAACAATTCAGTTAAAATTTACTTTTACACAAAATTAAACCCTAATTTAGAGTGACATCACCCATTTAGGGGATGTTTTGGCACTAGGAGCAAGTTGTTGGTGTTGAAGGAGTGTAGTTAGGATTCCCAAATCCACATGTCAAGCATCCAAGTCACTTTTTTCATCGTCAAAGCCCAATTATCCTTAGAAAATACATGTTCCAATGAGTGGTAAGATCACCACCAAACCCTATCCCCCATAGATGACATCATGCTCTTAAAGATGATGTTTTGTCTCTCCTAGGAAAAAAGTTTGGCACGTAGGGGCTAGGTTATGTTGTCCAAGTCATCTTCTAGGTATTTGAAGTTTCATCTCTCTCATCCAGCATGTTGGCCCTTGGCATCCACCTATGGGATTCAAGCCCCATGGAATCCCAAGCTAGTATTGTTCCTCCAAAAATGTCCACCAACTAGGTACTACAAAGACAAATAAGCATGACCTACAAGGATCCCAAGTCAAAATATCATGATAAGTAAATCAAATCAATAAATGATCCACCTAAGCATGTGCATCAAATATTACCATGTCAAACAAGTAAGTTCTTAAATATATTATGTGACTTGCCAAGCTTGGATATGGGAGGGTTGATGAGGTGTCATATTGGGTAGATATTTCCCTAAGTCAAGGAGTGTTTCCAAGAGATCCCTCTCTAAGCCATGTAAAGTGGATGAAATGGTTAAGGGTCAAGACTCGATGGGAATGGGGTTCATGACATAAAAGGGGTTGTAGTGTCTCATTCATAGGTGCCTTTGTGGAGCGTGTCTGGAACCTTCATTTTCAATGCAATTTTTCCAAGCCCGTAGTTTTTCCATTCTTTGTTTCTTTCAAATTTTAGGGACAATTTGAAGGCCATTTTCCTGGTGTGGTGTCCAGATAATGACAGTTTCACTCAGAAATACCTAGTGGAAATGAGAAGGTTGGCTCCTGATGAGACCCCCTTTCTCTCAGCCATGCAACTAAGAGCCATTACCTTGTCTTGGTGAGCAGATGATGATAATGTCATACCACTAAATATACATTATCATGATAGGAAAACACATGATGAGACCTCCTATCCTCCAACTAACCCTTTAATCATTCTTAATCATTATTCTTATGGGTCCCCCTTTTCTTACAAACAAGTGTTTCCTTGCTTTCTTGGGGGATCCCTGGGAGAATCATCTGCTAGAATTATACATAATATTTTAATTTTTACCCAACAACAATCCCTCTAGGTCTGAATTCCCTTCTTCCCGTGGAATGAGGGACAACCCCTTCTTGTGTCAATACACCCTAAAATTCCAAAAAATAAGGAAATGGGGGATTTAAGTGATGAAAAGTGGTAATTATGGTTGGGAAAGGTACGATGGCTCTTCAAGGGAGTTCCTAGTGGAAAACTCATCCCCAAGGAATACCACTTACTAGGGAACAATGTCAACCACTAAGGTGTAGGGAAAATGGCATAATTTCCAAGCATATGTCATGAAATCTAAAGCAGTATAAGATACAACATCCTCAAATGCCTCAAGTATTGAAATTAAACTTACCATAATACCTTACTTGTACCTCATTGATCAAGGCCCAATGCCTTCTGAAAGCCAACTGGTGTGGTGGGTTTCATCCTAAAAATCATGACCTGTGTGTTGGTGAGAAGGGTCTCCATCTATGCAAGTGGACATTGTTGGTCTTGCAATCTCTCGGCACTCCATATCTGTAACCTGAGGGCCTCGAAACATAATCTCCTTAGATATCCCAAAAAAATGGCATAACACCTCCCAAAAATACAATAAACAACACTCCCTCTTAGCAAGGGAGGTATCCCATACATAATCATCTAGATGTACCTTGTCCCCAAAACTGAAAGTGATTGTCTCCTCTACCACAGTTGCACTCCAATCCTTCTGATTGGTTTCTCCCTCTATCACCAAAATAGATCCTTCTTTCTAGTCCTCTTCATTGGCTACATCCATGGTCACTGAAGAAAATCATGTTGTGCAATATACCTCGCATTTTTCTCCCTCTATGACTAAAAGTTCAAATCCTAATACCATGTCTTCCTAATTGTCTTCCTCCGTTGTCATTGTAGCAAAACCT
>ML784177.1:200358-218169 GCA_009831015.1 Picea engelmannii
AAACCTCAGCAAACATTTTGGAAATATCTTCTTCCCAAAAATCTATTGCAGACCACCTATACAACCTGCTGACATCACTTGTCATCTTGTATGGACTTGCACATGCACAGAAAAAACTATGTACGGATGTACATGATTGTTTCCACTACAACCCGTGCATGTACGTGTCTGTTTCCACTGCAACCCACGTACGTATGTGAATGTTCCCACTGAAACCCATGTACGTACGTGATTGTGCCCACTGAAACCCACGTACATGCATGAAAACCTGTATGGACACTTTTGTATGATTCCCTCCACTCGTACATTTTTTTCCTTATGCGGTTTCCTCTCTCTCCCACATGTGTGGTGTGATTTTCCCTACAAAGAACATAAAATAGAGAGTCCTCAACCCTAGGTTAGATTTGTCACCATGCATAATTTCCCTCTGCTAAAAATCACCAAGCCTCCTATCACAAGTGCAAACTCACTTATGCTAACTCCATCCTTACCCAATGATGAAATGTCACAATGACTTATCTCCTTTATATACAAGTCTAGTGAGTGAGTTTAGAAGCCCTTCATAAACTCAAAAATCAACTTTCCCATGAGGCCCTATCCTCATTCCAAGGCTGATTTCACTAAAACAAAAGGTCAATATACTTACAACGAAGATTCCCACATGCTTGACACCCTAACCTCTTCTGGGAATAAATATTGAAGATACAATAAACAATAATCGCTAAGGATGTAAGCAATGAGGTATTTGAATCTATATGACGCAACTACAAGGAGTTTGGAAAAAATTACATTTGAACCAATTTCATCACCCAAATGTGGTATTTGAATCTATGTATGCCACTACTACAAGGAGTTTTGAATTTTTTGTTGGGTATGTGTTATATTATTTGCACGACTAGCTCTAGTGTCTGCTACGTTGAATCGGGCGAACAGGGGGTTTTGAGGGGGAGATGCTAGCCCCCCCCTTTGGGAGTTGCAGGGGACGATTTCCCCTCTGTGTAGGGGTTCAAGGGTAGCGCCCCCGAGAATTTTTTTTTACCTTGGGAAACATGTCGCATTTTTGCCTCGTTTTTCGTGTCACCTCAATTTTTGTGTCCATTGTTGGGCAATTTTTCGGCACATGGGTTTTGTCGATGGTTTTCTATTTTTGGTTAAGGAATCAGGGTTTTTGACTAATCCAAGTCATTGGGTTAGTGTTTTGGATGTCGTTGGCTCCTATATGTATATTGTATTGTAAACAATGTATCACTATGAATGAATATAGAATATGTTGGTTTTCCCGGTTTGGGTTTCCATGGGAAAAATATTTGTGTAATGTTTTTATTTTCCATTGTATATTTTATGTTCTTTTACTAAAAATATGTTTGCAGTAAATAATTCTACAAGGTTAAAATCTACATTTGGAATCAGAGCATTGTTGGCTTCAGGGGGACGTCTTTGTGGTCAAGGCTGTGGCTTGGGACTGTGATAAGCCTTGTTACAATGGGATATCTGTGTTATTGATTTTTTAGGTGAAAACAAATGGTGAGAAGTTTGAAAATGGAGATCGATAAGTTTAATGGGAAACTTTTTGAGCTGTGGAATCTCAATATGGAAGATATGTTGGTAGACAGAGATCATTGGATTGCGGTGGATCCAGGTATTGCACCTACAGAAACTTCAACAGATGACTGGAAAATTTTGGATCGGAAGGCGAAGAGCCCAATCCAACTGTGTATCTTAGATTCGATATTACTAAATGTGTTAGATGAATCTACAACCAAATATTTATGGGATAAGTTGGGGAAGTTGTATCAGTCTAAGTCCCTAGTAAATAAACTTTTCCTAAGAAAGAAACAATATAACCTGAGGATGAGAGATGGAGACTCGGTGGTAGATCATTTGAACGCCTTTAATACTGTGGTAAGTCAATTAGTATATGTTGAGATTAAAATTTCAGATGAAGATAAGTGTATCAGTTTACAATACTCTTTATCAGACTCATGGGATAGTCTGGCTGTGGTCATAGGTAGTAATACAACTTACTTGAAGTTTGATGAAGTAGTTGCATACTTGTTGTCAGAGGAGATGAGACATAAGAACATGGAAGGAAAAAGAATAGATGCAATAGTTGCAAGAGTATGCTCCCAGGAAAGAAATAGATCTAAGTCCAAAAGTGGGAGATATAACTCTAAGGTTAGATATCAATCTCCCAAAAAGTTTGTAAAGGTATGTTAGAGATGTGGAAACAAAGGGCACTACAAGAAGCAGTGTAGATCCAAAATTGAGAAAAAAGAAGGGATATGAAGAAGCTCCTTCTATAGAGAAAAAACCTCCAAGGAAGAAGAAGGGGATGTGTACTTGGCTTCTTCAAGCACACATGTATATCATGAGGCATGGTTGGTTGAATTAGGTGCATCCTTTCATATGACTCCCCACATGGAGTGTTTCTGTGACTATGAAAGGTATGATGGAGGTAATGTTTGTTGATGATTACAGTTGTGTGAGACATCCTCCAGAACACAGACTGAGTGAGTCAGCCTGAGAGAGATCCCATGATTTGAGTGTGCCCATGAGATGGGTGTATGGTTCCTCTCTGAGACAGAGAAGGAACATTTTGTTCCCTTGTGTGGGGTGATGAAGCCCATGAGTTGGGTGTGTGGTTCCTCTATGAGATGGAGATGGAACATTGTGTACCCTTGTGAGGGGTGAAGGAGACCGTGTGATGGGCTTATTGTTATCCTCTGTGCAGAGAGTTGAGATGATACTCCAGATGATTCTCCTATGTAACACAGTGAGAAAGAATATCTACTGAGTTGGATGTGCCTATGGTTGAGCCCAGTTGAACGTGTGGGGAATCCCATGAGTTGGGTGTATCGTTCTAAGACAGAGATGAAACGATGTATTAGCCTCCTTTGTGAAGAGAGTTGAGATGATGTGATAATCCAGATGATCCTCATGTGTAATGAAGTGATAAAGAAGATTGGTTGAGTTGGATCTTCCTGTGGTTGAGCACAAGTGAACGTGATCCTAGTGGTTGAGCACTAGTGAGTGTGGTTCTCTTGTAAGACAAAGTGAGATAGAGATGCAGAAATACATGTGGCTAAACACATATGGATGTTCCCCTAGTGGTTGAGCACTAGTGGGTGTATCAGATCCCTTGTTGTATTTTACAAGAGTCAAACTTACATGTAACCCTATTTGTGATGTAAAGGGTACAGGTCGTCCCGACCATAAAGTGAAAGATAATTAATGTAAAAGATAATTAATATGGAAATTATTAATTATATTTTAAGTTATTTAGGTCGGCCCTGTTGTTCCAATAGACACTATTGTTGACAGGTTCAGTCTAATATAAATAAAGATAAATTCCCCATTGAGGAATCATATCACAAGTGTGAGTTTGGAAATTTCAGAAAACACTTGTTCTTGGTAAAAGTGTGCACCTCTCTTGGGCACTAGTCTTCTAGGGTTTGTGAAGCACCCTTTTGTGTGCTACTTCTTTATGGTGGTGGAGGTATTTCTCTTGAAGAATATAGCAAAGGATTGGTTTGGTTTTCTTCCCTTTTTGAGAAGGGTTTCCAAGGATACTTCTTGTGTACTTATGCATGGTGTTTCTTCTTGTGACCTTGGTTGCTACAACAAATTGTCTATGGTTTAAGTAAAATGATAAAAATGGAATTAAATGAATGATTAAGCCTATATTATTGAAAAATCAACATGGTATAAGAGAATAGGTCTTGAATAAACCCTACACAAGCATGTAAATCTAATATGTCCTTTTCTTCTGCAATTTCGTATGGCCTCTAGGGTTTACTGTAATTTTGTATGGCCCTCCTTTTCTAGAGTATTTAAGCACCTAAAACTTGGACATTGAGTCATTTTTTTGCGTAGGATACTACATCCTTCTCCAGCGCACCTCTAGAGACTCTCAGAGTGAAATTCCGAGCATTTTGAAATTTTGGTCATAGGGTTTCTAGGATTTTTTGCAGAATTTTGGCTTTAAGGTTTCTAAAGCTCATTGAAGGAGCATTTTCAGCTCACCAGTATTCTTGTGACTTTCTTAAGGATTATGTTTGGTAGTCATAATCAGGGATGATTTTAAGGATGGAAATTTATTTTAAAATGTAGAAACCTTGGCGAATCCTACTAATCCTTCATATGCCAACTATAAATGTTTGGCAATAGTTTCGTAAAAATATTCAAATTTCTAAGGATTTGATATAGTTTTTATAAAATTTTGGCGATTTTTAAGGTAAAATATTTGTATCCTATAGAATTTGGGTGAATCATTTTTAAAATAACGAATCTCTTTTTTGGAAAAACCATGGAAAATTAACCCATGAGCGAAATTTAACCCCTAAAATCATCTGTGGTCATAATCCCAACAAAACCTAAAAGTGCTAGCCTAGCCTAGCCATTAGGTTTTCTAAGTCCAGTTGACGAGATTATGTGAAGAAAAATGAAAATATGAAGAACATGACCTTAGTGGAAGAGAGGCTTATTGGATCAAGTAAATTCATCTCCTGGAAGTCAAGGCTTCAGGTCACCCTTGAAGAAGATGATAATTTGAGTGTGATACAAAATACTTTACCAGAAACGTCTACCGATGAAGAGAATCAAAGAATAAGGGAAGAAGATGTCAAGGCAAGGAAAATAATCATTTACTCAGTAAGATATCATCTCCTACCTCATATTTCCAACCTGAAGACAGCCTATGAAATTTATGAAGCACTGAAAGATATGTTTGAAAGTGACAACACCCTCAGAGCCCTTACCTCAAAGGGCCAGCTTCAAAGTACCAAAATGAAAAATGATGATGCAGTTGTTACCTTCTTAATGAAGATATCAGACATCAAAGAACAAATAGGTGTCATTGGAGAAATCATGTCTGACAGAGAATTTGTCTTATCTACTCTCAAAAAACTGGGAACCTTTTCTTCAAAGCATCAGTGGAAGAGACAAATTACCAAATTTTGATCATCTGTGGACAGATTGTACTCAAGAAGAACTTAGACTTAGAAATAGAGGAGTGGAAGACTCCCCTGATGACAACCATGTTCTTTCACTTCATACAAATAAAGGAGGAAGATTCAAAATAAACTTCAAACAAACATTCAAAGATGAGAAGACTCCATCAGCTTCAGTTCATAATCAAAGAAGAGATGTTTCAGAGATTCAGTGCTTCAGTTGTGACAAATATGGGCACTATGCAAGAAATTGTCCAACCAGGAAGAAAGGAAGACAATATGATTCCACCGTTGGCATTGATTCAGACCCACATCAAAAGGATGAAGATAAGAGATATCAGAAGTACTTCCTCGAAACCAAATACAGAATTGATCATGACTGCAGAACCAGGTAAATTATTTGATCATTAAACTTATAGTTGATTGCATTCTTAATAATTGAAGGGTATTATATCTAGTGTGGGAGCCCTCATAAATTGGACCATTATCCCTAGTACAAGAGTCCAAACCTTATTGATTGATTATTATGCCAGTCAAGAAAAACAACTAAAGACATAAAAGATCTAGCAAACAAGTAAAAGAAGACATCCATCCTTCAGACTTCATAGAGAGTTACTTGACTCAGAAGGAGTCAAACAAAATGAGAAGAAGGAAGAGACAATACATTCTCCACTTTCAATAGTTCAGAGGGAGACAAACATTATTCAAGCTGATCTAGTTTCTTCAGTTGATATGCCAAGAGATATTGCAGTAGGGCATAAAAGGCCTGCCTAGGCTCGACAAAATATGCATAAGGAAGAGGAACATACAAGCCCCTCAAGGCACATCCCGAGAAAGAAAAAGATATTTTCAAACTACCATTAGCCATGAGCCACTTCATTGATTCTGAAGCTCCTTGTCATGGATAAGCAATAGATGAATAGGTATGGAAAGATGCCATGACATAAGAATACCAATATATCTTAAAGAATGATGTATGAGACATTGTTCCAAGACTAGAAGGGAAGTCTATGGTGAATTCCAAGTTGATCCATAAAATCAAGCATGCATATGATGGAAGTGTCGAGAAATACAAACCGATATCTGTGGAAAAAGGATTCCCACAAACAGAGGGAGTTGTCTATGATGAGACACATGATCCAGTAAGATCGATACACTCCCATCCATACTACCATCCATGAGTTGGAAACTACATCAGATGGATGGACTCTTGATGATTTTGGGTTTCAGAAAGGGTGTTGTTGATCCAAAACTATATTACTACATTGTTGGTGATGAGAGCTTGATTTTGATGACTTATTCAGGAAGCCATGTTGTTGGATACAAGAAATCTTTGACTTATGATTTCGAGATAAAGGATATGGGTATAATGCACTACTTCTTGGGACAAGAATTATGACAGAGGACTGATGATATTTTTTTTTGAGTCAAGAAAAATATACAGTGGGGATATTAAACAAGTTCAGTATGACTAAATGAAAATCCATGCCTACATCGATGGTGATGGATTTGAAGAAAATGAATGATGATGATTCAGATGAGATTGTTCCACAATTGATTGGGTCACTGATGTATCTGGTTAACAATAGACTTGATATATGCTATGTAGTGAATGTACCTATCCAATTCACGAGTCAGCTAAGAAAGACTCACTGGACAAAAACAAAACATGTATTGAGATATCTACAAGGCACAGTTGGATATGGCCTGAGATATGCCTCCAGTGTAGACTTGAGTTTGTAGGGATATGCAGAATGCACAAAAATTACAGTGGACCGGAAGAGCACATCTAGTTATTTTTTTTCCTTGGAGTTTGCCATGGTTTCCTAGTGCAGAAGGAAACAAAGCTTTGTGGCCTTGAGTACCACAGAAGTAGAGTATATAGCATTGAGTGTGTGAAGCAGTGTGGCTTCACAAGATTCTGATAGATTTACTTGATCATGAGATGGATTCTATGATTATAAACATAGTTGTGTGAAGCTCTTTGAGAACCATGTGTTTCATGATAGATCGAAACACGTTGAGATAAAATATCATTTTTCAGAGACATGATGCAGAGGAAAGCAGTACATGTGTAGTACCTTCCTACACATGAGAAGATTGTAAACATATTCACCAAACGCCTTGCAAATACGAAGTTCGAGTACTTTCATGAGAAACTGTCTTGGTGGAGAATACCTCTCTAGCTAAAAGGGAGTGTTCATGACCACAGCCAAGAAGAAGTTTGAGTAATTATGTGCGAGACTTATCCTGATGGAGAATGATTCCCTAGATGAGAGGGAGTGTTGATGATTACAACTACTTGAGACCTCCTCCAGGATAGATATTGAGTGACTTGGCCTGAGAGAGATCCTACGAGTTGAGTGTGCCCATTAGATGGGTGTGTATTTCCTCTCTAAGACAGAGAATGAATGGTGTGTGCCCCTGTGTGGGGTGAGGAAGCCCATGAGTTGCGTGTGCCCATGAGTTGGGTGTGTGGTTCCTCTCTGAGATGGAGATGGAATGTTTTGTACCCCTGTGAGGGGTGAAGGAGCCCATGTGATGGGTTTATTGTTCTCCTCTGTGTAGAGATTTGAGATGATACTCCAGAAGATTCTCCTGTGTAGCACGGTGATAAAGAAGATCTGTTGAGTTGGGCGTGCATGTGTATTCACACAGGGGAAGACCTAAAGTTCAATGCTACAAAAGTGCACCAACAAAACCCTAACTACCAGCCCTTTTGGAAACACCTGCGAAGATGATGAAGTCTCACCCGAGGTAGGGGCATGGGTGGTTGCAGGACTCTAGTATCTGCAACCTTAGTTGGGACACAGATTTGTGATTGTAACACCTTGAAAAATCACTTAGCAATATATTCATCAATGTTTAACCAGTATCTACTTCGTAGGTAAAACCTTAATTACAAATCATCACAGTATTCAACCAGATCTAGCAACACTTAGCATAATGAAATAGATCATATCTAGCAAATTCAATCACTAAGCACATTCACACAGGTCAGATCGAGCATTTACTCTCACTATGAAGCACAAAGAAACAACAAATATACCTATCATTCATCTATATCAAAACACTAAGCAAGTAAATACATAAACACATTAACGTATCACACAAAGCATTCACAACACAGGATGTACGTGGTTCACCCCCACCCTAGGGCTACGTCCACCAACTCTTCGTCTTCTTTATTAGCTTTATTCAATATTCTTACATGCACAAAGCCTTCAGATCAACTTCGTAGAGGACAAGAGATATGTGCACTCTTCGCTAGATCCTCCTTCCCCAAGCTAGGTTATAGTACAAATCCTACATACAGTCCCTTATAGCCACTTGCACTCAGCCTTGAAAACATACACAAATCACTTACAATTGTTACCTGCACTCAACACCACTTACAACTGACTTTTCATTCGCACTTATCCATTCATACTCATTACATCGCCTAGCATCTACTTATACATTACAAAATCGGGCCTAAACCTCGGTAAACCCATGAGTCGACATTCCCATACCCGTAACATAATCCCAAATCCCAAAAATCCCTAAAAAGGGGCCGAGATCCTGTGATCTTTGCTTCGCCTTGCACTCCACCTTCGACAGCCTATCGAAGTCCCAAAAATAGGTCTAACATGACCAAGGATTCTCAAAACTTGGTTAAGGGCCCACAAACCCCAACACTCACCTGTGACTTGTCCCAATTCACTCTGATATGGATAATTCTTCCTCAAAATCCTCGATCTTCACTCAAGCTACTTCGACTTGTTGTTGTGCCACGACCTCTTGTTCAGTGAACTCTTGGATAACAGCTTCATTGACAGGTCCCTCTAGGCGTTGTTCTATTGCAGTGATGACTTGTTCTAGTTCTGTTCCTCAGCCTTCGATCTCTATGAATAGTTGGCAAGCCTCCTCTTGTATAGGTTGGAGCCTCTGAGTCACTTCCATGACTTTTCTATAAATGGTGTGGACCTATTGTTGAGCAGCGTGCTACTCTTGGGATCACTTCATTCTTTCAACAAATGACAGGGGCTTCAACTGCGCCTGTATTCTTTATGCTTGATAATTCACCTCTTAGAGTTGTGGCTCCAGTGTCTTCAGTTTTGTATTCTCAGTGAGTCGCTCATACATCTAGGCACTGCAATCACTCATTTGTTTACATTCCAAGGTGAGGTCCTCGATTCTTTCAACCGTGCCTCAAGCAGTTGCTTCCCTTTGATCCCTCACATCCTGTGGGGTGTCAATCATTGTGTGAAGCTCTAAGTCTGCTATTATTTGTTGTAACTGCTAGATAGCTTCTGCGAGCTGGTCTACTTGATGCATGAATCGGTATTTTTCCTTTGGCTCTAAGCCTATCATAGAGCGGAGTTCTCATTTGACTGCTTCTTGCACTTGCTTCAAGGCTTGGGTGGCCTGTTCTGTTTCTTCTTTTGTGCGGCGAAGGTGAGCTTCGGTCGCATCAGCTAGTCATCAGAGTTGGGTTGGCTCATCTCCCAACTCTAGTTCTCTCGATGGCAAGGGCACAATGGGTACTAATCATAGCTCAACCTCAATTCTATCATACATAAACTCCTACTTGGCTTCTTGTTTCTACAATATTTCTTATGAGGCCTCATTCACAGCTACGATGATGAAGTTAAAATCATCGACAATGAGCACAGTCTACATCTTGGTCAAAGTGCATCTAGATTTCTTCTGGGAAGAGGGTTTCAATGGAGAAACCTTCCTCTTCTTCAGAGGATCAGCCTCATCTCTAGGTGGTGCTACTTCTCCTTGCTTCTGCTCATCTTCTTTTCCATTTATTTCTTCTACTTCGTCATCACCCCCGCGATCAGGTGATATGGAAGAAGTCTTCTCTAATGCGCTTCTTAAGTCTTGGACTTATTTAGTCTTCTTCCTTATGTTGGGTCCGGGTGTGTCATGTTCCTTGTGAGCGGCCTTCGAGCTATCAGTTTCGGGGTCAGAAATCTATGAAGGGTCACCGGCGATAAGGAGGTATGTTGACCAGTCCTTGGTGATCTTATCGAGGTCCTCTTCTATGAGCTTGTAGTACGACTGAAGCTCCTCCTTATGTTCGTCTGCTCACGTAGTAATATAGATGAAGTGTCAATCTGCACAGAAATTCATGATGGGTATGAACCGATGTAGGGTGTTCGACGTCATGTGTGGTTCATCTTCGATGGCTCTCTTTAGCTGGACATAATATGTGTGAAAAGTTGCATTCGACTTCCACTATTTTCCCATGTCACTCGAGTACCAGAGCATGGTGAATTTCACCGCAAGTGGTTCGAATGGTTCAATGTCCGGGAAGATTGCACCTTCTGGCATCTCCCAATAAATAAATGCGATGAGGATCAGGATCCAGCTAAAGTGGAACTCGTAGCCCTGATCCTGTGCTTCACGACAGTCAAATTCCAATTGAATAACTAGGTACTTCACCTAGTTCATTTGTAGGCCTTCTACACATTTCCCCATGAGGTCAACGACAAAGCCTATGACCTGTGTGGGTCTTCTCTTTCTCACAAGATTTCATGTGATTCATTGGCATGCTAGGTGCACTACGCCATTCTGGATGGAAGCTACCTTGTAGCCTCGCATCCCCTTCTCAACATCGTCGTAGTTATCCTTGATCTTCTGTGCTAACACGTGATATGTGGATTTTCTTGGATAAAATTCATGTGGGTCGGGTCCTTTCATACTCAATCCTGTGATCCTATGGATCAGCGTCGGATCGACTGTGATACGGCGGTCTAGAAATAAGTAGATTCCATGGTAACATAAAAGTAAGAGCTTGACACAGGTGTTAACCTCCTGGTGCCTTCCAAAGTGTGTGATGTTCATTACATTCAACAGGGTGGACTGCGTGGGGTTCATCATCCACGGCTGGGGGATTATTTTTTATTTCTTCCCCTTTGTCCTAGTCAATTATTTATACAGGGAAAGCATACTATGGTTCTTGCGGTCTCCTAGGTTGAAGTCGTTGAACTTCAATGTTGTGATCTTATCATGTTGTGCTCGAACTACGTGTATCCCCTTTGGGAGGTACGTAGTAACCATGGTGTACTCAAAATATCTCGACACACTATCACGACTCACCGCGCCGACCAGAGGCGGGATGTAGTTGGGCAATATGATAAGGATCAACTTCACATTTGCTAGGTCATCTTTGTGATTGGTTCTCTTTTCTGTGATGACGCAGGATGGCCAGGATTTGCGAGCGATCGACAGAGAGGCTTTCACTCCTCTCGTCGATGATGCTTGAATATTTGCATACATTACTTTCTCGGCCATGAGATCGATGAGAACTTCTTCGATGATTTTCTCCACGGTGTTGAGCTTTTCTGACATACACGCTTGGATCGGATGGATGAATGAATGTGTAAAAAAACATAACTGATGTCAATCTTACTAATCACAGCATGGTAGAAATGAGTTCTCTCTGATACAATTCAGAAAATTTTTACCAGTGCAACAGTCAACGGAATAAGTAGGCAGCAACGTAATGAATCTCTCCAATGGGAAAGAAGCCTTCATTAATTCAGTTATGCCTGTTCTAGCATAGTCCCAACGGTCTAATGGTGGGATTTTTTACCATAAATGTCATTCTAACCATTTTTTGCATCAGTATAATGGCTATATTTCTTCACCATGGCTAAGTGCCATGTGACATTGTTCTAATATCCCAGCGAAGTTCCATTTTTGCAAATTTTCCTTCTGTAAAGTTCCCTCTCGAACCTTTTGTAACTTTTCGATCTTTTCTTTCTTCTTGTTGATCTTTTGAGCCTTCTTTCCGGTGAGCTTCGTATCATTATGCCTCTTTCCATTCTGATTCTTGTCTTCTTTTGGCAAAGTAACTTCGCACTGTTCAGATTCCTTCGTAGAGTGCACGGTTAATACTTCTTCTCTAGATGGGGTAGATTCTCTATTCTCCTGTACAAATAGGTGTATCAATTCCTCATGTTTCCTTTCAAATTCGACATCCTAGTCTCTGGTCCTAAATAGCTTCGATATGTTCTCATGTTCCTCAATCAAGTGCGCAATCCTCCCAGACATGAAATATTTTAATTCTTGCTTTTTCTACTCTAAGACTTCTTCTTCTTTCCTTCTAATATGATCCTTCTCGATCCAGGGTTTTCCTAGTAACATAGCAAATGGAGCGATGTTATCAATAAATTTAACAACCTCAAAATCTTCCTTTGTCGAAGTTCCATGAGCACTCATAGATATTTGGGTAAGTCTTCCACATAGGGGTATCATTTTTCCTCTAAATAATCCTATTCCTCCCAATGAAGGAATCATAGCAAGCTTTCCTACAGCTTCCCAAGTTCTTTCTGTCATTACATTCACCTTTGTTTCTTCATCTAGAACACAGTCAATGTCGAAGTCTCCTATTCTTACTTCTATTTTATCTTTCTCTTTTAAGATCTCTGATAGATTAGTATCATGGTGGTCATTCAGGGTTTCTTTCATCTGTAATAGTACAGTCTCTAATTCCTTCTGGGGTTCTGCCAAGGTCTCAGTTTCTTGACCTTTCTCAAGGTCTGCTTGTTCCATATTCATTTTTTCAATCTGAACAATCATTCTAGGGAAATCTAAAACTTCATGGTCCATAGCTTTACAAAAATGACAACTAGGTCTTCTACCGAGACATTCCTTAACAAGATGTATCGGTCTTCTGCAACTGTAACGAAGGGTTAATCCTCTTTATTTTAAAATATCCCCAACCTTTCCTGTACTCCACACCAGGATCATAGTAGTTAGCCTACAAAAAATTATTTCTAGGATCCTACATCCATTTGTTAGTCCAAACATTCTTTCTATGCATAAGTATAACATATCTTTCACTATTCTTATCAGATCTACTCAAATCAAACCTTATTTCATCTAGTTGTTCCCTACTTTTCAAGCTAGGAAATTTTTTATTAAACATACCCAGATCCATACTTTAGAAATAAAAATTTCCACTAATCTTACCTTTAACAATGCACAAAGCTTACAGATCTTACCTCTTTTCTTCAGATCGGACTTCTTTTCTTAGCATAGAGCTTCACAGATTAAGTAGAATATTGAGCACTAGGGAAAAAGATCTATGCACAGATCTTCCACAGTTTCATATCAGATCTTCACATAGAGCTTATTTTTCTTCAGTTCCCAGCATTCACAGTTTCAAGTCCGATCTTCGCACAAAGCTCATTTTTCCTCAGTTCCCAGCATTCACAGTTTCAAGTCCCGTCAACGAAACCATTTTTTGGCATAGGGGTAGACCCAAGGTTCAACACTACAACAACGCACCAAAAAAACCCTAACTATTGGCCCTTTCGGCAACACCTGTGAAGCAGATGAAGTCTCACCCGAGGTAGAGGCACGGGTGGTTGTAGGACTCTAGTGTCTGCAACCTTAGATGGGACACAGATCTATGATTGTAACACCTTAACAAAGCACTTAGCAATATAGTTCATCAATGTTTAACTAGTATCTACTTCATAGGTAAAACCCTAATTACATGGCATCGTAGTATTCAACCATATCTAGCATATAGAAGAACTTAGCATGAAGAAACAAATCAGATATAGTAGATTCAAGAACTAGGCACATTCACACAGGTCAGATCCAGCATTTACTCTCACTATTAAGAACAAAGCAATAACAGATCTATTAGAATATAGAAGATGGTGTGCTCGTTTTACCATTGACGATACCTTCGTCACCCAACCATAGGTCGAAGCCTCCCTCCGAGCACCTTAACCTTGACTGGGAATTCCTCTGGAAGAAAATCCTAAGCTAGATAGCCAAACAAAGAGTAGCGCATCAATCCCCAAGGATAGCGCATCACAAAAAGCTGATCAGATGTTCCAAACCCTAGCCAAGAGATATCCAAGCCAAAAACTGAAACTCGTTGCTGCTACAGCTGCACCTGCAACTCTCCTCCAAACCTGCGCACCAACTGCAACTGTAGTGTGCACCAACTGGGAAACTGCAATCCTGAGATGTGACAAATGAGAACTAATGCCCTGTATTTATAGTAATCCTACCAATTTTGTTGGGGACGAATTCTCTTTCTAGGTATGTGTCTGTTCAGTATATTATTATTAATTATGGCTAACTTCTTCTCTTGGAGGCTAATAGCCTAATATAAATTTTCTTTTTGAGCTGACAAGGCTTCTAGGGTTATTAGCCAACTCATTAGGGTTTCTCTTGCTTCTCGGAGTCTTCTATTCTCGTCAGGTTCACACGTGGGGGTAAATACCTCCCGTAGCTACCATAATATTAACACTCCCTCCTAGCTAGAGAGGTATTTACAAGTAATGGACTTGAGCACAAAACATACCATTTACCCAGTAGCATCAATATAGTCATCTAGACTATTTCATGACTAGATCATGAGCATCACCGTCACCATCAACTGCATCATCTCTCAAAACCATACTTCATCTGAGTAGTTAGATATGATGTTGGATAAGTCACTCTCACCATAGAGTGATACAAGAGGAGTAAAAGCTCTGAATTGTTTTCCATCTGGAAAATCTCTGTTCATCATTCATCTGAATGATCATTGTCTCCAATAAATTGTTGATAGTCTTCAAGGCAATTAGAACAAGGATAGAACACAATTGTGTCTATTCATAGTAGTACACAACTACAAACCAGTGGTTAACTACCACATCAAGTAACACAAGTACTTGATCAACAACATATAGTTGCGAACAGTGAAACATATTCACCACAGTAGTCCTCATCTATTGTCATATAGTCTTCATAACAAATATCTGAGAGCATCCTGCATAGAAACAATGTTATGATAAAAATTGTATCATCTGGGCCAATATTTCACTCACGTTTGTGAGATCTGAAAGAATGTTTGCCACCACAGTAGTCTTCATCTGCATAGAAACAATGTTATGATAAAAACTTAATCATCTGGGCCAATATTTCACTCACGTCTGTGAGATCTTAAAGAGTGTCTTCCCTCAGTATAGAATATCAACAATAATCATCTGGGCCAAACTTTCACTCACGTCTGTGAGATCTGAAAGAATGTATGCCCTTAATATAGAATATCAATAATGGGCTATCTGCCCCATTCTTCTCAACCAAGGAAGAAGGATTGTTTCTGATTTCTGAACCTGGACCATTTCCCACCCTGGGCCATTCTTTCGACACTAAACAAAGTGTAACCTAGAGAAAATGAGTCTGCCCTCGAGAAATGTTTGGACCATTCCTTACCCTGGGCCATTCCTCTGACACTAAACAAAGTGTAACCTGGAGGGAATGAGTCTGCCCTAAGGAATGATTGTCCTGGAATATTCCCCAACCTGGGCCATTCTTCCGACACTAAACAAAGTGTAACCTGGAGAGAATGAGTCTGCCCTCGAGGAATAACTGTCCCTAATTGTTGAGCCTGGACTACTCCCCACCCTGTTCCATTCTTCCGACATCAAACAAGGTGTAGCCTGGAGAGAATGAGTCTTCCCTCGAGGAGTAACTGTCCAGACCATTCCCCACCCTGGTCCATTCCTCCGACACTAAACAAAGTGTATCCTGGAAAGAATGAGTCTACCCTCGAGGAATGTTTGTCCTGCATCAACCTCCAAAACAGACGATTCTTTGAAACTGCTCACAACTATGAACTTCGAAAGAATGACTGCCCGACGAGGCGGACCATTCTACTTGACCACTACATAGAGTGACTTCCAAGAAGAATGATTGTCCTAGAACACTCCCCATAATGGGAAGTCGTTGTCTATGATACATCAGCAATCAGTCTGCTTCCCATGTTAACTACAATGGGAAGCCACTGTCCATCAGAAATCTCAATCCACTTTACGAATAGGAAAGAATCTGTCCAATTTGGACTTTTACAAAGATAAATGCTCCCTCCTAACTGGAGAGTTATTTCAATCACAAAAATAAATGTTTGTGTACCTTCTTCTAGTTTGGAGAGTCTTCCCTTCCAGTTAATAGATTTATTTCCACGAGCTCTAGATTGAGTATGCAAGTCCTTTCATCTTGAATAGAGGCTTTACCAAAATGTATGCTTATCTTCTCATCTGCGGAGATATGTATTGGAGAATCACTTTCTCCTTTCTGGACTTCATCATGGATAATGTAATGCTTGTACTTTACTATGGAATACTGTGAAGGCTTCATGTAGATCTGAACAATAGAGTATATCATAGTTCGAGAACTGGAACATATTCATGTGGTACTTCTTCTGTCATCATGAGATCTGATCTTCTGAGTAGTCATCTTGATGTTATAGGAAATATTCACCACGCTTCTATTGTGCACTGGAGGTTCTCCACCAAGTTGTCTTCTTCTTATCTACATATAGGAGTATCTTTCTGGTATGCCTCAAAGTCTTGAGATTGCTCTGCATGCGCTCTTTACTCAATTTCTTCTGGAGAACATTCTTTTCATTTATCTGATGTAGAATTCTGACTCATGGATGTTGCGGATAATATAATGACTTATATAGAGATAAGTCTGGTGTATTGGAACAATCAATCATCATAGTCTCCTCCCTCCATCTGAGAGAATCTCTGGTTCTGGATCTTGTAATGCTTTCATTCATAAGTCTTCCGTACATTGTTCTTCATCACGACTTTCAGTTCTTCTACTTGATTTCTTTTAGTGAGTTCATATCAGGCTGGAAATCTTGATACAATGACTGGTTGTTCTGGATTTTCTTTCTTTCTTGGAATCTTCATGTTCTTCTTCATGTTTTTCATTTACTTTTGGGTCCATGGAGTTTCTTATAGATTCCATGCCCTAGGGATTCCACTTCTACCTTTCATCATAGGATCATGGGTCAACCAAGAATACTTTAAGGCTTCTTTTTGAAAAGGTCTTCTTCTGTAGTTGAGATGAACATGTACTGTCTTTCATGACTGCTACCATGGATATATACATTTCATCATCTTCAATGGATCATAGGATTAGCTCCTTCCTAATCCTTGCTTCATGTAAGAGTGCATATAATCTGCTCCCTTCATCTGACTGCTTCTGTATCCATCCTTATTGTCTTCTACAATATATAATAGAGTCCACGCTTCCATCTGCAACCTTATTGTCTTCTGCAATATATAATTGGTTCTCTTGTCTTAACAGAGTCCACGCTTTTGTCTTATTTGTCATCATAGGTCTTTCTCCAATTTCTCTTAATGTCTGACTTCTAAGTCTCTTCAAGATTGATTCTGATTTCGGCTTATCTTGTAATAGCTTTCACATGATATATTTCATTCTTTCATGTGTAATATCTAGTGATATTCATTCTTGTCTTGTTGTTCTTTCATAGGTATAGTTATTCTTGGAACACATTATATTCCAAGAGATAGATATACAAGATATGTACAGAGACGATGCAAGCAAGATATGTACAAGAGAATAAGAAGAGTGTTGTTAACTTTTAGTAGAAGAAGTCTCTTCCATCCTGCTTAGTCTTCTTAGTAGGTTCCTTTTCTTCGTAAATCGATGCTTCGTGTTTCTTCTTCCTTTTCTTTAGCTTGGGACACTGATTTCTGTAGTGACCGTACTTCTGACAGTTGAAGCATTGTATTTCTGAAATGTCTTTCTCTTGGTTTGGCTTCCTCCTTGAACCAAACTTCCTTTTGTTCCTGAAGTTCTTGAATCTTGTTGTGAAGGCTTGATCATCGTACTTCTTTTGAGGTTTCTCTTTTGCATTGATTCTTGATTCTTCTTGAGAACAGCAAGTCCAAAGTTCTTCAAATGTCAGGTACTCCTTCCTTGTATTCATGCTTGCGGCAAATGCATCCCATGTCTTGGGAAGACCATTGAGTACTATGTTCACCAATTCCTTTTCTGAAGTGATCTCTTCAATAGTTTGTAGTTGATCTCTTAGCTGGGAGAT
>ML784177.1:233427-282333 GCA_009831015.1 Picea engelmannii
GATTGGGTCCTTGCCATCAAACTTCCTCATATCGATCTTAGGAACATGGTTGGTCTTCAACCCAAAGTTGGAATTTCTCCATTCTTGATTCACCTTCCTTGTGTCCTCGTCATGAATTTCATGGGATACATTTTCACTTTCAGTTGTCCTCTCTATTAGGAACTTTTTCAATCCTTCCATGATCTCCCCTTTTAAACCATCAATCTTAGTATCCAACTTATCTTCCATTGAATCCATCATCTCTTGTAGTTCATATTTTGTTATTGTCTTCTTTTGTAAATCATTTATGTCCCTACACATTTCTTCACCTTCATCAAGAGTCCAAGTAGGATTTTCTGGAGGCTTATTTGGTGTAGAATTTCCCTTTTTTGGTGGCATGTTGGTCAAGTATCACTTTAAACCTTGATTTTGAGGTGGTTCTGCTAGACAATCTTCCTTTTAATGTATCTCCAAAATTTTGACCCTTATGAGTATGAACTTTTGTTTTTTGTAGGTCTCTGATATTTATTCTCTTCAATGCCACATGTCTGATAAAAATTGGATGTGCCAAGTGGAATTTGCAGTAACTTCCCCGCAACTTGCTTCTTTTTGGACTTTCTAGGAGATCTCCCTTGTATAGCGTGCCTCGCATAAAATAATTGATATAAATTATGAAACTTGTACCAGAACTATTATGGGTTGTCCACTATCCAATGCAACTGGTCTCACTCAATTTTGATACTCTAGGAAGAATTCATTATTGTTTTACCCGGAACACCTTCTTGAGACTAGTCAATAGGACCAGTCCGATACCCTATCTTCCACAGGGTGTATCTACAAATTTAAGATGACCCAGAAGCTGATATTTCTACCATAGATACCTTAATAATTTTTTAGAATATCCTCTAGAGTTTAGGGTCTGAAACATTACATAAATTTTTTACAGCGAAAATTCTGCAATGACTCAATTCAGGATGATTCCAGAACCCTATCTTACAAAGGATTTATCTCCAAAAGTATAAGGCCTCAGGAGCTAAATTTTTAACCCAATGTACCGTGATCCATATACTAAATATCCTCCAAGTCGTTCCTTCTGAATCGTTGTGGAAAAAAAGTTATAGCGAAAATTCCACGGTGTCTCAAAATTAGCAGCGAAACCCCAAGACCTTAAGCTCCTATACCATATGTTAAGAACCAAATATCAATATAGCATAGAAAAACCTCAGAATAAGTACTCAACACCTTAAAAAAGAGATAATTTCATATAATAATCCTCTTCAAGGGGGCAACCTCCTTTTACCCCACATAAATGTTCAAGTACAAGATTATTCCAAATGAAAATGTCTCCTTAGTATATATAGGAGACTAGGAGGTATAATTACAACTAATGGAATAAAGCCGACATAAATAAAATAACATTACTAATTTAATATGCCCCAATTAAGGGGTAATGAGCCAATATTAGGGCTTAACAAGGTGGACCATGTGTGGGCATTGTTTTTCATGCTTAGGTAGAAGCACCACACGTGTTTTCAAGTTGGGGAAGCATGATGTGACCAAGTTCGAGTTAAGGTGGGTAATTTTTTTCATGATCAGGTAGAAGACCCAACCTAATCCCCACCTTGGATTCAATTTGGAAACATCTTAAAAAGAATAAAAGGAAATAAATGGGCTTGGAAAAAAGGTTGCATTGAAAATGAAGGTGTGACACACCCTCAACGAAGGCACCCATAAATGAGATACTATAGTCTATTTTACATCATGAACCCCATGCCCAAGAGTCTTTCCCCATCCATGTCACTTTTTCCACATGTCTTAGAGATGGTCCCACTTGGAAAACACATCTAAACTTGAGGTATGATTCACCCAATAGGTCGCTTTGTCAATCCTCCCATACCTAAACTTGGAAAATTGCATAGGGTCTTTGAGAACATGTTTATTTTGATGAGGTATTTTTTGATGCACATGATTAGATGGATCTTTTATTGATTTTAATTACCCATCATGATGCACTTGAATTCACATCCTTGGAGGGTGTATTCATTGTCTTTGAAGGACCTTGTTTGGTGGACATATTTGAAAGAACAAGCCTAGCTTGGGCTTCCTTGGGGCTTAAAGCCCACAGGTTGGATATCAGGGCCCACACACTGAATGATGATGACATGTCTTTGGAGGCCTAAGAGACACCTTGGAGGATCTCACCTATCCCCTACAATCCAAACAACTTGCCTTTGGAGGCCAAGACATCACCTTTGAGGGCTTGACATCACCCTAGGGGTAGGGTTTGGTGGTGATTGAAGACACTCAACACGTTTTGAAGAAGGGATACCTTAGATCATGGACAAGGGGCTTGGATTGAATACACTTGGAATTTGGAGGCCTAGCACACTCATCTCCAACTCAACTACTTTATCTAAAGTGTTTTTTATCACACAACTTGTAGGTTGGGAAAAGCCTGACCCAACCACCAAAATTGCAACAACTAAGGGACAATATACCTAATGTCACGTCAATATAGGCCTCTCACTTTGAGGGTGACTAGGTCACTCTAGGGAGGTGATCCCAGTGACCCTAGAGGGATTGAGATGGATGGAAGGGAAAGAAGAGAATTACCCCCCCAAATTTCAGTGATGGAAGAGAAAATATGGATTTTATGACTCATATTCAGGTGGTTTAAGGTTGTCGGATCTTTGGATGTATGCAAAGGGTGTTTGTACCTGCCCGAGACACAAGAAAAGCGACACTTGCATATAGTAATGTTAGGTAGACAAGAAATTTAATCATGTTGTCCCTAATTGCAGCAAAAATCAATGATATACATCATCACATAATAGATAATAATGGCTACGATATAAGTGCTAAAATTCCAATTGAATAAGCATGAGACAAGCTAGTAAAAAACTTGTTTAGCTCAACAATGATAGAACAAGACTTTAGCATAAAACACAAGGTTGTCATAAAAATCTAACTGGAGTGATATTTATCATCCTTATGACTGTAATAAACTTGTTATTACAACAAGATATTTAACCACTAAAACTTGTTCAAAACTTGCCAAAAGATGTGTTGTACTTAGTAGATTATGTGAGCAGATTTTAGGCAATTTTTAATAGTTAAATTAGGATTTATTGAAGAGTTTGGTTAGGGTCTTTTGCATCCCTAATGGATGTAGTTTAAATTTGTAACAATAGAAATAAATTCTTGGAGAAATGAAATTCCCTGGTGGATCAAGCAAGCATTTATAGCATAGATTTGATTCCACTGAAAACAACCTCAAAATCACAAATTTCACGTTTCCCAAAGCAAAACTTTTATATCTTCAATGAAAAAAGTGATGACTAGTGCCTTTAATGATTGGGTTAATGGATTCAGAAAAATAAAGAGCTAAATTTACTACCTCCTGTTGGGTGTAAAGCCTCTTACTACTTAAGGCAAGTATCCCTAGCTAGGGTTTAGGCTAAGAGGGTGTATGCACTTATACTTCTCTTAGAAAAACCTTGTTAAACCAATAAAATTTAAGCATAAAGTGATGGAGGCTAAGGTGGGGATGTATTCCCTTATACTTCCCACCTAGTTCTATCAAAATAACCTTGTCTTGAAACAAAATGATAGTACGATGCAAAAAAGCCTTACAAATTCAAGGAAAATACTAAGATAAACCACCACAATAGAAAAGAAGAGATTTCCAAAGCTAGTGCATCACTTCCATCAACCAAATAACAAGGAAAGTATCCATACACAAGATAAAAAGAGAGAAATATCTAAATATAGCAAAAATTCCAGTCCAAGTACCTCTCAAAGATGGGAGAGTTATGATTAAAATGAGATATTATGATCTCTATTTATACAAAATGTCACAAACATAGTTTTTCCACATAATATTAGGGTAAACCACAATACTAGGGGTCAACAACCCTAATATTTCCCCTTTACACAAATAATAATAATCAATTCACATTAAATTCTACCTTTTGCACAAATCAAAACCCTAAGAGTGATGCCACCCCTTTAGGAGGGACATTTTGGCACTTTTAGGCCAAACGTTGAGTTGGAGATGGTAGGGTTGGGCCTCCAAAGGCCATGTGTCTCCAATCCAACCTTATTCTTCAAAATCCAAGGGATTCTTCCTTCATAAAGTGCCATGTGTATCCATCACCACCTCAAACCCCTCAAGCATGACGTCAAGCCTCCAAAAGATGATTTTTTTCCTCTTCTAGGCAAAACGGTTGGCATGTAAGGGCTAGGTCTTGTCTCTCAAATCATATTATAGACCTCCAAAGGTACATTCCCCTCATCTGGAATGAATTCCCTTGGAATCCAACCTGTGGGATTCAAGCTCCATGGATTCCCAAGCTAGGCTTGTTCCTCCAAATATGTCCATGGAATCCCTTTAAATTTATCATCATCAAAAGAAATCATGGAATCCCTTTAAATTTATCATCATCAAAAGAAATCATGCATGCAAGGGAGATATGTATATCATCATTGAATTCCTCAACCTCTTTGAACTGAAACAATGGGTTTGTGAAGGAATTATGCAATGCAAAATCTTGATTATCCTTATGGAAATTTTCAGAAGGAGAGTCAACATATGAACCTATATGGACCCTTGAATACCCTCTTTCATCATCTTTAGAATGGTCATGAGAAATATGAGGGATAGTGTTGTTCAAATCAAGAGAATTATCCCTGTTGGATTCATCCATGAATATTACTTCATTAGACACAAGTTGATCTTGAGTAGGATATATTTCAAAAAGGTCATCATTAAAGGGTAGGGCATCAAATAAAGAATTGTTAGAAGTAGGATTAGTAGGCATATCAAGAAAATAATCCTTACAATCTTCTGTGAATATAGCACTACTAGATGCATGATTTCCCTCCTGCAGACTCGTCATGAAGGGAGAGGGATTTGTGTGATATTCATTTTTATCCTTTAATAACAATCCACGGGTTAATTGTTCATGAGTACCATAGAAAAAGTTACATCAAGGAGGATCGGGGATTCTTTCAGATAGAAATTCAAAGTGATGAAAGATAGACGGAGGAGGAAAGTCGATAAGAAACTTTACAAAAATTGTTTCTCTCATGAAAATATGACTTGATACTATAAGTCTAGACCATACTCCTACTTTACCATAGAGGGAAAGTGGAAACGGATCTGCATAAGTATGTATATCATAAACTCCAATAGATTGACAAAATCTAAGGAAATCATCAATATGGTTCTGAGAATATTCCCATAAGTTACCCTTGAAAATAGGACAACTAACCATTGACAATGAGCTCAAATTAGATTTATACATGATCATGAAAGATAGGATTCGATAGATTCATGGAAAAAGGAAAAAAAAAAATCTTATAAACAGAAAAGCATATAACAGTAAATACAAAAATACAAAATATTAAAATACAAGAAACCAGGGAAACAAGGATAATGAGTTTTCATTCTCTTTTTTCCAATCATCAAATATAGAGTACAAAAATAATAATTTGGATCATATATCACCCATGTAGCTCCCATGGATATCATTTAAACTGAATATCAAATATCAAAAATAATTAAGACCACATCCCAAAAAAATATATCCATATTATCCACAAAAAATATCCAAAATAAAGCTTGTTGTCCAAAATATGTTGAAAATCATTAAACATTGTCTTCATCATTGAATATCATAAAAAAAAACCTTTAAAATCCATATTTTTTGTGTGAGGCATATTTCCTCTTCTCACTGATGTCCCCTCTTGACTTTTCTAGGGTATCCCTTGGTTGGTTAGACCCTTGGGGCTATAATGATTTGATCACATGGGAGCAGTCCTATTTTAGGTGGATATGTGAAGACACATATTTATAAGACTTTGTGGATGGACTGGAGGGGGAAGTCATTGCTTTTCCGTTATCTAGCACAAGTTGTGGAACATCAGTTTTCAATCTCTTGTTGGCATGCAAAGACTGCACTGGTGAAACAACATGGGAAATTTGTGCATTAGGATTAACTGGTGGTGGTGGTGGTGGTAATGGTAATGAGACAGTGGGACAACCATGGCAGTGAGAAATGGGTTGATTAATAATTTCTTGCCAACCATCATTTTTGGGAGGTTTTGGATGGATTGACACATGTAGGGGAATGGGAATGTTAGAAAAATTATGAGGTTGTTGAAAAGGGGGCCTTTCAGGTTGATGATGCAATATCCCATGGACAACCAAATTAAAAAAACCCATCTTGAAACAATTGGTTCAACTCTTGTGGATCAACATTAAAGTGAATAGAAAATTGAGGCCTCCTATGGCCTCGATGCCAGTTACCTCTTCCTCTGTTATTTCAACCATTATTTCCCATGCTGAAGAAACTCATCCTATAGCAATAATTAATCAGTCATGAATTTCTTAATAACCCATCCATGAAAGTCCACTTACAAGAAATCAAGAGTTGGCTCTATAATTTACTACAAGACATGTGCAATCCATCCATAAAAATTATATTGATTAATTTCCATACAAACAGGGAAATGATAGGGTCAATGGGAGTATGGAGGGCTTGTATATGGCATAAAGTGACATCATGGAGGGGGAAGTATTTATGATAATTGTTCAAGCAATCAATAAAAACAATTAATTGTGTATCTAAACATATCCCAAAATACCAATCATCAATTACTGCCACATCAATTTTCTTCATTTCCATATAGACTTCTCTTAAAATGAATATCATAGAACAGGGAGTGAACAAGTGCAATTGGGATAATGAGGGGGTTGTATTTGGCGAAAAGTGGTATAATGGAAGGGATTCCCACAGATATTTTTCTAAGTATAAATCAAGCAATGCCATCCTTGACGTCAATTAACAATCAAAACCTTTTACTATTTAAAAATTGAACAACACTCTGTTTCAAAAAAAATAACCCAAAGCTGGTGTTTCCTTTCAAGGTTGCTCATTTGCTTTATAAATTGCATTGTACAGTAACCAATTTATAGTTTAGTGTCCAAGAATTATTTAACAATAATAACATTTCTTGTGCACAATAAATTCAAGGAGTGAACGACATCATAATAATCATAACCATCACAACAAACAGTCGAGGAGTGGATAGGTTGTGGCCTACAATAGAAACACTGGTATTTTTTAAACCTACAGGGTCCCACAAAGTGCCCAAAGGACTTCCTATGTATAAAAATAATTCGACTGAAACCATGCCTTCAATTTTCCTCACATGATGGTTTGTAAGACTCATTTAAAACATGCATAATTCATACACAGGTTCTCTTTGCATTTGAAAACAAAACACAGCAAGTCGTATCTTAAAAATACTTTTGCACCACTGTCATTGATCCCAAATAATTTCTTATGAAAGATTGTATTACCAAACAAATGAGTGGGTTTAACATCCTTTTCATCTTCACAAAACAAAAACTCGTAACCAAAAAGAGAGTGAATAGTTCCTTTGTTAAATTCTAGATTGGTCATCTCCCACGATATTTTCCAAACACACAGATCAATACACAACAGTGGACAGGAATGTGGTGGAAGTAGACGAGCTAACCAAGTTGAGGGTTTGGCCAGAAGGAGCAAGAAAGGTTTAATTCCACCATAAATTTCCACATTTACAATTACAAAGTTAGTGCAAGGGCACAGGCATAATAGCCACAAAAACCAACGAAAGAGTTTCCATATAACCCACAGGGAAGGATCCGTGATATGCTTTTCTCGGGAAGGAGGGAAACACAAAACAAGAAACCAGAGGCAAGGCAGGCCTGAGAGTTTCTCCAATGATATCATTTTCCACAAGTAAAGCACGAGAAACTATATACAGTAAGAGAAACCCACATATCTTTTCAATGCGAATAGTTCAAATACAAATGCCACCAAGACCAAAACTTCACCAAAAAGCCATACACAGTCAACATTTATACATATCATAGCTTTGGAAATACACAGACTACGAGCAAACAAGAGCCAATTGTTGACTTAATTAAAGAGCAGAGCAAAATATTCATGGATGGAGAAACAAGAAACCCCATATATACCTGAGTGTAAAAATGCTAAGGAGAAACAACCAAGCTTGTATACCTCTTCCATGACTGAGCAAAGTGGAGCAGCAACAACGAACAAGGAGAAAATGAAAAAATGGCTAGGGTGTAGGCTCGAGGTAGGTTAAAGAGATGTGCATTTATTGCACGTCGCTTCTACACTTACATTCTCATTCATAGCCGGTACGAAAAATCCAACTATACAACTCATCAACCATTAAATCCAAATAAATTAAATACAAGACGAATGTCCCATAGTTTTCCAATGTTCAAACCTATAATTGCACCAACCCTTGTCAAAACTCCCATGTAACACATATGTCAAAACCTTGCTAGGTATACCAAGTCACAACTTAGATTTCCAATTAAACTCATGTGTGCAACCCTTATAGCAAGAAATCAAGATGATCACCACACCATACTCCATATACCATACATGATTTAAAATTGGAGTGTAGATCCTTCATCAATTTAAAAGAAGCATAGTCATACTTTGTGAGAGATAATTAAGAAAACATCATTCCCTCTTTAGTCACCTTTCCCATAACGTCCTATAATCAATTATTTTGACAGTGATTTAAAGCAAATAAATTGTAGAGTTCGTGTCACAACCAAGTCATAAGCACATGAAACATAAGTTTCGTTTCTCCGTCATAGTCACATAAGTTACACAAGGGGTCCCACCTATTAGTATATTATTAAATATAAATAAATAATAAGGGGTTGCAAGCAGGTACCCTACATTGTGCTTCTGGGCCTCAACAACTATCAAATATAAATCATACACCTTTAAAACAAGATGTTGAAATATGTGATTCAATTTTTTTGAATCTTGTTGCCTTCAATAAGACTCTGTTGTCATCAAGAGGGTTAAGCTTTCTAGTAAACTCAGAATGAATGAAAGTTGAAAGTATATCACTAGTATAGAGAAAACCTTATGGTTGTAGTTATCCTTCAATTATCTCTTCCTTGTCTCTTCATCTCATTGAGATTTTATTCCTTCTCAATAAGTTATGGTAGTTCAACTACCTCTCTTTAGTTAAGCCAAATTAGGTTAACTAATTAGTTGAGGCAAATAATAATAGTATATATAAATAAGGGTCTAATTAATAATAAATAAATAGGTGGGACCCCTTGTGACCCCCAATTATTTCATTTTAATAGTCATCAAACATGAAATATCAACTCAATAATTTGATTCAAATATCCTCCTTGTAACTCCCATGCTCATTTTTATAATCAAATATCTAAATATCAGCAAAATATAATATGATCATATCCAAAATAGCATTATATCCATACTATCCAAAACAAAATGCCTAAATATATGTTTGTTGTCCAAAACTTTGTCAAGGTAAAAATATTGTCTTCTACATAAAAATTAACATTACTCATCATCAAAAATCATATTTAATGTGAGAGGAATTTGCCCTCTTTTCACTATTGTCCCCTTTTGATTTTTCTGTGGCAGTCTTTGGCTGAACCTTCAAGGTGAACTGCACTGATAACATGAGAACAATCATCTTTAAGATTAAGGAGGGAGGACACATATTTGGAAGACTCTTTGGATGAGTTGGAAGAAGTGGCTACTCCTTTTCCTTTGTCCTGCACAGGGTCGGGAATATCAGTTTTCATCCTCTTACTAGCATGAGATGACTACACAGGTGAGACAGGATGATCAGCTTGGGAAATTTGATTATTTTGTGGTTGCGGAGGGGGTAATGGAAAATAAGCAATAGGCAAACCATGATGATGAAAAATGAGTTGGTGGTCAATCTCTTGCCAACCATTGTTGGCAGGCGGTTTTGGTTTCATTAATACATGAGGAGGGACTCGAATACCGGAAAATTTTTTATGTTCTTGGAAGGGATGTCTTTCAGGTCAGGTCTAGAGGATCCCATGGACAACTAGGTTGAAGAACCCATCTTGAAAAATGTGATTCAATTCTTGTGGATCGACATTGAAATGTATGGAAAATTGAGGTCTCCTATGACCTCTTTTCCAATTTCTTCTGCCTCTATTGCCTCTTCCATTATTGTCCCTGTTGAAGAAACTAATCATGAAGCAATATTCCAATTAGTTATGAAAACTCTTGACAGTCCATGCATCAACCCTAGCTAAATAAAATCAAAGGTTGGCTCTATCATTCACAACATAAGCACATGCAATCAATCCATTCATCATACTACCCAAATCAATAATTAATTGCTATTGAATAGGGAATGAAAGGGTTATTGGGAAGGTGATGGGTTTATAATGAATGGAAAAATAGTAGCATGGACGGGAACCACCAACGCATATTGTTCAAGAAAAAACAAATGCAACTTCCATAAAAACAATATTTCCATTTCAAAATTTCAAAATCCAGCCCCTTCCTTTTCCTTCTTTTAAAATGCAATTCAAAATAATAGAACATGGAATTAAAGTCAATTTGGGAAGATGGTGGGATTGTAAGGAGAGAAAAGTGACATAATAAACGGGAAATGAGATGGATATTGTTCCATTATATGAATTAAAATTTTTTCTTTAAAATGATACATCCTCAATTTCCAAAGAAAACATTTTTAATTGTAAGCAATCTCAAGGTTCAAGACACAGTGAATTCCATATCAAACCCAAAACAGAACTCCAGGACTGTGAAACTCAGCCATTTAATTTCCACTTTTTCTTCATATATGTTTGATCGAACAACAACAAAATTTATAGTCAGACCAATTTATAGACAGACTGTTCACAATTCCAACTAACAACAACCATATCCAGATCGCTTAGAGAAGACATGAGGGGTCCGAGGAAAAGAACATGCCATCGACCTTAATCATTTACATCAAACTAGTTTTAAATGTTACGCAATGGAATGGATTCAAGACCTTCCATTTATTAGTTGTTTACCATTTACTTTTATCAAAAAAAAAATGACTCCAAACATCATTGAGCCAAAACCATTATAACCAATTTCTTTCCATTGTGCAATTTTATTTCTTTTTATTTGCAGAATTCTTTTTATACGATAGACCATAAACATAAGAATTCCAGCAATTAACACCAGAATGCATCAAGTGCAGAATGGAGAATAACATAAGCCAACACTCTACAACATACGAGACTGGTATCACCACTTTCAGTAAGCTATGTGACAGGTTGGGTTCAAAACCCTAGTGCTCTTTCATTTATTCACTATACAGCCTTCAAAAGAATCGACCAAAACCCCCATAGGTAGTCAACCAACGAATCAAGATCCAATGCAGGTAACAAATATATCTATTTTTGGGTCAACACATAACCATTTCAAAAACCAATTTTGAGTTTATAACAGTCATGACAAGGAAGAACATGGATTGAACGGTCGGGTGTGTGAGACAATTCTGCAAGTGAGGTTTGTAAAATGAAACCAAAACCTCCATTATTTTTACAACAAAGTCTGACACAATCTCTTCCAAGGTGGTCGCGAGGCAAAAACCTGACTTTTCATACAAAAACTATGGAATGGTAACTCGACAGGGCAACAGGCCTCTCATGGGTTGAGCAGGAGGTAAGAATAACCATATTAAAAGAACCCAAAACCTGACTGTCTCTTTTGTTTACCATGAAAGACCCTCCAGGATTCTACCACGAGACATGGGTGGAAACAAAACAAATTTGTCATAAATTCTATCAACAAGGAGCAATAATAACTGGTCATCCACCCCAAGCGCAACCATAACCGAATAACTTCAACATGAAGGAGCATTAAACAAATTCCAACTTGCAACATTCGAAATGACAACCAATACCATTTGCACAGACATAGTATACGTTCAACAAATATATATTTTAGAAAGAAAACACTATGCATATGAATTCTAAGGGCCAACACAAAGATTATATCCAAAGAGAGGTTACAATGATGAATGGAAGGGCGAGAGTCACCATACTTGTGCGGAAGCGCCGAAAAACACAAAGAATATTGTTATTTTCCCAGTGGTCAAGCGAAACAGAGGAAAACTAACCAGAGAAACTAAAAATGCACAACAAGGTGAGGGTGGTGAGATTGAAGTGGGGTAAAAACGACGTGCAGTAAATGCACGTCGCTTCTCCACCCTCTCATTAATTGCAATCAACAACAGCTAGGACGGAGCACATCCAAACTTTCATTAAACGCATTAATAAACTAGATTCAAATCTAACATGTCACTTCCATTTTTCCAAATTGAAACAAAAACCCTCATATACCATAGTTTTATACAAGCAACATAACATAATATGTTCCATATTCATTTCTAACAAGCTCCAAATTGCAAGGATCAAATGGACCTCAAAACAATTGCATAAACCATAACTATTGTCCACCAAACATAACCAATATCATAACACAATATGCCATGAATGCAATATGTCATAACCAATGTGTGTGTGAGTTGAAGTTCGAATTTTAATCATAGATGTATAAAAATCATAACCAAAGTGCTTCTCACTTCAAAATTTTCCTTTGGATTTTAAATTTCCATCCCTTATCATCATTGATTGCATGTGAAAAATTGTTTGAATTCCTGTGTTTTTCTCAAATGGTAATATGCTTTGTAAGGTTGTTATGTGTGCAATTCAGAGAAGCATTTTTTTTTCACCATGATTTAAACAAAGGGGTCCCACCTATCTAGTATATTATTATGTATATGTATATAAATAATAAGGCATTGCAACCCATTTGTAGGTAGGGGTATTATGTTGCGCTTATGGGCATTAACACATCTAAACTAATATGAGAAATCAAGATGCAAATGAAGGAAATCAAAATGACCTGCATACTTACCTGTGGCCTTGGGCCCTGAAGATTAGGTGAATGGGTGATTTCAAGTGAAGTATCTCATCAAAGTATCTCCCAACTGATCATCTCATCATAGTATCTCCCCCTATGAAGACCAGTTCAACCAACTAATCATATCATCAAAGTATCTCCCCTCGTGATTCATCATGTAATACAACAAGGATATGTCAATCAAATAACAATCATGATTATAAATACACACATGATCGATCATAAAATAAAACTCATGGAGATGGGTGGGAGCGAGGAAATCCTATTGGAAAGAGAAAACACCAACCTAATCATCCCCCCTGAGAGTGTAGCCACAAGCCTAATCAATTCATCTCTAAAGAAGCCTACTATATGTAGACGATGGCTCATCTTCATCCTCATGAACATGATCGCTTCTTCCTGAAGACCAAGAAGTGATGAGAGATCTCAAGAAGACCTCATCATTTCCCTGAGAAGAAAGGATGAGGTAAGGGATAACCTCGGGTTTAGAGAAAGAAAAATGTGGCCTCTTCATCTCTGAATTCCTGTATAAATCCTCAATATGAAAGTAATTCCTCTTTGTAGAGTGAGCCTCTGATCTCTTTGAGATGGCCATGTCCTGGTATTCTTTCAAAATTGAGGATGAAGGTGGATGAAAATCCTCGAATAAATATGTAATCATGTCATCATCAGGCTCCAAAACATATGAATCATACACGCATGAAAATTAGTCCTCTAAAGATAACAACTCAAACCCCTTTCATTGAGGGCTATCCTCAATGTCGTAAATGGGGTCTCTATCAAAAATGAGATGACCAAAATCCCACCTATGTCTGCTAGTCTATATGAAAGTGTCTATATGCTCATCAATCATATCAAAGGGTGACCATCAATGTGACTTAAAATGACCATCTCTTCGTCTTCGTGTGTAGGAGGAGTAGAGGCATGGATGTATTCAACTAGATCTTCAAATTCTTCATCATCGAGACTGATCGCTTCTTCTACATCATGTGTCAGAGGAGGGAAAGGTTGGAAAACCTCACCTTCATCAAGAGGGAGAAAAGATAGTGGTGCCTCAATATGTTGTGCTTTATTAGAATTCTTCTTTCTTCCTTTGGACATGCCCCTCCATCGCCTCTTCATCATAAGAGGTTTTATCCTTAGTGCATGGTGCTTTGTTCGCTTTTATTCAAGAGGATCTATCGTATCCAAGGTTTCCTCCAATACTTCTTCACTTCCGAAGTCATGAAATAGAGTATCACCAAGATCTTCGAAAGGATCACAACTCATCATGTTCCCTTCTTGATGTGCAGGAGGAATAAAGGAATCTTCATCAAGTGGAAGGGCATATGTGAGTGCTTCGACTTCATCAATTGTATTATCCAGATCTTCAACATGAGAAAAATCATCGATATATTCTTGATAACTTTCTTCATATGTTTTTTCTTCGAGCACTTCTTCATCGTCAAGGGAAGGAAATAACTCTCTTATGTGATTCATCATTTCCTTAGCAGCTTCATTAGCATCATTTTCCTTCTCCATATGTAAAAATGTCATCTTCGAGTCATAACAAATTCTAGATGAGGGTTCATCCCATGGTTCCATAATTCCATTAACTGAAAAGACACCTTAATGGAGTCGCTAGGTGAGATCAAGTCTCACCAAAGGAGGAAAAGGGGAAAGAGAGAAAGGTGGGTTTGTGAAAGTTGGAGTCACCAGATGAGCTTGAAAAAAAACTCATCAAAAATGAGAAAAGGGAACGTCCCTTGGGTGGAGTCGCCTCGAAATATAGGGGAAAGGATTTTGGATAGCTTTCCAAAATTTTGTTAGCGTTCGAAAGAAGATTTCAAAATCCTCCCTGGAAACGACGCAAAAATGTTATCGCACAAGTTGTAGGTTGGAAAAATCCCAACCCAACCACCAAAATGGAAACAACTAAGGGACACTATACCCTATGTCACCTCAATATAGGTCCCGCACTTAGAGAGTGACTAGGTCACTCTAGAGAGGTGATCTCGGTGACCCTCGGGGGATTGAGATGGATGGAAGGGAAAGAAAAGAAGTACCCCTCTAAAGGTCGAGGAAGAAGAAATATGGCTTTGATGACTCGTCTTTGGGTGGTTTAAGATTGCCGAGTCTTTGTATTCCTACAAACGGTGTTTGTACCTACCTGAGACACTAGAAAATCCACACTTTCATATAGTAATGTTAGGTGGACAAACAAGTTAATCTTGTCATCCCTAATTGCAGAAATAATCAATGATATACATCAACACATAATAGATAATAAGGACTGAAATATAAGTTCAATAATAGATAAAAATCAAGGTTTTCATAAAAATCTAAGTTTAGTGATATTTATCATCCTTATGGTTGTAACAAACTTGTTATTACAACAAGAGATTAAACCACTAAAACTTTCTCAAAACTTGCCAAAAGATGCATTGTACTTAGTATATTATGTGGGTAGATTTTAGGTAATTTCCAATGGTTAAATTAGGAGTTATTGAAGAGTTTGGTTAGGGTTTTCTGCAGCCCTAATGGTTGTAGGTTAAATTTGTAATAGCAGAAATAAATTCTTGGAGAAATGAAACTCCCTAGTGGCTCAATAAAGAATTTATTTCATAGATTTGATTCCACTAGGAACAACCTCAAAATCACAAAATTTCACGTTTCCCAAAGAAACAATTTTATATCTCCAATGCAACAAGTGATAACTAGTGCCTTTAATGATTGGATTAATTGAGTCAATAAAATAAAGAGCTAAAGGTACTACCTCCTTGTGGGTGTAACTCCTCTTACTCCCCAAGGCAAGTATCCCTAGCTAGGGTTTAGGCTAAGAGGGTGTATGCACTTATAGTTCTCTTAGAAAACCCTTGTTAAACCAATAAAATTTAAGCATAAAGTGATGCAGGCTAAGGTGGGAGTGTATTCCCTTATACTTCCCACCTAGCTCTAGAAAAATAGCCTTGTCTTGAAACAAAATGATAATACGATGCAAACAATTCTTACCAATTCAAGGAAAATGCTAAGATAAACCACCACAATAGCAAAGAAGAGCCTTCCAAGGCTAGTGCATCACTTCCATCAACAAAATAACCAAGAAAGTATCCATACACGAGAGAAAAAGAGAGAAATAGCTAAAGATAGCCAAAATTTTAGTCCAAGTACCTCTCCAAGATGGGAGAGTTATGATTAAAATGAGATCTTATGATCTCTATTTATAAAAAAATGTCACTAACATAGTTTTTCCACATAATATTAGGGTAAACCACAAGACTGGGGGTCAACAACCCTAATCTTTCCCCTTTACACAAATAATATTAAAAAACTCACTTTAAATTCTAAATGAAAATCCTAAGAGTGATGTCACCCCTTTAGGAGGGACGTTTTGGAACTTTTAGGCCAAACGTTGAGTTGGAGATAGTAGGGTTGGGCCTCCAAAGGGCATGTGTCTCCAATCCAACCTTCTTCTTCAATATCCAAGGCTTTCTTCCTTCAAAACGTGACATGTGTAGCCATCACCGCCTCAATCCCCTTAAGCATGATGTCAAGCCTCCAAAAGATGGTGTTTTGCCTCTTCTTGGAAAAATGTTTGGCACGTGAGAGCTAGGTCATGTCTCTCAATTCATATTCTAGGCCTCCAAAGGTACATTCCTCTCATCCGGCATGCATCCCTTGGCATCCAACATGTGGGCTTCAATCCCTATGGAATCCCAAGCTAGACTTGTTCCTCCAAAATTTTCCACCAAATAGGTCCTACAAAGACAAATAAGCACGCCCTCCAAGGATCTCAAGTCAAAATATCATGATGAATAAATAAAATCAATAAATAAGACACCTAAGCATGTGCATCAAAGATTACCCTGTCAAACAAGTAAGTGCTCAAATACATTATGCGACTTGCAAAGATTGGATATGGGAGGGTTGACGAGGTGTCCTATTGGGTAGATATTTCATAGGTCAAGGAGTGTTTCCCAAGTGATCCCTCTGTAAGCAATGTAAAGTGGATGAAGTAGTTAAATATCAAGACTCAATGGGCATGGGCTTCATGACATACAAGGGGTTGTAGTGTCTCATTCATGGGTTCCTTTGTAGAAGGTGTGTGGCACCTTCGTTTGCAAATGCAATTTTACAACACCCATTGTTTTTCCATTATTTGTTTCTTTCATGTTTTAAAAATGATTTGAAGGCCATTGTCCTAGTGTGGTGTCCAGATAATGACAGTGGCACTCACAAATACCTAGCAGAAATGAGAAGTTTGGATCTTGATGAGACGTCATTTCTCTCAGCCATGTAACTGAGATCCATTACCCTGGTTTGGTGACTAGATGATGGTAATGTCATACCACTATATATCCATGATCATGATAGGCTAGCTCGTGATGAGACCTCCTATCCTCCAACTAACCCTTTAAGAATTCATAATCATTATTCTTGTGGGGCCCCCTTTTCTTACAAATAAGTGTTTCATTGCTTTCTTGGGTGATTCCTGGGCAAATCATCTTGAAGGTTTATAAACAAACTTTTATCTTTTACCAAAAAACAATCCCTCTAAGCCTTTAGCCCCTTCTCCCAATAGAATGACGAACAACCATTTCTTGTGTCAATACACCCTAAAATCCTAAGAGATAAGTAAATGGGGGTTTTAAGTGATGAAAAGTGGTAAGTATGGTCGGGATCAGTACGATGGCTCTTCGATGGAGTTCCTAGTAGTAAACCCACTCCCGAGGAAGACCACTTACTAGGGAACAATGTCAACCACCAAGGAGAAACTGGGAAAAAGGCATAATGTCCAAGCATATGTCATGAAATCTAAAGATGTCTAAGATAAAACATACTCAAATGCCTCAAATATTGAAATGACACTCACCATGATACCTGACTTGTACCTCTTGTAGCAAGGCCCAAAGTCTCTCAGAAGACAGCTGGTGTGGTGGATGCTATCTGAAAATCATTACCTTTGTGGTGGTGAGAAGGGTCTCCATCTGCGCAAGTGGATATTGTTGTTCATGTAGTCTCTCTGCACTCCATATTTGCAACCTGAGGGTCTCAAGACATGATCTCCTTAGTTATCTCACAAAATGGGGATAACATTGCCAAAACATTGCCCCAAGAAATTGACACCATGTTTCTAGGGCTTATCTTATGTGCAAATTTTGAATTAAAAATGTTATTTTGGAAAAGGGGAAAGAAAAAGGGAAAATTTACCCTTATCTTGTGGTTTACCCTTTGACTGTGGACAAACTATGTTTTAGAGGATTTGTATAAATAGAGATCATCTCTATTTCATTTTCATCATAGCTCTCTCATTGTGAGAAGTATTCTAGCTGAAATTTTCAGCCTATTTGGGAAATCTCTTTGTCTTGTGCTTTTGTTATGGTTTGTCTTTTCTATTGGTGTAATAAGTAGTGCACTATCTCTCTTGGATCCATTCTTTTTCATTGTGGTGGATAAAGCTTGGTAGAGAAGAGGTTTGTCTTGATAATGTTTGGACTAGGTGAGCAATCTATCTTGTATTTGTTTATTTTCTTGGTTACAATTTTAATTTGATAGACTTCTTGGGGAAACCACACTAATCCCATCATATTTGTCTTGGAATAATTGTTGCATAAGGTTTTACAAGAAGAAGTAAAAGGGCTTACACCCTCCTAGTACTTCCTAGCTAATTTTTCTTTCCTTGGGGAGTAAAAGGGCTTACAGCCCCAAGGAGATAGTATTGCTAGTTCATTCTTAATTGACTTCTTAAAATCAATAGTTAAAGACACCAATCTTAATTTCATTGGAGAAATAAATCTTTGCATTGATAAATGTGAAAACATGGGATTTTGAGATTGTCCAAATTGAAAATTATTCTATGTGCTTAAAGGCATCCTTGAGCTCTTGAGGCGTCTTGTTTCTCTTAGAACTTCTTGTTTTTTATTTAACATTAAAGCTATAGACACTAGGGTTGAGAAAAAACCTAAACAAATCTCTAAACAACTAACAATTCAACCATCAAAAGTTTCTAATAATTTACCCCTACAATCTACTAGTCTCATCGCATTTTTTGGGTGGATTACTTGTGATTTTTGGTGGTCGATTTTTCTATTGTAAAAAATTTTTTGCTACATCCCTAAGGTTGCAATTATATCTCTGCAATACTTTTTCATAACATTCTTAGTTTGTTGTTAAAGTATAATTCTTTCATACTTGGGTTATGCTAGTGATTGTTAGCTTATCTCTTGCATCATTTACTTGAATTTAGCATCTTGTTTAACAACTCTAATAATCATTTATTTTCTAATATATATATATTGATTGTTGCAAATAGGGACAACAAGCTTAAATTTATTTTCCACTTAACATATAGCTTGTATACTTGGTGTTTCTTGTGTCTCAAGCAAGTATCATTATCATCCGCAGATACCCAAACTTCTTGGAAACCATTGACCTCTATCGAGACTCATTTCCAAGATATTTTCCATTTAAAAACTTTACATATAGGGGAATCCATTCATAAGTATCACTTTCCATCTCATTTCCCCCCTAGGGTCACTCGTAATTCCCCCCTTGTGTTGGATTTATCATTCACTAAAGCAAAGGGAGGCTTTATCTGAGGTGACAATGGGTAAACTCTCCCACCATTGTCGCCATCCAGTGGATTGGGTAGGGATTTTCCCAACCTACAGTTCGTGCGATAACATTTTGGTGTTTTTGTCGTGGAGGATTTTAAATCCTCTTCTAAGCCCTAATGACGCTTTGGCAGGCTATCCCAAATCTTTTCCCTAGCTTTCCCGACGACTTCACTTAAAGGATGTTCCCCTTCCACTCTTGATGAGCTCCTCTTAAATATCATATGGAAACTCCACCTTCCCAGAACCCACCTTTCCATGTTTCCCCCTTTCCATCCTTTGATGAGCCTTGATCTCATCCGGTGACTCCATTGAGGTGTCTTTTCAATCAATGGAATTATGGCACCATGGGATGAACCCTCATCTAGAAATTTTCATGCATCAAGGAGGGAACTTTTACAAATGGAAATAGAAAAGGATGTTAATGAAGTTGTTGAGGAACTGATAAATCGTGTTAAAAAGTTATTTCAAAAATCTGTCGAAGAACTATCCCTTCAGGACGAAGAAATGCTTGAAGGACAGGTATATGAAGAAAGATACCAAGAAGATCCTCATGAATTTTCTGATGTTGAAGATCTGGACAAGACATTTGATGAAGATGAAGTGCTTATACATGCCTTTCCTTTTGATAAAGGCATCGAGACCTATGTTCCTCATGCACATCAAGAAGAGAACATCATGAGTTGTAACCCTTTCGAAGATCTTGATGATACCTTATTCCATGACTTTGGAAGTAAAGAAGTATTAGAGGAGCCCTTGGATGTGACAGACCCTTTTGGAAAAAGGAAAATAAAGTGTTATGTATTAAGGATCAAGCCTCTTGTGTTGAAGAGGAGATGGAGGAGAATGTCCATAAAGAGAGAAGAATTATGATGAGGTGCAACATGTTGAGAAGCCTCATGAGACATCGTTATCTTTCTCCCGCTTAATGAAGTTGAGGTTGCCAAGCCTTACTCTCCTCTTGTACATGAATTTGAAGAAGCAAATAGGCTTAATGATGAAGAATCTGAAGATCCAGTTGACGCTGCCCCAACCTCTATTCGTCCTACACACGAAGACAAAGAGATGGTTATTTTCAGTCATATTGATGGTTTTATGAAAGAACATTTGAATTTGATTGATGAACATATAGACATGTTCATACAAACTGAGAGACGTAGATGAGATGTTAGTTGTCTCATTTTTTATGGAGACCCCATTTACGACATTTAGGGTGGCTCTTGTGCAAAAATGATTGAGTTGGCATGTCCAGGAAAATGGTCCTCACTTGCATATGATTTAGATGTTTAGCAGCCCGATGTTGACATGGTTACAAATTTGTTTCATCCATTCGAGAATGACATATCGCAGCATTTCCAGGGTGATTTTTAGTCATCCCTAGGGAGTTGTGATACATATCCTTTTGGAGATGCAGATTTGTTCTATGAGGACTTTCATCCACCTTCATCCTTAATTTTAGATGAACACCGGGACGTGGCCATCCCCAACGGAATCAAATGATCTCTCTACAAAGAGAAAGTATTTTCATCTTGGGGATTTTTACAAGGACTCGCAGATAAAGAGGAAATGTTTTTCTTTCTCTAGACCTGAGCCTATCCCTTACCTCATTTCTTCTTCTCAAGGAAATCATGAGGTCTTCTTGGGATCTCTCATGTCTTCTTAGCTTTCAAGAAGCAGTGATCATGTTAATGAGGATGAATATGAGTCATCGTCTACATATGGTATCCCTCTTCAAACATCGATTGATCGAGTTTGTGGCTATCCTTTCAGGAAGGATTTCCAGTATGATCAAAATTGTGGCTTCTCTTTTCAACAAGATTTCCTCCCTCCCACCCATCTCCATGAGTTTCAATTCATGATTGTTTATATGTCTATTTATGTTCATGATTATTATGTGCTCAACTTATGTTTGTTGTATTTCATAATTAAGCACAGGGGGAGATACCTTGAGGAAATGATGAATAGATGGCTGCACTGGTTGTATAACTTCACCCGACATCACCTATCACCCCATCTTCAGGACCCCAAGGCCCCAGGTAAGTAGGTAGGTCATCTTGATTTATTTCATTTGTATATTGATTGCTCATGGTATTGTACTTGTATTATTGATTTCCATGTTTTTACTTTCATCATATATATGAAAATGCAAAAAAAAAAAAAAAAAAAATCTAGATTAGTTGTTATTTTTTAGTTTTGGTTTTGGTTTTGATATATATGGATGAAGGGTGATAGAACCACCCTAGATTTTATTTTTTTTGTGTTTCAGTGTAGGCACGAGTCCACCAGGAGATGTTGTGGTTCTCATGCACTCTATGGCAAGTACATGTCCCCAAGTAGGAGCCCGATGTTATCCCCAACTCCTAGGGATAACTAAGGAGATGATGTATCGATGCCCTCAGGTTGAAGACATGGAGTACTTAGAGACAACTTGACAAGCAATTTTCACTTGCACAGACAGAGACCCACCTCACCACCACACTTCCAAGTTCATCACGACGGTATCCACCACATCAACTGGCTTCTGGAAGACATTGGCTCTTACTCCGTGAGGTACAAGCTAGGTATTATGGTGAGTGCCATTTCAATATTTGAGGCATTTGAGTTTGTTGCATTTTAAACTATTTTGCCAACCCTCTCGTAACTAATTTTGGAAAATTGCATAGGGTCTTTGAGCACTTGTTTATTTTGATGAGGTAGTTTTTTATGCACATGATTAGATGACTCTTTTATTGATTTGATTTACCCATCATGATGCATTTGATTTCAGATCCTTGGAGGGTGTATTCATTGTCTTTGCAAAACCTTGTTTGGTGGACATATTTGGAAAAACAAGCCTAGCTTGGGCTTCCTTGGGGCTTGAAGCCCACAGGTTGGATACCAAGACCCACACATCGAATGATGATGACATTCCTTCGGAGGCCTAAGAGACACCTTGGAGGATCTCACATAGCCCCTGCAAGCCAAATGACTTGCCTTTGGAGGCCAAAATGTCACCTTTGAGGGCTTGACGTCACCCTAGGGCTAGGGTTTGTTGGTGATTGAAGATATTTGGCATGTTTTGAAGGAGGGAGCCCTTGGATCATGGAGGAGAGGCTTGGCTTGAAGACACTTGGTCTTTTGAGGCCTAGCGCACTTATCTGCAACTCAACGACTTGACCTAAAGTGCCAAAACGTTGCCCCAAGAGGTTGACATCATGTTTCTAAGGCTTATCTTATCTACAAATTATGAATTAAAAAATGTTATTTTGGAAAAGGGGAAAGAAAAGGGGAAAATTTACCCTTATCTTGTGATTTACCATTTGAATGTGAACAAACTATGTTTTAGAAAATTTGTATAAATAGAGATCATCTCTATTTCATTTTCATCATAGCTCTCCCATTGTGAGAAGTCTTCGAGCTGAATTTTTTTCCCTATTTGGGAAATCTCTCTATCTTGTGCTTTTGCTATGGTTTGTCTTTTCTATTGGTGGAAGAAGTAATGCGCTATCTCTCTTGGAGCTATTCTTTTGCATTTTGGTGGATAAATCTTAGTAAAGAAGAGGTTTGTCTTGTTAATGCTTGGACTAGGTGAGGAATATATCTTGTATTTGTTTCTTTTCCTGGTTACAAGTTTAATTTGCTAGACTTCTCAGAGATTACAAGGGCGTATAGCCCCACTAAGCCCATCATATTTTTCTTGGAATAATTGTTGCATAAGGTTTTACTAGGAGAAGTAAAAGAGCTTACACCTTCCTAGTACTTCCTAGCTAGTTTTGTTTTCCTTGGGGTGTAAAAGGGCTTAGACCCCCAAGGAGATAGCATTGCTAGCTCATTATTAATTTCCTCTTTAAAGCCAATAGTTAAAGACTATAATCTTGATTACATTGGAGAAATAAATCTTTGCATTGGTAAATGTGAAAACACGGGATTTTGAGATTGTCTAAATTGGAAATTATTCTATGTGCTTAAGGCATCCTTGAGCTCTTAAGGTGTCTTGTTTCTCTTAGAACTTTTTTATGTTGTTTTAACATTAAAGATACAGCCACACTATGGTTGCAACAAACCCTAAACAAATCTCTAAATAACTCACAATTCAACCATCAAAAGTTGTTAATAATTTACCCCTACAATCTACTAGTCTCGGTGCATTTTTTTTGTGGATTACTTGTGATTTTTTGTGGTGATTTTTCTGTTGTAACAACTTGTTTGCTACAGCCATAAGGCTGCAATTATATCTCTGCAATACTCTTTCATAACATCCTTAGTTTTTTGTTAAAGTATAATGCTTTCATACTTGGGTTATGCTAGTGATTGTTAGCTCATCTCTTGCATCATTTACTTGACTTTATCATCTTGTTTAGCAGCTCTAATAATCGTTTATTTGTTGATATATATCTTTGTTCATTGTTGCAAATAGGGACAAAAAACCTAACTTTCTCTTATACTTAACATATAGCTTGTATACTTGGTGTTTCTTGTGCCTCGGGAAGGTACCATCATCATCCGCAGATACCCAAACTTCTTGGAAACCATTGACCACTACTGAGACTCATTTCCAAGCTACTTTTCATTTAGCAACTTGACCTATAAGGGCATCCGTTCATAAGTATCACTTTCCATCTCATTTCCCCCCTAGGGTCACCCGAAATTTCCCCCTTGTGTTGGATTTATCCTTCACTAAAGCAAGGGAAGGGTTTCTCTGAGATGACAATGGGTAAACTCTCCCACTATTGTCGTCATCCAGTGGATTAGGTAAGGATTTTCCCAACCTACCGTTTGTGCAATAATAGGGTTAAGGGAAGGGTAACAAACATTCTATAAAGAATAGAAAAGAGACAGCATAAGGGTTTCATGACATGCCTTCCATGGCATAAACTTGGTTTCCTGAGGTGCCTTCCATGGGTATAAACCTCTAATGATAGGGGGTATAATAATCTTTAAAACACATGATTAACCATAAACACTAATTTAAGTAGTTGTAAAGACCAATCATACTCGAATTCATAGATAATACAATGCTAGAAATTAAAGGATTCAAAATAATCAAAAGTATTCCTATTGCACTATAAAATTGAAAAGATCAAAGGCATGTTGTATGTTTCTAGAATGAAAGAAAAATATGATTTCATCCCAACGAATGGGAAAACTTGTGTCTCAAGAAGAATTTGATTTCATTCCAATGAATGCCATACTCTTGAATTTGATTTCATTCCAATCAATGGCTTTGTCTTAAAGTGTCTTCAAACTAAAGAGAAATATTGAAGAGAAGAGCAACAAATACTAATTGGTTGTGTAAAGAAGATGCTCGATGTCAGAGAGAATATGCATACAACCATTGTTGTTGATTGGGGAAAATCTAGCATTTCGGTCATCTAAATTTCCAAAATTCTTAGTAAATTGACTTATGAATTATCCCTTAAACAAAATCCTAGTGAGCCTTGTGAAGAAAGCAATCTATGAAAAGTTTAAAATAAGCCTTGTGAAGAAAGCAACTTATGAAAAGTTTAAAATAAAAGATTTTGAGAAAGAAATCAGTATAGGTGTTCATGGCACACAAATCCTTTTATGCAATGAAGATAAATCCCTTTATGACATTGAATGGGCATCAGTGAATGGGAAAAGAATTCATGACATTCTCTGATGATCGCAACGAGGAAACTGAAAACCGAAACCGAAAACATTTAATATCTTCCTCTAAAAATAAGTGTTAGTTTACTAAAATATCTATTTTTTGTCTAGACTTCTGTAGACGAATACTCAAAATAATTTTATGTAAGAAGGATTAAATCATAGAACTTGCAAATTTATCCACGTATTTCAATTGAAATTTATTGATCGTTTTAAAATAAACTACTTTTGAGGACTAGAACACCTTAAAGTTGAAAAGAAAGATTGAAATACCCAATATACTATGAAACTTGAAAGTTGGGCTTGACCTCTCCTTGAGGCCCATCAAGGTAAAATCATAACTTGCAAATCTATCCACGTATTTCAATTGAAATTTATTGATCGTTTTAAAATAGACTACTTTTGAGGACTTGAACACCTTAAAGTTGAAAAGAAAAATTGAAATACCCAATATACTATGGAACTTGAAAGTTGGGCTTGACCTCTCCTCGAGGCCCATCAAGGTGAATTTCAAGGTTAACTAATAGAGTAAAACTAATGGGTTTCCTACCATTCATCTTTTTTCTGTAAGAAAATATGATTTATTGTGTGACTAAGTCATTGAGGTCATACCCTTGTGTAGGTCAAATAAAAGTGTAAAACTTAAGGGCTTCTACCATTATTTTTTCTTCCATGATTTAGTGTCCTCTAAAGGAGGACTTTTGGGCTTTCCCCTAGAAAATGGGAGCTTATGGGCATCGCCCCCTAGAAAATGGGTTTTTTTAGACACTTCCTCCATTTCACTCACCCTAGTAATTAATGGTAATAATAAATTCTTAAAATAAAAGGATAAAAATGAAAGATAAAGGAGAATGTCCCTTTTAGAATATTTGAAAGTGGTTCCAACCTTATTGAACTTCATATGAAGAAAATTGAATTTTTGATCCCATTCAAAATTTAGGAGACTTGATAGTTTCCAGGATTTCAAGAGTGGCAAGATTGCAACATTTCCATTGGATTCTATCATGTATGAGGGTAGGAATTTAATCAAGAGAACCAAGCCCTCTATGTACTTCAATGTTGGTGGCATTAATTGTTGAACTCTTTTGTCATGACCCTAGTAAAAATGTACCCTTCACTCAAGTAAAATCATTTATTAAGCATATTAATCTTTTTGTATCTTATTTTAATGCTTAGAGGGTGACACTAATGATAAAGATCATAAAATAAGCTATGATTTTGATGATATATAGTTATTTGTTGTAATATAAAAAAAAAAATGGAGTATAGAGACCATTTAGAGTCTCTCTCTTGATGTATTTTGGTTTAAAGATGGATTGCAAGATGGATTGCAATCAATACTATTTTGGTTATATACACCTTTACTTTTTGTAAACATGAGAAACTTTGCATATTTGTGTATAATGGTTTGGATATAATATATATATTGTAGCATGATTTTTTTTGGACTCTATAGACCATTTAGAGCCTCTTCGTTGATGTATTTTGGTTTAGAAATATTGTTATTTTGGTTATATGCACCCTTACTTTATGTATACATGAGAAACTCTGCATATTTGTGTATAATGGTTTGGATTAATATAGATGCAAATTGCTATGTGTGTTCAAAATTTGAATATTTCATGTATTTTTTGGTTGATTAGTTTTTTTATCCTGGTTTTTTTTTGTTCCAGCTCTTGTTCACATTTTTGGAGTCAACCAGTGCAGTTCTAATAATACTGCTACATATAACTTCATCCACTTTATCAAAAGAAATAGATTTTCCTCTAGGAGAATAGAAAAGCTAATTGCAATGCATAGTGCCCTACGTCTTGCGCATAAGAAATCGCTAGTATTGGAGGGGATAGATGACACGATGGGATGTGGATCCAAAGGATGGTGCACAGATYGACAAGGATGGACCAAATGARMTKCAACATGGTTTGGTTGGTGTGTCATTGGTTACTCATGAGAGTGACTCTGACTTCGATAGTGACATTCCCCTTGATGGTTCTGATGACTTTATGCAACCAAATGGACGTAGAGGACCAGTCAATGAGATTGACTCCTTCATGCTCATTTTAGCTGCAGCATGGTTTGGTTGGTGTGCCATTGGTTACTCATGAGAGTGACTCTGACTTTGATAGTGACATTCCCCTTGATGGTTCCGATGACTTTATGCAACCAAATGGACGTAGAGGACCAGTCAATGAGATTGACTCCTTCATGCTCATTTTAGCTACAACATGGTTTGGTTGGTGTGCCATTGGTTACTCATGAGAGTGACTCTGACTTCGATAGTGACATTCCCCTTGATGGTTCCGATGACTTTATGCAACCAAATGGACGTAGAGGACCAGTSAATGAGATTGACTCCTTCATGCTCATTTTATTTTCAATGTTCATTGTCCATTGTTAATTTTGAGTATTAATTTTTGAGTTATCTACTATTTTGCATAGTACTAATTAAATTATAAAATGATGAATGATGAATTTAAATCAATGTATCAATATTTTATTGTTCCTGTTTCATTCATTTATGATTTATAAATCAATGTATTTTCCTTACTAAATTTGAATTTTAATCATGTTTATCTCATTTCTAAATTTAAATTTAGTACTATTTTATTGTTTACTATTTAGTATTTACATTGCACAATGATAAATTTGCATGATAAATTTGCATGAGATGAATTGTTATTGTCTAGATTTTATCATTATTATTTTTATTTTTAGAAACAAGAATCCCTATGCTAATGCTAAATGCTAGGGACCACTTTAGAAACAAGAATCCCTATGCTAATGCTAATTGTTATTGTGCTTCCACACATTTGGAGGGTGCTTCCACACATCCCTTGTGCTCTCCCCGCTCCCGCTCCCGCTCTCCCCCTCCCAGAAACTTGGTTAATTTAGGCTCGAATCTCAGAAAACATGAGCACATAATAAGTGCGGAGGGTGCTTCCACACATCCCTTGTGCTCTCCCCCTCCCAGAAACTTGGTTAATTTAGGCTCGAATCTCAGAAAACATGAGCACATAATAAGTGCAGAAGTAATTTAGTGTTTATGCAGAAGTAATTTAGTGCTTAATCAGAGAATGAGCACTTAATAAGTATAAAGTCACATCCAGGGGTTGAATCTCACGGGTCCAAAATATCACTTGCATATAGTACTATCCTTTGGGTAATACAAGAATATTCGATTTTATTATAAAAACTTCGTAGATATGGTCTATTTGTCATTAGTACTTCTGAGACTCTAAATAGGTTGTGCAGACCTCCCAAGCTACAGTGAGAACTCATGCGCCTAATAAGCATGGAGTTCCGTCAGGGCCTTCAAGCTTAATCTCAAAATCAGCATAATAGTGTATGTATATTCTAAATGCTCCATAACTTTAACAGCGGTGCCTACTCCATCCATGTGCAACAACAATGCTCAACAATTCAAGCCAAACATGACCCATCTAACAAAAAAGATGAACTGCATTCATGGGTGAGAAGTTCCAACAATGAATGAAAATCTGAGCATGTAGGTTTTCACAGTTAGTGATAAACATGACCCATCTAACAAAGAAGATGAACTGCATTTATGGGTGAGAAGTTCGAACAATGCATAAAAATCTGAGCATATAGGTTTTCACAGTTATTGATAATGTTCGTCACTAATGCTCAATGCTTTCTGAATAAATACTGTGTGAGAAGCTTTGAATTGTCTTCTTACAGTATTTATTCTATCCAAAAAGTTTGTCGAACATAATGCATGAAAATTCAAAGTTAACATGATTCATCTAACAAACAAGTGAAACGCTGACCCTCTATTTCTTACACAGTATTTATCCAGAAAGTTTGTCGACCATAATGCATGAAAATTCAAAGCTAACATGATTCATCTAAAAAACAAGTGAAACGCTAAACCCTCTAATAAAATTAGTGCGAACTGTACTTGCACATAAACATTTGCGTGATTCGCTGCATAAATTTTATGCCAATGTACAATCGGATAATACTTTCATGATTTTCATGGTACTCTAAATGCATTTAGGTTCTTCCTTGTCCCTTATTTGAGGTCAGCCATTATAAACATGGAGTTACGCTTGAGCCCTGAGCTTCACCAGCTCAAAATCAATATAATAATGTATAATTCCCTGCACGATAACTTGACCGTAATGTTCACTCCATTCATCATGAACAATGCTGGACAACTCTCAGCTAACATGATTCATCTAGCAAAACTACATTCATGCGGGGACAATTCCAAGCTAACATGACTCATCTAACAAACAAGTGAAACATTGATTTTCTAACAAACTTAGTACAAAAATACTCAACGACTAATTTATAGTTTTCGCATCCCGCTAATCTCAAAGGCACTAATGAAATCTTTGCTTGAATTGAGCACTCAATCATTAAAAAGAAGGTTCCAATATCTGAAAAAACATAAGACAGGAGCCAAATTAAGGCGAAAGCCTTGAATGTAAAAACACAAAGGATCACGAATCTACAGCAACGAAAAGTGCAGACAATGGATACTTCGGTTGTGGCATTTCATACTAACTAGCAGTCCTATAACGATGTCCTTCCTGTAATTATAATATTCATGCTTGAACTCCAAGACAGGTCTATATATTGAATGTGAACACCATTTGTAAGTAGATGTCAAACGACATGAAAACTAGCCCCTAGTCTTCCTCTTTTTTGCCTTTGTCCTGCTCAAGAACATAACAATGTCTTTCATGGTAGCCCTTCTATTCTCCGTTTTATTCCACGCCTCTGGTATGGGATATCTTCCGCTGGCGTTGTATTCGTTTAATTCTTTCAAAGCTACAATCACAGTGTCACACACCTCTTTCCCCATTTCATTGTAAAGGTCTCTCAACTTGTCATCATCTTCATTCACGACAAGCTGCATCGACATTTTACCAATATTAGCACATAAATTAATTCCCGATTTCTACAACAAAAGCTAAAGTATTCAGTTGAAAACAATAGCACCATGAAGAAAAATGCAAAATAACATTTTTATCTATTGAATCATATTTTACCAGGACGCTGAATTAAGGCAATGTTTAAGTAATTTACCATAGTGATTTACCACGTATGCCCTGCCCCTAAGTTGTGACCACGTGTACCAAGACAGATGGTTTCAGTGCAAATATGCAGAAATTACAATTCTAGTCAATGAATCTGCCAAGAGGTTTATCCGCAGAAAACCACGAATGTTGGCCCAGGTAGAGATCAACCGTTGCTTTTCTTAATTGCTCGATTCATTTATGCTACTTATACTCTTAAGTGGTTAGGAATGAACAACGAAGCTGATAGCATGGATATTTTATAGCTCCCTTTTGGGGCCAATCAATATGTGCTTCTCTTCTTATTGCAAGGGACGTTAGTCGGCAATGATTTGAAAATAAAAAACGGCAAGCTTTTTCTTTTGATCAATTACTATGTAGAATCTCAGAAAACTTCCAGATTAGATCAATCAATCAAGAAAGTGTTGCAAAACTTATCGTATTAAAAAAACATCAAATCCACTCCACCTAGCTATCAGCCCAGGCTTTTCTTGTTTACTCCCATCTCGAAGCATTATATTTGAATAGGACCACTGAAAGATACTAATTTAACTATCTAAGAATAAGATCAAGCAATGAGGAATGGAAAACCAACTGCAAAAATAAAAATGGAAACCAATAAGAGCAAGCCATGAGGAATGGAAAACCAACTGCAAAAATAAAAATGGAAAGGAATTTCCAATTATACCTCATGTTTTTCAGTATCTCCGAGCACTGGTACAACCTTGAAGGGATACCATGAAGGGTCCCTTAAATAATCTTGCCATAAAGAGTACATCGTTGCATACTTTTCCTCCCAGTCAGTAGGTTTGAACTTTCTCTTGCATGCATCCTTCCATGCTTCATGCTCAAGATCACCCATCCTCTTAACAACGATTTGGCTATTAGCAGGGAAACCTTCACTCAATATCTGAAAAACAATACGGATGCACGAGTTAGAATATCGATAAAAAGAATCCATTGTTTTGAATGGGTTGTTTTCTTGATTATGAAAATAAGGGTAAAGTTTATTTCCAATATCCATTCAAAATTGTGTCTGTTACTCATAAAAGCCAGCCATTATATTCTGCTAAAATAGAAATAATTCATGGAAGGAAGAAATTCAATACTAAATAGAAATGTATGACTTCCACCATTGTTAAAGCCTATTTAAATTCAATTGAGAACCACAAGTGCTGAAACCATGGAAGCCTGTAACGGCCAAAGAAGTTAGTCTTTACTTGACATGTGTACACCTTGGAGAGAGAGCACTTCACTTGGAAACCTTATCTTGATGATTAGATTAGGTTGCTTGTGGACCCAATCCACTTTACTATTGTTGGCCTCACTCAGCGATTTTGTATGAAGGGAAGAGAGTCTTTTTAGTTGTGGAATTCATGTAGTACGCATGTGAAAGCTCATTGGATCATTTGTATCTTGAAGATGAACTTGTCTGGAGTCTTTGTACTTGTCTTTCCACAAGGGAGGAAGGTGCTAGTGTTTGTGAGGCAAAACCTAGAGGAGACTTGAAGTGCTAGGGTTTGAGTCCTTGTGTAAGGAGGACCTAGAGTTTGTTGCAAAGAAACTCTATAGGAGACTTGGAGCACTTTGCTTGAAAAGCTTCTGTGAGGTAAGCTTGGAGAAAGATCAAGGGTGGACTTGTTTGTTCTAATGCTAGCTTGTTGTGGAGCCTTTGGTGTGGCTAGATACTTGGTAGGATGCCCTACCAGGCCTTTGTATTTTTGGTTGGGGATCACTATTGATGGTGGATGCCCTTGCTAGGGTTTGGATGCATTGGAATGTCCCAATTTGTGATAAGCTTGAAAGACGATCTTGTACCAGCTTGTGATAAGCTTTAAGGACAATCTTGTACCAGCTTGTGATAAGCTTGAAGGACATAAATTGATGGTGTGTACTTGTAACTTCATTCATTCCCTTGTCCCACAAACAAGGGGGTCTCATACATCAATTTGGTGTCTGGCTAAGCTATGACCTTTAAAATAGATTATTAGTAGTACTACTACTACTACTTTGCTTTCCAAACCAAGGTTGTCAGAGTGTGGTGCAAAGCAAGAGCGTGGTGCGGAGCGGGAGCATTGGGAGCATCATTTTCCAAAAATCTTCAGGAGTTGAACGTCCCAAGAGCGTTTGTTTTATATATATATATATAGTGTTTGTATTCAAAAAACAATATGCAGAAAGACAAATTAGTTGAAGAATATATGAAAACATGCATATTTGTGCTACTTGTAGATGAATACTACATTATTATGAAGTTAGAAATGTCATGCATAATATATTAATGATTATATTGAAACTTTGAAAGAAAGTATCATGAATAAACAAGCAAGAACATTTAAATGACAAGCAATGTTCCGCCATCATTAGTATCATTAGTATCATCCTTCATCCTTGCCTCTTTTCTAGCGTTTTCTTCTACCTCGATCCTTTAGGAACACCAGTGGACATCACCCAATTTTGATGAAACTACCTAATCCTAGCCTTAAAATATGTTAGAAAAAGCTTAACATGCCCAATCAATGATTCTGGTTCGAGTGATGGGTACATTTTTGCTAAGGTCATGACAAAGGAGTTTAACAATCAACACCACCAACATTGGGGTACATAAAGGGCTTGGTTCTCTTGATTAAATGTCAATCACATACCCTCGTACGTGATAGAATCCAATGAAAAACATTGCAATGCCATCAATCATGAAACCCTGGAAATTGTTTAAGTCTGCTGAATTTTGAATGGGATATGAATTCTACTTTCTGCTGAATTTTGAATGGGATATGAATTCTACTTTCTCCATATGAACTCTGATGAGGTTGGAACCTCTCAAACATCCTGAAACAATCAATGGTAATGTTAAAAATTTAAGTAAAAAGATAAAAATGAAAGATAAAGGAAATGTCCAGGGAGCACCTAGGGAGCACCCATGGAGCGTTCACGAAGCTTGATCCCGGGCTCCAGGAGCATCCCAGGGAGTGTGGCGCTCCCGAATTGGGAGGGAGCATTCGAGAGTGCCCCAGAGCACGCTCCCGGATTTTGGGAGCATGCTCCTTGGACGCTCCCGCTCAGAGCGTGCTCGGCCCACCCACACCCGGTAACCTTGTTCCAAACATTGTTTACTTGCAGATCTAATTTTCAGCGTATACTCTAATGGTGAATGAGTAGTTTCTAGGGCTGTTTGGTATGTTGATTTATCATGAACAATTAGCAGATTTTGTTGAGGTATATAGCAGCTAAGAGGGCAGACTTGCAGCTAATCAAATCTTCTATTTATAAGTTTTCAGCTGGAATATATGTTGGGGATTGTGCCCTAAGGACTGGAAATATAGTTCCCTTGAAGTACAATTGTTCAATGTCTATTTTCTTGGGCTGCCTTGGTATTTGGTTGGACAGAAGTGAAATATATACTATTGTGGTTTATATTTCAGATTCAGCGCAAAGGCTGAAAGTTCATAGAAAATAGATCCAGTAAACCTCAAGGTTGAAGTGAAATTTTTGAATTTGCATTAACCACAGTTTTGTGAAATTTCCACATGGTATCAGAGCTGATTTGACTGAGATCACTCTCTTAGCAAAGAGGGAATTGGGTATTTCAATTGTTCTGTACCTGGGAGAGGTGCTTGAATTATTACAAGTTGTTAGGTGTGAAACCCTAGTGCACTTGGGAAGAAGCACTTGAACCCTTAAAGGGTAATTTACTTGATTTTTTGTTGATTTTTCTTTGAGTTACTTCAGATTTTGCAGGGATGACTACTCTCCATCTTAGAGAGTGCGACAGGTTGAAAGGTGCTTCCAATTTTACACCTTGGAAGTGCAGGTTGTGAATGCTGTTGGAAAAAGTTGAGCTTTGGAAGCATGTTGAGACAAAGAATACTGCACCTACCAATCCGAAAGTATTGGCCGAACATAATGATGATGAGACCAAGGCAAAGAAAACATTTCTTGATTCAATGAGGGATCATTTGATCACTAACATTGTAGTGAAGACCAACAAGGAGATGCATGATGTTTTGGTTGCATTTTACCAAAGTGTGAGTGTCTCTAGGAAGATGCTCTTGAGAAACAAGCTTTCAGCCATCTCCATGAATGACACAGAGACAGTGGTTAGCTACTTGGCCAAGATCGCAGAGTTGAAAGATTAGTTGGTTTCCATAGGGACAAAAGTGGGGGATGAGGAGTTGGTGCCCATCACCTTGTATGAGTTTGCTTCATCTTGGAAACCCTTTGTTCAGGGTGTTTCTGCTTGTGAGAAGTTACCTACCTTTTATAAGCTTTGGTACGACTTTGTGCAGAAAGCGATAAGGTTAGAATCTTGTTCATAATGCATAGAGAAGTAGAATATGATGTTTTGTTTCTTCCTGGTTTAAATAAAATTCTTCTTCCAGTTTCTTGTATGACAGAGTTTCAATGTAGAGTTTCAATTGAAGGACAATAGTGCACTATCAATGATTCTGGTCTAGCAATCCCAAGGACTTTGGCTAGAGATGTAAGAGATGGTGGCCTTTATAGGTTACTTGATGACAATTGTACACACTGTTACCCCCCATGCCTAGGGGTAACTACAAGAGATCATGTCTCATGTCCTGCAATGGAGAACATGATCATGACCATGATGATGATGATGATCAACATGTCTACAGATGACAGCCCAGCAGCCCCCCTCATTCACCTTTATAGCTACATGTCAACCAAGGCTCATCACATTCAAGCAACCTAGAGTATGAGAGATGGTAAGCCATCGTCACCATAGGGTATGTTAGTCCTTTTATGCAAAGTGTTGTGCTTAATTTGTCAGGCATGTGGATGAGGATCTTTAGTTGAAGTTGGATAATGGATTGCTGGTTTGAGAAATTGTGTCAATTGCCTTGTTTCACCTTGGTGATCAGCTTCTGTGCCCTAATCTCGTGTTGTCATCGCCCAGGGGAAAGGGGTACTACTAGGGGAGCCTCTCAAGAGTAACGGTTTGTTCCCCTCCATACTTAAAACTTTCCATCCTAGAGCCTCTCATAGTTTACTAAACTTCGGCAATGGGTCACGGTCCATTCTCTCATGAGAAGAGGGGCTGAAGGCCCAGAGATTGCTTTGCAACTACTATGAAAAGAATAAGAAACTAATGCTAGAGAAAGAAATGAATGATAGCAAAGAGGACCAACAAAAGTCGATCCAAACTTGAGCTCTACTCTTTCAGTGCTCACCCCTGTCATAAAAATGCAATGCTATGGCTTGAAACCTTACAAAGGGGACTTGCAAATATATACTAAAGCAAGACTTAGAAAAAGGCAAATAAAGGGGATTGGAAATAATAGCACGTAAATATGGGCTAACTCAAGAGAAAGCACACCCTCCACAAAGGCGCTCATAGAAATGGATTCAATGACACCATTAGCCATGAAATAAGCCCTAAAACCATATCACTTTCACACTTACTCTTGGTGGGTTTTCACTTTCCCTTGTCACTCTCAGGACCGATCCCTCTACCTAGGTTACTTTATTTCCTGTCTAGGTGGCACACCTAATAGGGTTGGACGAAAACCCTCCCATACTTAAACTTGGCAACTCACATGGGGTCCTGGGCTGGTGTGATGCTTGAAGGGGATACTGAGGTGAATTATCTTATAAGGCTTATATCTTAAGTTGCAACTTACTTTGTATGTTTTAAGGACTAATGTTTCTTATGAACTTTGGCTAACCATATTTTATACTTTGGTTTGTTTTGGATGCCCCTAACATGATTCTTGAGAGACATCATGGGCATGTACCTAGGACGTTGTGCCTTATTGCAAGGCTTTGGCATGTGTGATGGAGAGCAGTGGCTCATCCAGTGACTCACCACCCTCAAACAGTGGCTCTCACATTCTCAGGACCTTAGACAATGGACAAATGGGCTTGGTTTGAGTAGTTTTGGTCATTATGCCACACATATGGGTTGGAAGCCCCACAGGCTAGGCAGAGTACCCCAGGGCTATTGTGTGCACAGAAGATGGAGAATGTTGCAGTAGCAAGTGTTTTGACATCACTTGGAGATGCGATTGCAACGCTCTTGGCCTTGGACTTGGCCTTTGGAGGCCCTTGACGTCATCTTCTTGGCTAGGGTTTTGATGGATGGATGGGTATCGGAGATGATTGGCATGGATTTGGGTGAGGAGACACCTCTCTTCACACTCTTTCACCCTCAAAGGATGCCACTTGGCTTTTGGAGGCCCAATGTTTGCCTTTGGAGGCATGGTGTCAACCTCTCCTAGCTTGACATCACCCTTCTAAACCATGATGTCACTCTTTTTAGGGTTTTGTGATATATTTTTTTATTTTGGCATTATGTTAGAGGCAAATAAAAGAGTCGGACCCACTTGAATTATGTTGTTGACAAATTCATGTGGACAAATGTATTAGGGTGGCCTCATATAAGAAAGCCACCCTCACTTTTCATGTTATCCTCATCACAACTTCTCGCCATCTGTGAGAGTACTTCTAAAATTTTTTCCCTCTAAGAGTCTGTGGCTATCTCTCCCATGATCTATGCATGGAAGGTCACTTGTGGATGCTTTTTACTGATTTTGGATGGGAATTTCTGTAATTAGGGTTTTATCTCGTGGTTTCTTGGATGAAGTGAATTTTCTGCAATTTATTCTTATGCTATTAATGTTTCATGATAAATTTGCTATTTTATGCTAGACATCATGCTTGGTGAAACCCTAAAAGAGGAACATAAGTGCTTATTCCTCTCATAAGGTGTTTTTTGTCCAAAATTTGTGAAAGAATCCTCGCTAGGGTTAGTACCCTAAATCCCTAAAGTGTTAGCACTTTAGGATTTTATCCCTAGACTCTTGATTTTGACCTAGTTGAAGCTACAATAAGGGAGGAATGATTTCTAGGAACCAAATGTGCTTGCAGCCTTGCACCCTAGAAATCCGTCTCCTCAAGATTCAAAGACTAAGGCCCAAATGTGCTTGCACCTTTGGGTTTGAATCCTACCTCTTGGTTGTAACTAGATCAAGTTTCAAGCTTAGTTGCATTTGCTTTTATAAGACTCCATAGCCCTTAAAAGACACTAGTTTTAAAGCATTCTCATGGTGAATTGCTTGACAAAGTTATTCTCTCAACTCTCTTAAGCATTCCACTAACCTAACTAACACTAACTTTAGCAAACTCATTGGATAATTTACTGCTGTTACAAAAAGTTTGCTACAGCCATATGACAACACTCTAATTTGCTGCATACACTCTTGTAAAGGTGGCCTAACTTATTCAGAAATTGCATCTAAAAATTGGATAATGTTCTAGTAGAGATGTATGTTAAGGTTTTGTGGTTAATTGTTGCATTTCTGAGCAGTAATTGTTGGTGCTGTTATAAATCATTTACTGCTGCCATATCATTGTTTACTGCTGCAAATTTATAAGAATCATTACAACTTATCTTATCTAGTGTCTTAAATAGGTATTAATTGCATGTTTGGACTTAGAAATAATCATATATATGTTGTAAAGTATTCTTGTTCCAGGAAAGTACTCAAACAACCTCATACCTCTTCTACCACCTTGACCTAAACCAATCTTTCGGTGATCAAGACAGAGGGCAGTAGGCTTGGCTACTATACTTGCTACTTTGATCCTTTGAGGTCAACAAGGAAGCCTCCCTTGTGGTGGACCTCTTTCATCACTAAAACGAGGGAAGCTCTTACTAAGGTGACAGTGGTAGGTTCTTCCATAGTTACGCAAGATTTGGGAGTCTTGTGTTGAGCTTTGCATAAGTACAAATCCTGCGATAACACATACCAGCTAGAAGCTCAATGAGCATTCTAGTTTCGAGGAGGCAAGCATGTATGGCGAGATGCCATGGAGATACGTTCAAAACCTATTGTGAAATCAATTATTGACTCCAAGCTTGCAATTGATGGGAGTATCGATGAGTACCAATACAGGGTTGTTGGATTCTCTCAAAATGAGGGAGTTGGTATTGACGAGATTCTTGCTCCAATTACCAAAGGATCCTTTGAAAAGAGGGGTTTGACACTGTGGAGGATTTTCTTTAGTTGTTGGAGGTTTTGAGGTGCATGGGAGAGATACCCATGTTTACAATTTGTCGGAGGCCTTGTGTAGTTTGTTGTTTGCACTACAAGCTTGGTATTTTCAAGATGGATGAGATTTATGAGATTTTCATCTTTGCGATTTCAATAGATCTAAAACACTTGTCTAAGTCTTGTATGGAGATGTCATTATCTTAGCAAGAAGTCCTTAACAACTTATGATGTGGTGCTTGAACATTTAGGCCAGTCAAGTTGATATGAAGGATGTTGGAGGCCTTGTGTAGGCTATTGTTTGCACTACGAGCTTGTATTTCAAGATGGATGAGATTTATGAGATTTCCATCTTTGTGATTTTAATAGATCTAATCCACTTGTCTTAGTCTCGTATGGAGATGTCATCATCTTTGCAGAAAGACCTTAACAACTCATAATCTGCAGTCTAAACATTTAGACCCGTGAAATTGATATGAACGATGTTGGAGTTTTGCAGGTTGCTAATGGGGTAAGGTTATGTTCCTTCAAATTCATAGGTGGTCAAGCCCCTAATAGAGGGGATGTTAGAGATGTTGTGATAGTATCTAGTTTTGTTGGATACAGTGAGACTTCTAAAGCTTACGAAATTTACATTACAATGCAACAGAAGATTGCAGTGATCTGAGATGTGAAGTTTGATGAGGATGTATGGTCCTCTAGATCATTGGTATCTACTCAACGATTGAAGGGAGTGAGGAGGTTGATGTTCCAAAATCTAATTCAGAGGTAAGAGAAGAGTCAAATCCAAGTGTGGACGAGACGAGCTTAAGGAAGGATACATCCTTACCCTCTACTTCGGGTCTACAGTAAGCCAACATGGCTTACTCAGACATTACAAGATGCACAAGAGCATGTAGGAGCACCCAAATCTTCAATGAAGTCGAATATACCTCCTAGGAGATATGCTAACCACATTACATTGCCTACTTTGATTTGTTATCCTTCCAGTTGTTTTGAGGAAGTGAGGTGTGATGCTTTGATCGAGGAGAATGATGTTTGCATGATAGTTCGTTTTGAGGGGTCAATCATTGATTTCGAGACTATGACAAATTCATATTTGCAACTGGTAGGATTAATTGAGACTCTGGGGGAGAAGCCTTGTATTGGTGAAAACACTTTCCTCTCAAAGAGGGAGTGTTTACTTTGGGTTGCTCTGTAAGTGTTTACACAATGCTAGGAGTGCCTTCATGTGATGAAGATCACGCGTGTTACCCCTCCAAGTCGGGATAACAAATCCCTCCTCCACCTCATCAAGGGATGCTCTATCCTAATATATCCTTCTAAATGCTTCCTTCCTTGTGAAATCTCCCCATCCATGTGAGGAGGGAATCTATGTGAAGGCCTACCATGAGCCAATCATCATTGTAGTGCTTATTCTCATCCCACCTCATGATAAGAATATCTCGTATGGTGGTGACAAGATCTCTACTAATGTGCCATACTCAAGGCACTCATTATGTACAATAATTGTCTTCATGGACTCAATCATGGAATCCCACCCCTCATAAACATCTCTTAAAATGGGTTGGTCCGTGTCTACAAACCACAACAAACAAATGATAGGGTCCAGGATCTTAATGGTAAGATCCACCCTCTCCCACCAACCATCTTCTAACATTGTATCCTTGACCATTTTTTAAGTAGTTTCATATATGATTCTCCAAAAAGACCAAAACCATAAAATAACCATGGCCCCAATCGCAATCTTGACGTCCCTTAACCTCTTAAGAATGATGAATGAGGAGGAAAACTGAGTATCTACAATATTCAACAATGATGGATGTGTCTACTCTGTATAGTTTGTGAGGATATTTGAAGCATAAAAGATTGTTAAATCTACTCAATATTTGAAATCAATAAAAAAATTGGATATATATAAGTGAATGAATGAATGAGATGATCAAATTACAATGAGGTACCATTTAAATATGTGTAAAGAGGCGCCTTGATAGCTTTTACGAAAGGTTATGTCCTTCTATTAAATATTTATTATATTTCCTTTTATTTTATTATTCTCTTATTTAATTACCCTAGCCTATATATACTTTTATTATTATTATTTTTTATATATAACATTGTCTTCCCCTTAGAGATGCTTTGTCCTCAAAGCAATCTTGGACAAATTTTGCTTCCATTATGGAGAGGCATCTTGATTCTTGATTTGCTTTAAAATACTTGTGAATTCTTTTTGTGGATAATGTAGACCTTTAGACCCATATACTTTGTGTTGATGTTTGTAGGCATCAAACAAGTACTTCCACATTGGTTTTGTGTCTAACATGTGGAAGTCGTCCTTAATACCTCTCAAGTGAATGTCTTTTTATAACTAATTGAGTTTAATTTAATTAAATGCCTGAGTATTTGGCATTAGTGAATTAAATAAAATCCTAGCCATTAATCTAAAGTGTTGGTGAGATCTAATCTCAACCATTGATCACTTTGGAGATCTAGGGTTTTGGATTTAGGGTAAACTCAACATTATAAAAGGCAACTAAGGTGAGAGGAGGAGACACACACAGAGTGAGATAGTGAGATCTCATTAATTGGGTGGAGAAAGACTTTCATCCAATTGTGCAGGGGTAGGGTCCAAGGAAAGGAGCAAAGGACAACAAAGGATTAGTGACCAGCAAGATCGAAGGACAGATCTTGAGGTGTTATAGGCTATTTTGTTGTTATGTATTTTTTTTCAGGTGGGTCATTATCTCAGGATGAGAGCCTAGATTTTATAATAATAAAATCATTATAACTCTGCTTTGTTTTCCCTTCGGAGTTTTTTCAAGGGTATTTGCCCAAAAATTACTTGTGCAAATGTGTTTGGTTTCCTGTTTTGCTTCCGCTGATTTATTTCTGTAAATCGTTAAAAACTCAACCGTGTTTTTTATTCAGTAAATTTGTGTAATAAGTTTATTACACAGCAAGGTGTTTGCTAGAAAATAAATTGTCGGGTGTTGGATTAGGTTGAAAATTAACATGGTATCAGATTCGAGACTCTAAAAAAGAAGCCAAATGCACAAATCGTAATTTTTGTAGGGTAGCAACAAGATTTTTTTTTTATTTTTGTAGGACAGCGAACTTTATAAAAAACAAAAATTGCAGGCTTGATGAAGAAAAAAAAAGGAGGGTCGTATAGTCGTCGTACAACAGCAGGGGTCGCAGGGAGTTGGAAAAGTTCGCGGGTGAGAGGGGTTCGCTTGCAGGAGAAGCAACCACAAGTTGCTTGCAGGTCATAAGCAGAGGGAGAAGGGGCTCAAGTTGCAGAAGTAAAGGAGAAGCGAGCCCCAGGGTTGCAGCCGCCACAATAGATGCCAACTACGGGGCAGCCACTGCAGCAACTGTAGGGGAAGTCGTGGGCAGCCGCAAGGTCACAGGGCAACTGCAAAGACCGTCGGGTAGCCGCAAGGCCGCAAAGACCATCGAGCAGTCGTAGGAGACTTGAGCAGACTGAAGAGGGCACGGGCAGGAGGTCTGGGCAGAGGGCAACATATCTGGGCAACAAAAAATTTATGTGTTTGGTGGCTTGATGTGTAGTGGCAGAATTTTGGGCAGGGATCCAGGCAACCAAAGGAGATCAAATCAATTTGGTGCTTGAAGGACTAAGCACATAACTCTTCAATTTACCATGCCTGAAGGACAAGGCACATTTTTTAGCAGTTTGTATTTCCTATTAAAATTTTGATTTGGAGATGGTCACAACCAGTTTGAGGTTTGAGGGCAGGTTAGAGGGTGCATCGAACTTTGTACCTTCGAAGGCGAGGGTCACATTGATTCTCATGGAGAATGGGTTGTGAGATTTTGTTAACACAATAATGACCCCACCGATGAATCCAGAGGACTTGGCCGCCCATGAGTTGAAGGACGTGAAAGCCAGGAGGATCATCTTAGAGCAATGAAGGATCATTTGATTCCTCACCTATTTGAGAAGTAGTCAGCGAAGGAGATGTTTGTAGCTCTAATGAATATTTTCCAGAGCAGCAATGCAAACAAGAAGATGGTTTTGAGGAAAAAGCTCGGAGACACCAAGATAACCAAATCAAATGCAGTGACTAGTTATTTCACCAAGATCACTCATGTACGTGATCAATTGACAATTGTTGGGGAAGGCATGACAGATGAAGACTTAGTAAGGACGACCCTAAATGGTTTCTCTAAGCCATGGACCTTGTTATCCCCCACTTTCAGGGATAACTAGGAGATCATGTCTCGAGGCCCACAGATCCCAGACATGGAGTACCGAGAGCAGGATTGATTTAAGCATGGCCCTGGAGGGCCCACCTTTTCTCTCTTCCAACTTCATTTGTCGACAGCAGCACCCTCCACCACCATCAGCTTGGTCCTGTGTCAGAGAGGGTTCTTGCTCCATGAGGTAATTAGTCCAGGTATCATGGTATGTGTCACTTTGATCATCAAAACCATTGAATGTATGCATCCGATTCCTTTTATTTCCAACAACTGCTTGGATCTTACACTTGCCCACTTGACCATGTTTGGGGGGATTGAAAGGATGCCCTAGCAAGCCTTTGTCTGTTGGTTTTGGTTAGCCACTGGGGGTGGTCTTTGAAGAGCCACCGCCCGCTCTCTTCACAACTTCACTTTTCCATCTTGTTTCCCGCTCACCTATCCCATTCCACTTGTTTGAGCACTGGGTTGACCTATTTTTAGGATTGCATCTTATCTAGTGGGAAGAAGGGGCTAAAGGCCCAGAAGGTAAAAGCAAGTTGGTAAAAGATAAAAGCCTAAGAATAAAACCTCGAGATGCTTCGCCCATGGATCCCCGAGAAAGCAATAAAAGGCTTCTCGGCAAGAAACAAGAGGGACCCTAAAAATAATAAAACAAGACCTAACCAGAGGATAGGGGGTCTCATCACGAGCCAGGCTATTACGTCCATGGGTACCTAGCAGTATGACATTGCCACCAACTGGTTACCACGCCAGGGAAGTGACCTTTGGTTGCATGGCCAAGGGAAAGGGGGTCTCATCACGAGCTAGCCTTCTAATTTCTGTGAAAGTACTTGTGGGTAACGCTGTCACCGCTGGTCACCACGCCAGGACAGTGTCCCCTGATTATCTCTTGAACAAAAGAAAAGAAAAAGCAATAAAAGATAAAATAACAAAAAGAACAGAAGGCAAGAGTGGGCTTGGAAAGAATGCATCCATGACAGGTACAGCTCGCCTTCTACAAAGGCACCCACAGGTAACATTTTTGCATCCTTGGCCTTCATTGGACCCACCTGCATGGATATCCCTTGACCACTTCACCCACTTACATGGCTTGGAAGAGGTCTCTTCCGAGAACTTCCCTTTTCCGATGGACACTAGCCCAATAGGACACCTTGTCTTTTTCTCCAGACTTGTATTGTAGGCTTGTGTAATGTCTTTGAGCTATTAATTGATGTATTAGGGGTTTTATGCACATGTTTGATAATATTGATGATGAAATGTGATTGGCATTGCTATGATCCCTATGACTGATGAGCCCATGGAGGGCGTAGCTTTTGATGTGCAGGACCATGCCTGACGAACAGGTACCATTTTGGACCGATACACATGGGTAGATGATCAGTTCAAACCTCCATGGGGCTGAAGAGCCCATCAGGTGGATGCTGAGACCCCATCAGGGGGCAGAAACAGGATGGATATGGATCAGGGGCTTTGCACCAAAGGAGAAGAGGACGTTCCACCAGAGGCACTTTGGCAGAGCTTGACCTAGGGGGGATTGACCCTCTTCAGTGGAACGTTGGCCTTGGAAGGCCTAGGACGTCACCCATCATGGCCATGACGTCATCCAGCATTATGGAAGTCTTGGGAGGCAGACTGGGCAGTATTGGCATGTGTGGCAGGTTGGAGAAGCCCAAGGAGGGCTAACGTTTTGCTCCAGGATGCCCCATTTTCCCTAAAAGGGGCTAACGTCTCCCTTAGAGGGGCTTTTATTCTCTTTTCAACTTGATTAGGGTTTTAATTTGATAATTTAATGTAAAACAGTATGATTTTAGTATTTTGGCTTTGTCGACCTTTTTCATGACCTAAAAGGTAAAATTAGGTCACGGTATTGTATAAATGAAGGATGTTTACCTTCATTTTTTCATCACAACTCACTCACCACTTGGTGAGGTCTGAAATTTGCACCCTATTCTAGGGTTTTGGCTGATTTAGTGATGCGCATTTGTTGAAGGAGGATTATTTTGGCATATTTTGGCATTTCTCTTGAAGGAAGGTGTTACAGCTAGGGTTTGCATTGATAGTTCTTGGTGAATTGTAAGTATTTTCTGCAAAACTTCTTGAATGAATGGTTGTAGTCTAATTTCTTGCATATGTTTATGATTTTTGCTAAACAAAACCCTAGGTGACAAGCACACAAGTAGGTCCTTGACTCATGTCCCCTTTGAGAGAATTTTTCAGCCATTGAAGGAGAGAGCCTAGCCATTGCTACACTCCCTTTCTTTCTTCATTTATTGTTAGTCGTACTATCTAGAGGCCAAGAAGAGAGAGACGTCTTAAGCCTAGGTCTACTACACTTAGGGTCGTTTTTCTCTAGGGTTTGCTGAAAAGGCCTTSCTGTAGCAACACCTTGCTTCATCAAACCCTCTGGTTTTGGTTTCATGCTTCATCTTTCAGCTAGTCGTTTTTCCATTTGAGTTAAGGAAGGAGGAGAGAGCACTGAGCCCTAATTCACCTACACCAAAGTRAGCCTCTCTCCCCTAGGGTTTTGACTTTGAGGCCTTGCCTTAGCAACACCTCAAAGTCTCTCCCTCTAGTCCTTAGCCGTTTGATTTTTGTCTCCTTCAACTCTTGCATCCTTCACTTTTGACTCCATTTAACCCCAAGGCACTGATCCTAAGACCTCATGCGTTGAAGTGAACCTGATCAAAAATACTCTCAAACACTTTGAATCAAACCTTAACCTAACTAACCCTAGCCTAGAACTAACCTTCTAACCCTATATGTTGTCGTTATCTCTTGCTATTAATACCTTTGTGCAACAAACGTTTTGTTTTATAAGCAATTGAATGATAATTAAAGGTATAAATTAAATGAAGTGTTGATTTATTACTTTGAATGCCATATTGTTCCAATATTTATTGGTGAACTGACAATTTTCATTGCTATTTATAAACATTGACTTCGTCAATATTTATTGCCAAATTTCTTATATGTTTATCAGATAGTCACTGATTTATATGAAGTACTGACCCATTAAGCAAGCTTGCATATATCAGTTTATTGTTGCTTTGTCTCAGGCAGGTGTATCTCTTTGGGGGGTTTTTTACTTTATTGGCCTTTTGGCTGGACCATCTGCTCGGTGGTGACTTGTGAGGAGGGAATAACTGCTTTAACCTATAATCCTTTGCCTTCTCAGAACCCCAGGTCACCGAGGATGTCTCCCCTGGGCCTTACCACCCTAAACAGAAAGAACCATCCCATTGTGGTGACATTGGGTGGGATTGGTTCCTGTTACGTTAGTTTGGCCTTCAAACCTCAAGTATTTTATCCTTGCTACAAACTGTACGATAACATGCCCCATTCATCAAGGGCGGGAGAAACTTCCCAAATTTAACAGGCTATGGGATGATTTCATCCAAGAGGAGATTCAAGAAGAATCTCTAGCAGGCCAACATGTTGGTGATGATGAGAATTTGGCTCTTGCTAGTTAGGCAAGCAGGAGCAAGGGGAATACAGGTGGAGAGTCAACACCACGGGTTGGAAAGAAGGATCTGTAAAATTTCAAACCCCACCCAATTTCAAGTCTCGCTGATTTTTATCAGTGTTTAATGCCCAAACCTAGTTTTATGACAGCCAAATAAACTCGGCATGTAAACAAAATTTCATAACTGAAACATGAGGATTCTGAACATCATTTAATGCAGAAAATAAAATATATCAGCAACACAATATTCAGAAAATTTTTGCACAAGGATTTTTGGTCTAACAGCAACCTTGGAAAAACCCACAAGGGGAAAACCAGTGAGAGAGGGAGTTTTTATTATTTCAGAGCTCAGAGAAAATGTCTTTTACAACAGTCAATAATTTCATAAATTCAATACAAACTTATCTCGAAAACCGTGCCAAGCTTCCTCTTCAACAATCTGAGCCAAACTCCTCGAAATTCGTAACAGAATTTCCTATACAAATGCATAGGTCAACTCCTTGATTTTTGTGCCCCCTTTAACTATACAGCCACCTCGAAATATGTGCCAAACTGCAGCAGTATAAATCTATGCAATAAATGCTTGTACGACCGCCTTGGGAACTGTGCCAAAACTCAAAAAATAACACAGCAATGTTCCTCGATTTCTGTGCAACAAGAAACAGCAGTACAAACTGCTAAAATTCATACTGTACGGCCTGTTCCACTTGCTGTACCTTTTTCCTCTATTTCTATGCAATTTTTTATTGTACGGCCTCTTCAAAAATCCATACAAAATGGTCTTCTTTCTATGTTGTACCCTGACTCTATTTTTGTGCCAGTATTCAAGTTGTATGGCCTACTCAATCCGTACAATACGACCTGCAATTAATGATGTACTCTTTCCTCTATTTGCATGCCAATGCTAGCCTTGGAATGTGTGCCCTTAACAGCAAAATGCTCTTCCTCAAGTCTCCTCGACTTCTACTTTCTCAGCTCTCTCAAAAATTGTTGAACAACCCAAGAATGGGTGTGCCCTCTACCCTAATCAACCTCATGGAGGGAAGGTGAAGAGTCATCTCATCCGACGATTGAGATTAGATGAGATCAAGGGTGTGAATTAAATCACTTAAGTTACCCACTTTCCCTAAAAGTCCAAAAAGTCACCTTTTAATTTATCTCTCACAAATTAAATGACTAGGGTCCACATTAGGCACTTTCTCACCCACTTTCCCTAAGTCCAAAAAGTCACCTTTTTAATTTATCTCTCACAAATTAAATGACTAGGGTCCACATTAGGCACTTTCTCACCCCTTAGGCCCCTAGGTGATGAGAAACACTTGCCTAGATACTTTTTAATTATTTTAACACTCCCTCTTACCGAGGAAAGTGTTACTCACCACTCCAAGCTTGTCCCTGAAGAATACAAACTTGCCTTTGCCCAAGGCTTTGGCGAGTATGTCCACAACCTGCTCATCTGTAGATATGTATTGTAGCTCAACTGCTCATCTTTGAACATAATCTCGGATGAAGTGATACCGAATCTCAATGTGCTTAGACTTGTCGTGAAAAACTGGATTCTCAAAGAGTTTAATACAACTCTGATTGTCACAGTAAATCATAGTGGGTCTCAACTGCACACCAAATAATTCCACTAGCAACTTGTGAACCCAAAGAGCCTCACAACTGGCCTGACTGGCAACCATATACTCAGCCTCTGTAGAACTCAAAGCCACTAACTTTTGCTTCCAACTGAACCAAGACACCAGTGCTGAGCCCAATCTGAAACAACATCAAGAAGTACTCTTCCTGTCACTGACACATCCTGCCCAATCTGAATTTGTATAGCCCACCAATCGAACTCCATCCCCTCTCAGATAGTCCAGACCATAATCCACTGTACTACAAAGATACATGAGCACATGTTTTGCTGCCACCCAATGCACTCTCCTAGGCTCCACCATGAACTGACTAAGAGTGTTGACATCAAAACAAATATATGGCCTGGTATTGACCAAATACATCAATGAACCAATCAACTGACGATATAAAGTAGAATCAACCAACTGTGACTCAGAAGCATGAAGCTTCTTCCAGTTAGTAATCATGGGTGTGGTCATGGGCCTACAATCCTCCATCTGGAATCTCCTTAGAAAGTCACAAGCATACTTCCCCTGTCCCAGTAAGGTGTGTCCAGGATCCTGCCAAACCTCCAATCCCAAAAAATAATGCATCAGTCCAATATCAGTCATCTCGAACTCTGAAGCAAGGCTCTCCTTGCAGCAAGTGATGAGTCTCTCAGCCCCTGTAATGAAAAGATCATCAACATATAGCAAGAGTATGAGAGAATCCTCTCCAACCACAATGAAGTATAGGTTGGGATCCGCCTCACTCTTCTCAAAGCCCAACTACTGCAAGTAGGCATCAATCCTAGAATACCAAGCTCTAGGAGCTTGTTTCAGCCAATACAATGCCTTCTTCAGTCTGCATACATGAGACTCTATCCCATGCACCTCGAAGCCCAATGGTTGCTCAATGTACACCTCCTCCTGTATGAGACCATTTAGAAATGTGGTCTTCACATCCACCTGATGGATCATCCAACCCATCTCTGTTGCAATAGAGATCATTGACCTAATCAAGGTATATCTAGCAACCGGAGCGAAGGTCTCATCATAATCAACTCCCTCAACCTGTGAGAACCCCTGAGCCAAAAAACAAGCTTTGTACTTCTCAATGCTGCCATCGGCAGCATACTTGAGTTTATAGAGCCACCTGGAACTCACCACTGACCTCCCCTCAGGTCTAGGAACAATCTCCCAAACATCATTCTTCATGATGACTTTACTCTTCCATCATGGCATCTCTCCAAACCTATCTGTCAGCAGCCTCCTCAAAAGTGGAAGGCTCAAACTCCCTGATGTTGCTCACCATCGCAATGTAGCTGCGAAATATCTCAAGAGGTTTACTCTCCCTCATAGCCTGTGATGTCCCGTCCCCAAGAGTAGGCCAGCAGGGAGTGACTTAATAGTCTATATGTTCCCGTAGACTATAGTCAGGCACAAACAGGGAACAAGATGGAGAAATAAGGAGGAATTAACGGCTAAATAATGAATTAAGCCAAAATACTTAGGAAAAGTCACTTAAACCTAAGTCAACGGAGAATTAGAATGAAAAGGTGTT
>ML784177.1:371067-404147 GCA_009831015.1 Picea engelmannii
AAGGTGTTAAAGGGGGACTTAATTAATTAATTATTCACCTTAGGAGGAAAAGTGCCTAGCTTAAGTGAGGTCAATGGTGAATTAGATTGGGAATGGTATAAAGGGAGGAATTTGACCTAATTCCTCATTATGCATTGTTATGAATTGATGTTGAGAGTTCCCAGAGGAGGAAGAGAGTCGACCTTGCTGTTTTGTGGATTTCTGGAGGAAACCACCACCATTGATCGGTTTCAGTGTTGAGAGACACACCCTAGCCCATCGGAGATACCATCCAGGTATTTCACCGAGCTATTCAGGAGTATCCAGTACAGTGTGCGCAGCTCAGACAGTGAGGGCACAAGTCAAATTGAGGGTCTGTGGAGCTGCACGAGGTCTGAGCTCAGATTGCAGTTTCCTTCCGACCCAGTGGAGGTTTGGGGTTGTAGACAAAGCATCAAGACAGATCCGAGGAAAGTTGGAAACCCTTCCGACCCAGTTCCGCATTTGGCGAGACAATCGTTTTGAGCCCTATAGCAGTTGATTCCGTCGGTGGAATCATTTGGGGCGCATCAAGTGTCCCAGGAGGTGCGCAAACCCCCCACGGGTCTAGATCCAGTACCTCAGAGGCCAGATCTAATATTCAGCACTCATCCATTCCAGTCTAGAGGCTAGGGCGCTTCTATTGGAGCAGTTTTCGATGCATTCCGACGGTCTATCCTTCCGAACGAGTTTTCCAGCTGGTAGCAGTTACCGTATTTCTCTGGAGTCGCATATTTTTGTTGATCTATCTGTGCATACATCATATCTGCATTCATCTTCTGATCACGGGTATTTTTATGCTATTTGATTGTATTCCAGTGACAATCCATGAGATCTAGCTGACGATTATACTCTATATTTCCAGTGTGTTATTGTATTTCCATGCTTGAGTCGCATAATATATGTTATTGGGCAGTTGATGTTCTTTACTTCCGCATGCATCCTTTATATACCGTTTAAACCATAAATACGCAACATGCACATGCAATAACCAACATGCACCTGAAATAACCAGCATGCACATGCAATAACCATAAAGATCTCAAACACACAACTGAAACGCATCCAGAAACCCCCAGTGTATCAAATCTGCAAGACAGAACATTGGATCAGTAGCAAATATCTTGATTTGCGGGATCAGGGATATTTCAGTTGAAGGGTCCAAATCATACGAAAAAGTCATACCACAAGATTTGACTCAATACTGTAAGTTCTGTGAGACTTTGCCATAGGTTTTTTTTTATTTTAAGCTCAATACACCTCTTTGTTACACATGACACAGAATAGAGATGTGGCACCCTCTTTACGAACCCACGATGCACTCTCCACTAAGAAATAAAGAAGGGTTATAGAGGTTTGACTCATTTTAACTCCATTAATAGCAAGCCCAAACAAATTTGACATGTCGTGGACCCATAATGAAGCATCCTAAGTGATTATGGACCCAATTAGGGGTTTGCACCCCCAATTGAACCCCTAAAGTTAGGAAATACCCCAAACAAGTGCTCTAATGGTCAAAATGAACCAAACTAACAACCAAGTCCTAGAGACCAAGCAAGAGAAGGAAGCCAAAGGTCTCATCAAACATCCCTAAGAGTTCAGACACCTAGGCTCGACTGGGAAAAATTCAAGGAAGGTGTTCCATCACAAAAGAGTGATCTAGAGAAATATTGTATCCTAAATGGACAGGCCACACATGAACATAGCACAGGAGTGGACCACGCATCGTACCTCTAGGTGGGTAGGTGTATATGGGTACTCAAATGCAAATCTCATATGCTACAACCTAAATTTCTCTCCTAATGTCCCTTTAGGAGAAGAGATGGCAAGAGGTGAGGTGGGGAAAGGATGACAAATGGGGGCCTACCAAGAACATAATATTGGAAGAACATATGGGAAAACATGGACTAAGGGTCTAAATCAAGGGGGAGGGCACAATGTTTAGGGAAAAGGGTGAGCCAAAAGCTCACATCTCATTCAAAGAAAGGAATTCCCTCTGCTTATGATGGAAGAGGCATCGATAGGATTTTCAAAGCCAAAGGACAAAGGGTGGATCATGAAGGTGAAACAAAGGTGTTTATCGAAAACTTTGCATTCTTCGTCGTGAAAACAATTCATAGGGGAAAGAACCATGGATCAGGTGCGGGCGTGCTATTAGATGGAGTGCAAGGAGTCAACCACCACCTGCCCTAGGGCCCTAAAAAGAATCTTATATTTCACTATAGTTGTGTCCAAGAATGAGAAATAGGGGGATGCAATTCTCAAAGACAAGTGGTGTGAGAATCAACATACTCCATGTCAAAGAAAATGGTGTTGTGGGGAGAGGACTAAGGAGGGTAGGGGGATATGTAGAAGGAAGGAAGGGCATGGTTGACAGAGGAAAGGAAGGAGACAAAGAATGTCAAAAGTGCAAGAGTAGGCCCTCGTTGGCCAAGACATTGTGAACCACACTGACTCCACCATTATGGGAAAAGAATGTAAAACCACCCCCCAAATCAAGGTAGAGAGGAAGACCGCTCAAGAGAAATAGGGCATGGTAATCCCCAAACAGTGAAAAATATGACTAGACTATATTGCATAGACAAAAAGAGCCAAGATGTTTCCCTAGGTCCAACCTCAAATGAATCAACAAGCTGCTAATCTCTCTTAACCACTGAGCTTGGTAAATCCCCAATAAATGTAGCCTAAAGTGAGACCCAAGAGATATAAGGTACTCCATATCTTCCTGCCATGTGGTGCAATCACTTCCCTATACTGCATTTTGTTGTATGTAATGCAAGGCACAGTAAGTAGAGTTTTTTCTTGTTGATTAAGGGGGGTGTTCAGACCCTAGCTGTATAAATATTTATAGTTTGTTAATATCTGGGTGGAGGAGGTACCCTCAAAACAGTCAAAGTTGTCAAAGACATCCTCTTTAGAAAGACATTAGGTTCATCCCAATTTGTCCCCAAAAACTGCATTCTTGGACAATGTTTCCAACTGTCCCAGCACCCAAATTTGGTATAGGAAAATGCCTCCCCATCTTGTGTACATGCATCTCCTGCAGTAAGGAGGAGGCTCGCAGCACTGCATTAAACAAAAACAGAGTGGCAGTTTCTACAAGCCAAAAATGGGATCTACCTACAAGAGATCTCAATCCCTTAAATGCATCCCTTGAAAAAGGCTGAAAACAACTAAAAACCCATCTGATTTAAATTTCATTTTCTCAAAACAATCAAGTTCAGAAAACTATATATTCATCAAACTAAAATATAGAAACAGTGGATGAAGTCTGCACCATCTGTTGCAAACAGCCTTCAGAATCCCTTATAGCTACCACTGCCACTGATTACTTTGTACTTGTGTTACATAGACAGAAATTCCATTCGTGTGCTTAAGCTATATTATTCTCTCACGATTACATGGTTTTCACATTCCTCTTTTGGTATTTATGTCAGACTCATAGCCGAGTATGAGGGCCAACAATTCCATAAATTGCATGGCATTCAGCCGAAGTAAGAAATAGCAGTTCAACAGCTAGAAATGGGATATAGGAGTGTCAACAGAAAAAAAAGTGGGGATCCCTATGAGATTATGATAACAAAATAAAAAGCGTCCTTTGAAAAAATCCTGTAAACCACTGCATTCTTGGACAATGTTCCCAACTGCATTCTTGGACAATTTTTCCAGCTGTCCCAGAACCCAAATTTAGTATAGGAAAATGCCTCCCCATCTTGGGTACATGCATCTCCTGCAGTAAGGAGGAGCCTTGCAGCACTGCATTAAACAAAAACAGAGCGGCAATTTCTACAAGCCAAAAATGGGACCTACCTACAAGAGATCTCAATCCCTTGAATACATCCCTTGAGAAAGGCTGAAAACAACTAAAAACACATCTGATTTGAATTTTATTTTCTCAAAACAATCAAGTTCAGAAAACTATATATTCTTCAAACTAAAATATAGAAACTGTGCATCAAGTTGGCACCATCTGTTGCAAACAGCCTTCAGAATGCCTTAGCCACCACTGCCACTGATTACTTTGTACTTGTGTTACATAGACAGAAATTCCAATCGTGTGCTTGAGCTTATTATTCTCTCATCGTTGCATGGTTTTAACATTCTGCTTTTTGTATTTATGTCATAGACTCATAGCCAGAGTATGAGGGCCAACAATTCCATAAATTGCATGACATTCAGCCGAAGTAAGAAATAGTAGTTCAACAGCTAGAAATGGGATATAGCAGTGTCAACAGCTAAAAAATGGGGATCCCTATGAGATTATGATAACAAAAGAAAAGGCGTCCTTTGACAAAATCCTGTAAATGTCACTAAAGCATCTGCTTTGCATTCTGAACTGATTTCTCAATAGTTCTAAAATTTAGAAGATTTTATCTTATTCGAATGAAAGTACTTCTTGACAAATGTTTCTATGATAGACTCAAATTTATTTGACTGCAGAGTCACCCTAGCACACAATCAGTTTATCATCTAAAGCTCCATAAAAATTTAAAAGCAAATCAGATCCTTAAAAATCCAAAAATGAAGGAAACAAAGCGAAAAAAAGAATAAAATGTTTTATTTTTTACCTTCTCTATGAACCTCTTCAAGTCGTCGATTCTCTTCCTCTGCTTTCTGGCGAGCAGAATCTGTCAACACAATAAGATATTCCATTTTTGAAAGTTGTTCCTTCGATGTTTCCAAATACTTATTCTTCTCTTGAATAGTATTATGGAGATCTTCAACAAGCTTATTCTTTTTTCTTAGGTCTTCATTGTTTATTTGAGCTACTGTTTTCAGATCACCCTTTAAACGAAGATGTTTTCCAATAGGACTTGTAGCATTGTAGTCCTCAGAACGAGCAACCCATCCATATAGCTCACTCCCTGGATCTCGTCCATAATATTCCTTCCTGCTATGATGGTTCTCAATAAATGACCTTTCAAATGTAATGGCATCATTATAACCTTTCCAGTCCTTGCTGAACTCAAGGATAGCTTTACCTAAATGGCCTTCGTAGCTCCACAAAGCATGAACTTGAATAGGATGAAAACCAGCAAATCTCTCTTTAAGTTCACTATTACCAGCACCAATATACTTGCCATCCACCATTGTCCTATGTATATTAACAATAATGCCCATCCATGGCCATACAATTAACTCCTCCGAATTTGGCCTCTGTGGCGCCTCCTGCTCTAAGTGCACCGTACGTGGTGTTGGTGGCTCAGCTGCATCTGTAAGGTGAGATTTTAAGAATTTCTCCAGTGCCCTGTGGCCTCCTGTAGCTTCGACACCCCTTTTTCCTGCACCTACTCCACTTGCATGTTGAAGAAGGTCCTTATATTTGTAATCTTGCTTTTTCTTTCCCTTACAAAAGGGGCATCTCAATGTCCCATCTATATTTCTTATTATATGGCGGCCCTTCAGGAGTTCATCATAACATTTCTCTTCACATTCTTTAATCTCAGAATCACTCATGTCATCTTCACTATCACCAGAAAAGTATTCCATTGTGAAACTATACTCCAAACTGCAAGTAAGATCACCACAATGGCCAATTGTTGACCAGAAAACCTAATTAAGTAATTCAAGAAACCTGTAAAATTTGAAATATAAGCCAGGAAAGGGAGCTCATAGGTTATTTGTCGGTACTATAATAAAGTTCCAGAACACAAACAGTAAAACTATACTAAATAAGTAACATCAGAATTTGAAGGGTTCTTGCAAGTGCTGATAACATTAATCAAGCTAAATCAAATAAAGTACAGACGAATTCATTTAAAGAGCTTGAAGAAACCCAAAACAAGCATAGTATCATGGAATTCACATGAAATGTTTCTCAATAATACCCAAGCACAAAATACACTTCAGAAGTGAAAATAATGGAACATGGCCAACATCCTCACATCAATCAATGGAACAAATAGTTCATCATCATTTTTCTGTGCAGTGTTCCCATAAAGCTTATGGAGAAAGGATGATTTATGAATGTCAAAATCATAGATTGGCAATAGATTGGAAGAGTATGAAGAAAGAAAAAGATGAAAACACGAAAAATCAATATTCAATGAAGAAGGATGGAAGAAAAGCTAGCAATCTATTCAACTAGGTCTCAAATATAGTAGGAGAGGGCATTGGGTTTGAACCAGATAATAATTAATTTGGTTTTATATCTTTGAATTGAGATGCATAATGTGGGAACATTGTTGTGAAATATCGGGCATAGTAACAGCAACTCAGAACAATGTTTACAGAACTTAGAGATGTGTTCAACTAGCCTTCTAAGGAGTAAGGACTTCAATAGGATTCCACTCAAAGTTAGAGCACACAGAATTGAGTCAATTTGATCAGAAAATTGAAGAAAAAAAGAAAAAACAGAGATTGAATATTATATATATTATTGAAGTCAGAAACAGTGAATGGGATGTTTCCGCGGTTATGGTCAAGAAGAAAACTTTTAAAAGCTGGCTTGGAGTGGAATATCAGGCACTGAATAAAACAAAGCATTGTTGCTTAATTTTCTATGATGGGATGTTGCCACTCTAACAATGTTAACAAAGCATTGTTAGAAATCCATGGAGGCATGATCATCTGAAAGCAGTGCTGTGGATGAAGTCCAGGTGGGCATTTCAGTAAACATTTTTTTTTTATTTTAGCCCTTACTCCAAGTTAGAGTTCTTGCCAGTTGCCCCAGTTATTTTGCATGATTTTCTGAATCAGAATCTTAAACAAGAGTCAAGTTATACTTTATGGCAATTGGAGGCCAGATTTTGTCTGTGATTCTGCTAACAAGCAGAGAGAGATGTTAGAAGTTAGAACACTTATTGGTGACTGGTTTCTGGCAGAGCTAGTTCATAGAAAGAGAAACCAAAGTGAGTCATCAAGGACTCAATGTGTTTGTGACTGCACTATCTGAACAAGAACACTATTAATGCAGTAGCAAATTGTGAGCAGTTGTGGAGTGTTACCCCCACATGCCTAGGGGTAACTGGAGGAGATCATGTCTCTAGGCCCGCAATGGAGAACATGACCTACACCATGATGATGATGATCAGCATGTCCACAGATGGCAGCACAGCAGCCCCTCTGATTTGCCTCCCAGTTGCATCAACCAAGGCTCATCACATTCAAGCAACCCAGGGTATGGGGCATGGTAAGCCAACATCACCATGAGCTATGGCTAGTCTTTTTTCATGCAAGGTGTTGTGTTTAATTTATTGGGCATGTGAACAAGGATCATTGGCTGAAGTTGGATAGTGGATCACTTGCTTGAGAAATTGTCTTGGTTTCCTTGTCTCACCTTGGTGGTCAGCTTCTGTGCCCTAGCCCCATGTTCTCACCACCCAGGGAAAAGGGGTATTACTGGGGGGCCTTCCCAAGGGTAACGTTCCGCTCCCGACCATATTTAACATTTTCCATCATAAAGCCTTTCACATATCCCAAACTTCGGCTGTGGTCCATTCTCTCATGAGAAGAAGGGGTTGAAGGCCCAGAGGATGATGCAGTAGCTCTATGTATATGTATTGCTAAATTATAAAAGGCCAGCTTGAGCTCTACCCCCTCTAATGGTAATTGCCCATGTCTAGATGCAAATGAATGCACCAATTATAAAGGACTACTGCCCAATAAAAAGTAAAGGAATAAATCTTGAAACCTTATAAATGGGACTTGCAAATTATAATTGGGTATTGTTATCCCCTACCCTAGGGATAACTAAGGAGATCATGTCTCGAGGCCCACAGGTCCTAGACATGGAGTACTGAGAGCCAAACGAATTGAGCATGGCCCCGAAGGACCCCTCTTGTCCTGAAGTAGGAGTAAGTCTTGCTCCATGAGGTAATGAGTCCAGGTATCATGGTATGTATCACTCTAATTCTTGAAGCACTTGAATATGTTGCATTGAATTCTCCTTCATTTCATAACGGTTGCTTGGAAATTATGCTCTTTAACTTGCTCATACTTGGAAGGGTGACATGGTGCCCTAGTAAGTTGATCTCCCTTTAGGATGGGTTGCCACTAGGTGGGTCTGTGAAAGGTCATCATTTGTTCCCTCCATACTTACCACTTTCCGTCTTTATTCCTCTCATCTCCCCCTACCTTTGTTTGGGCATTGGGATTGGACACACTAGGAAGGGTTGTACCTTGCCTTATGGGAAGAAGGGGCTAAAGGCCCAGAGGGTAAAAGTAGCTCGAAAGAGTTAAAAGCCTTTAAAACCTTTGAGATGCTTCGCCCAGGGATTCTTGAGAAAGAAGTAAAAATATTCTCAGTAAGAAAAGGGAACCCATAAGATAAATAAACACTCAAGGTACTTTGTGTTTATTTATACAAAACTTTGACCTTTAATTAATTTTAGGTCAAAATTAAGGCCAACCTGGCCAATCTACAATAAAATCCAATTTTGACATAATAAAAATTAATTAGAGCATCTAAAGACATCTCCAAGGATGGCGTCATGCCCTTCTAGGGTGACGTGTGCTTGGCCTCCAGAGGCCCCAGATGATGCCCACACGTGCCACCAGGCTCATAACTGCCTCCAAAATGAAAACCCTAGCTTTGGATGACATCTAGGGTCATGATGGTGACGTCCAGACTCCAGGGCCTTCAACGGTCAACGTCCATGTGGAAGAGCAAGGTCCCCCTGGGTCTAGGTCTGCCAAGGTGCCTCCAAAGGCAACATCCTTCCTTTTCCCAGTGCAAATCTTCAGTTTCTTCTTACCCCTGGTTGGGGTTGCAGCATCCATATGTGGGCTTTAAGCCCTCATGAAGGTCCGAGCTAATCATTCCCTCATGTGTACCTATCCACCGGACAAGGTCCTCCAGCAACAACAAGTACGTCCTCCAGGGGTTCATAAGTCACAGGGATCATAGCATGTAAATCACATCCAATAATTAAATTACCCAAACATGTGCATCAAACCCCCCTTAACCTAGAAAAATGCTCAAAGACGTTATGCAATTTAACAAGTTAGGTTTGGAGAAGGTCTCAGGGTGTCCTATTGGGCCAACCTCCCTTAAGTTTGGGATGTTTCCCAAGTGGGATCTAATCCAAGTCATGTAAGTGTATGTGGTGGCATGGGGTAATTATTTGGGCATGGGGTGCATGTAATAACAGGGAAATGTAAAGTCTTACCTGTGGGTGCCTTTGTAGAGGGCGAGTTGCACCTTGTCATAAATGCAATTGTTTCCTAGCCCATTCATTGCCTTTTATTCTTAGCTTTAGTTCTTTTCATCTTTTTCTTTTGTGCTTCAAGGGAAAAATTGAGGGCCACTATCCTAGCTTGATGACCACAGGTGACAGCGTTATCCACAAACATTTCACGAAAATGAGAAGGTTGGCTCGTGATGAGACCCCCTTTCTCTTGGCTATGCCACCAAGAGCCACTACCCTGGTTTGATGGCCAAATAAGTGGTAGTGTCACACCGCTACATGCCACTGGTCATAATAGGTCGACTCGTGATGAGACCTACTATCCGTCAACTAGTACCTTGAGTGTTTATGTATCTTATGGGTCCCCTTTCCTTACTTAGAAGCTTTTCACTACTTTCTCGAGGATCCCTGGGCGAAGCATCTCAAAGGTTTCAACATTGGCTTTTAACTCTTGCCAGCTACTTTTACCCTCTGCACCTTTAGCCCCTTCTTCCCACAAGGCAAGGTGCAACTCTTCCTAGCGTAGCCAATCCCAATGCCCAAACAAGGATAGGGGAGATGGAAGGAATAAAGAAGGAAAGTGGTAAGTATGGAGGGACGGACGATGACTTTTCAAAGATCCACCCAATGGCAATCCATCCTAAAGGGAAATCAACTTACTAGGGCACCATGTCACCCCTCCAGGTATGAACAAGGCAAAGAGCATAATTTCCAAGTAACCGTCATGAAATGAAGAATGATTCAATACAACATATTCAAGTGCTTCAAAAATCGGAGTGATACATACCATGATACCTGGACTCATTACCTCATGGAGCAAGACCAACCACTACTTCAAGACCAGGATGGTGGTATGGATACTATTGTTGGTGATAAATGGATTGCACTGAAGAAAAGAGGGGCCATCTAGGACCATGCTTAAGTCGTCTAGCTCTCAGTACTCCATGTCTAAGACCTGTGGGCCTCGAGACGTTATCGCCTTACTTATCCCTAGGCTAGGGGATAACATCTAGCTTCAACTCGGGGACATGTGCTCACCGTAGAGCGCGTGAGAACCTCAGCATCTCTGGTATGACCTATGCCTGCTAAATCTCAACAAAGGATATTAGTAATCCTTAGGGTGGTGATATCACCCCTTGTTCATATATGATATAACAAACAAATAAAGAGCATCTCTAATCTAGCATGTGATTATGAGCATTACATATATACATAATAAAACAAGACAAAATGAAAATGAAACTACAATTATGCTAACATGATATGCAAATGGTATATACAATGGATGCAAATGCCTACTACCTCTACTTACCTGTTGGTTGAATGCTAGGTGTAGTCATATAACCAGTGAAACCATCCTAGCAATACCTCATAATACCTACCTCTGTGCTTCATCATAAACAAAAACAATGACCAGTCAAGCAAAAAAAATAACATGAGTTAGAGCATGCATCATATCATAGGAAGTCGTAAAGTCTAGCTCATGGAGGCAGGAGGCAGGGACAAAATTATGCCAAGTTAAAAGGAAATTGCTCAATCGATCTCAGAAATGGATCGTAAAATATCAAAGGCTCAAAAGACTGACTCAAAGAGTCTGAAGGTTGGCTACCTTGGACGTCATCACATCCTAAGGTCTGGGAAGGGACTAGCAAGAACCTAGAGGATGACCGACAACTTTTCGAGGGGAGGTTGGAATATCGAGAAAACAAATTTCTTCTTAAGGCATTCAACCTACCCTTGAATTCTAAAAGAAGGCTTTGCCCTGTTATCGCGCAATTTGTACTTGCCCAAAGCCAAAGGCAAGTGGATACTAAATTGGCATAACAAGGAGGATGACCTATCACTGTCACCTTAATAGGACACCTCTTTCTATTTAGGAGTAGTAACCCGGGGGAGACGTCCCACCCCTCTCACGGGTCATTCTAATCAAAAGTTCCAAGGTTTTACTAAGATGAAGAAAAAGATAAATTAAATATACCTGCCCAGAACAAGACAAGAAATAGAAAAGAAATGTTGTTTGCAAGTACCATATGATGTCAACAATTCATAAAACCATAAACTTTTGAAAGATAAACAAGCTGATATGAGACTTAAGCAATGTAAATATTTATAACAGCAATGAGTATTTAGCAACAGCCACAACAATTAGGCCTTAATAATGCTTTAAAATGACAAGATGCAATAGTCCTTAAGTTGACAAAATGATAATAGTTGTCAGAAGCAATTATGGCAATGTTTAATCAGCTTTTAATCTTGCTTTTAGGATGAATTTGCTGCTGTTATAGATGGTTGCAGCAATCTTTTGCAACAGCAGCAAATTAGTTAGTGAGTTAGTCTAGTTTAGAGTTAGTAAAAGTTAGTAAAAGTCTTAGGGAAGATGGTTTAAGAGTTGTTTGGTCAATCAATCACCTGTGAGGAGTGGATTAGTGCCTTTTAGGGTAATGGAGTCAAAGTGTGTAGCGGCAATTCTTAGAGGAAAACAACAAATGATAATAGCTAATCTAAAGGGATGAGTGCGATGATTTGAGATGTTAGTAACCTAAGGCCTCAATATCTAAGCCCTAGAAGGAAAAAATGCTAGGAAGTAAGTAACCTTAGGCCCTAATGATTTCCTTCTTCCTTAGATCAAGTTTGAAATAAAATATATGAAGCTAATGAAGCAATGCTACTAGAGTGCTACAAAGGTAGGGCTCTAGTGTATTCTTCAAAAGAGATGTTTTCTAGCAAAATCAAGTAGGTGGAAAATTATAAAGAAGAGGATAATAACATATGCTTCTCCCCTAGGGTTTCAAACTAGCAATTTATTAATCTTAGAAATGAACAAGCAAATTTACCATAACCATTCAAAAATAAATGAAGAATTGTAGATTTACTTACTTCATCAAGAATAATCTAGCAACAAAACCTTAGTTGAAGACTTTCCAACATACAAATGCCAAAATACACCAAGAATAGCCTCTCCAAGAAGTTGTGCACCACTTAATTTCAGCCAAATACACTTAAAGAGGGCCGAATTTCAAACCTCACACTTGTGAATGAAAGATAATGAAAAATACGAAAGAGTTGTCTCTTATTTATACAATGATAATGACCTTTAATTACAATTTAGGTTAGAAAAGGACGACATGGCCAAATTACATGAAAAATCCAGTTTTCACATAAATTTAAAGAATTAAACCATAAAATGTGTAGTAGAGGTGACGTCATGGCCTCCTAGGGTGACGTTGGGCCTCATAGGTGGGACATCAGGCTCCATGAGCAAAACGTTGGGCCTTCGAAGGCCTCCGGATGATGCCACACGTGCCACTTCGCACACAACTGCCTCCATCATGTCCATCTGATGCTAGGTGACGTCTAGGGTCACAAGGCTGACGTCATGGGCATCCCAAGGCCAACGTTCGGGGGGAAGAGCAAGATCCCCCTAGGTTCAGGCCTGCCAAAGTGTCTCTGGTGGAACGTCCTTCTTTTTCTCCGATGCAAGCCTCTAGTTTCTCTTTGCCCCTGGCTGGGGTCACAGCATCCATCTAGTGGGCCTTTAGCCCCATGGAGGTTTGTACTAATCATCTCCCCATATGTACCTGTCCGTCGGGCATGGTCATGCAGCAACAAGAAGTACGCCCTCCATGGGCTCATAAGTCACAAGGATCATGGCAATGTCGATCACGTCTAATAATCAAATTACCCAAACATGTGCATCAAACCCCCCTTTACCCAGACAAATACTCAAAGACGTTATGCAATTTAACAAGCCAGGTTTGGAGAGGGTCTCAGGATGTCCTATTGGGCTAATCCTACTCAAGTTTGGGGTGTTTCCCAGGTGAAGACCAATCTAGGTTATGTAGATGTATGAGATGGTGTATGGAATGTTTGGGCAAGGGGTGCAGTGATAACAGGCAAATGTAGGTCTTACCTGTGGGTGCCTCTGTAGAGGGTGAGTTGCACCTTGTCATGGATGCCATTGTTTCCTAGCCCATTCAATGCCTTTTATTCTTTATCTTATTGCTTTTTCTTTTCAAGAGAATAGTTGGAGGACAATGTCCTGGCGTGGTGACGAGTGGTGACAACATTACCCACAAGCACTTCATGGAAATGAGAAGGTTGGCTCGTGATGAGACCCCCTTTCTCTTGGCTATGCCACCAAGAGCCACTACCCTGGTTTGGTGACTAGATGAATGGTAGTGTCATATCACTACATGGCCATGGACCTAATAGGCCAGCTCATGATGAGACCTATCCACCAACTAGATCTTGAGTTTTCTTTTATTTTACGGGTCCCCTTTTCTTGCTGAGAAGCCACTTCTTGCTTTCTCGAGAATCACTGGGTGAAGCATCTCAAGGTTTCATTTTGGCTTTTAACTTTTGCCAGCTACTTTTACCCTCTGGGCCTCTAGCCCCTTCTTCCCACAAGGCAAGGTACAACCCTTACTAGCTTGGCAAACCCAATGCCCGAACCAAGGTAGGGGAAAGATGAGAGGGACAATGGTGAAAAGTGGTAAGTATGGAAGGTGTTATCACCAATTCTTGTCACGGGTAAAAGGGTATCCAGGTCTGCGGTTTGCACAAGAAGCGCCCAAGCGCAGCACGCAGAAAAACTCAGCACTCGAGCAGCTCAGTCCAGTGACACAGATCAAGCGAGCAGGCAAAGACTGGTTTCAACAGCGAGGATCTATCATCGAGGCAGATTGACGGTCATCGGGTAAACCGGGGCCGTGGAATTGTTCAAGGTTTAGCGCCAGGGCTCGTCCCTTATGGCCAAAGTCCCGATTTAATTTGCGTCATCCGATCCAAGCAGGGGACAGGTGGCAGTCGATTGTGCGATCCCGGGAGTCGGCATTTCGAGGTTTCCGTTAGCAAGCGCACCCATAGCCTTACGCCCCGAAATGCGACGCCCCAGGAGCCTGGCCCATGGTCGTATTGAAAGGAGTGGGCCAATGATGATGAAGGGCGCATGGCCACGGTGGACCCACATTGAAGTGATAGCCATGCCCATCTGGGTCGTTCAAGCAATAGACGCATGTCGCATTATTACACCCCGTCGTGATTTTGGCTATCGTGATTCTACGACAAGGGGTCGCTCCTCCATTGCATTAGGAATCGTCGAAACGCAAAATGCGAAAGCACAATTAGGTTGGGCCCCCGGTCATTGCGCCCAGTCACAAGGTAGCAGGGCTAGAAAGCTTGGGCCCATTGAGTTTAAGCGCTCATTGAGCGACGAGCGATCGTGGTCATCCGATGAAAGAAGATTTGGGTCGTCGATCCCTGGGGACAGGTGGCAGTTTTTTGAGTACTTCGCAGGATCTGGTGTCAGGGATTTAGGAGGAAAAGGAATGAGAACTCCAGGTGGGAGAATCCCTGAAGTGCTATAGAGGGTCGTTTCGTGAGTTTGGGCACCAGGAAATTTGAAGGCAGGGGGAGTAAAAATCCTCGAAAGAAAAAGTCCCGAAACACCTTGGGAGGTTATTTTTTTTTTTTAGCCCATGGTCTTAGCCCGAGGTCAGGTGGAGAAGCAGAAAGAGCCTCGAAAAGGGCCAAAACGTCGATTAGCGCAGAGAAGGGGTCGTCGCATTCTCCAGGTGCCAAATCGACTCTGCCTCGATCCTGATCCCTGCAGAGAAGTAAATGAAGCAGGAGGAGGTGGTTGAACTTTCGCCTCACTCCATGAATGAAAAGCTATAAAGGACTAGCCGGGATGTAGAGCTTTCTGCCCAAGATCGCCCTGTCATAAAATTTCTTGCGAAGCCCATGCCGAGTTAAGGCTGCGTCTGACAAAGGAGTTCCGGCCCAGTATGATTGAGAAGACGTTGCACCATGGAAACTCGAGCACACCTTTGATGTTGATTACGATTTTCTAAGTATATGTATGGGGTTCTGTCATTTTGTAGTGGTCTTTGGTGGAGCAGAGCTCCCATTTTGTAATATGTTTTAACACTAGAGTTGTGCCTGGTTATGGAATCGATTTGAGACTTTCAGTTAATAGAAGTCAGCTTCTTTCCATCTCTCTGTAAACACTGTGTTAAGACACTCGAAATTGGAGGATCCAGTCGAGGGTTGTGATATTGTAGGATGATGTAGGTTTGATCACTGCAATGTTTTCACCGGTTTTACTCAAATTCCTATGTTGCCTTTTTCCTTCTCGCACTGAATAGCTCGGAATTGGAGGATCCAGTCGAGTTGTTGGAACTGCACGGTGATGAAGGTTTGATCATCGCGTTGTTGGAACTATGTCCTTTGAAGACACATTTTAGTGTCTGAAACCTGGGCTCGAAAGCATCATCGAGCCTGAGTTTATCTTCTTCAAGTTGTTGGAAGGTCGGATGCCCATAGTAGTCTTGTTCTCGTTTTCCCACCAAGTCTTCCCTCTGCTCGCCTTAAAATTCAACTCACTGACTGAAGTTAATATGGCCCTCACTTCCCTGTGCATTTCTGGTCCGATTTTGTGTTGTAACATCATTCTAGTGCAGAGTTTTGTCCACTGACCACCACCATTTAAACCAACTTGTGACATATAAACTAATGGGTATCGGGCTTACCTCTGCCGCAATCCAGAGGTGACTTCTGGTGCTAACAGAAGGAATGGACGATGATCTTTCATAGACCCACCCAGTGGCAACTCATCCCTAAGGGAACCAACTTACTAGGGCACTCTGTCATCCCACCAAGGTATGGACAAGTTAAAGAGCATAAATTCCAAGCAAACGTCATGAAACAAAAGAGAGTTCAGTGCACATATTCAAATGCTTCGAAAATCAGAGTGACACATACCATGATACCCGGACTCATTACCTCATGGAGCAAGACCCACTGCTACTTCAAAATCAGGCCGATGGGATGGATGCTACTGTTGTTGATAGATAGGACGCACTTAAGAAAAGATAGGCCATCCAGGGCCAAGCTCAAGTCATATGGCTCTCGGTACTCCATGTCTAGGACCTGTGGGCCTCGAGACATAATCTCCTTAGTTATCCCTAGGATAGGGGATAGCATCCACTAGAGAAAACTTAAGACAGTGGACATGTTTCCCAACTGCACCCTGTTATCGCACAGTTTGTACTTGTAAGGATAAAGGAAAGGTAAAGAAGACAAACTGATGCAATAGGAGACTACCCTATCACTGTCACCTCAATAGGGTGTATCTTTCTATTTAGGGTGGTAGGCCCAGGGAAGACGTCCCCGGTGACCTGGGGTTTTAAGAAGGCAAAGGCTTAAGGCAAAGTATAAGTTTCCCCCTCACAAGTCACCACCAATCAGAAAGTCTGGCTAAACAGCCAATAAAGAAAATGATAACCAGAAATGTACCTGCCCGGAACAAAGCAACAAGAAACTATATATATGCAAGGTCACTTGCTGGTTAGTACTTCATATAATCAAGGACTTTCTAATATAAAGTAATTGACCGATAATATTGATGAAGTAAATCAATGATGTAAAATAACAATAGTCACAATGCGTCACTTCACAATAAATGCTAAAGAAAGCTTCTCAATGAGAAAGAATGTTTTATCATCAATATTTGTTGATTTTTCATAAGCATTAGGTTAAGCATGAAGTTCATTCCATTTTATCATCTAACCATAAACATAAATACTGTAGCAACCAAGATCACAAGAAGAAGCACCATGCACAAGAACACAAAATGTATCCTGGGAAACCCTTCTCAACAAGGGAAGAAAACCTAGCCAAATCCTTTGCTATAACCTTCAAGAGAAAGACCTTTTACCACCAAGAAAGACCTAACACACAAGAGGGTGCTCAAACCCTAGAACTCTAGCGCCCAAAAGAGGTGTGCACCTTTTGCAAAAGAAGTGTACTTGCTGAAATTTCCAAACTCACAAGAAAGATATGTTTCTACAATGGGAAATTTCCCTTTACTTATATTAGACTTGTCATATCCACTGAAGTGTCTATTGGCACAACAAGGTCGACCTCTCTAAGACATAATATAATTATTATTATTATTATTATTATTATTATTATTATTATTATCCAGATTAATTATCTTTTACATTAGTTATTAGACACAATAAGGAAGGGTCGACCTGTGCCCTTTACATATCAATTAGGGTTACAGGTAGGTCTAACTCTTGAACAATATATAGCAAAGGATCTGATACACCCACTAGTGCTCATCCACTAGGGACACATCCATAGGGATATCATAGCTCCGATTCACTGCATTACACAGAAAAACCAGATCTTCACACGTTCACATGTGCTCGTCCACAAGCACGTCCACTCTACAGATCTTCTTTCCCACTGCCTCACACAGGAGAATCATCTGGAGTCTTCTCGTCAACTCTGCTGCTCAGAGGAGGCTAACACATCATCTTCATTCATGTTCTCATGACGATGCACCCAACACTTTGGGATTTCACACGTTCACCTTGTGCTCAGCCACAGGCACGTCCTAACTCAACAGATCGCCTTTCCCACTGGATAATCATCTGTAGTTCTTCTCAACTCTCTGAATGGAAGAGGTCATCTCTACGTTCCCAGCTCTGTCTCATGCAGGAACCACATACCCTTCTTAGGGGCTTTCTCTCAGGTTTGTAAGCTGAGAGAAAGACTTCACATAGCTGTAATGATCAACACCTCACAGGTTTGTAAGCTGGAGAATGTCTCACATATTTGCAATCATCAACAGTCCCTCTCAGCTAGGGAGGCATTCCTCATCATACCAAGCCTCATATGGATGTACTCTGAATTTTGTTTTTGGCTAGAGTCATCAATACTCCCTCTCAACTAGGAAGGCGTTCTTCACCAAGTTTATTTGGTGTAATTGTCTGCAGTCTGCTCAGGTGTAGGAAGGTACTATAAGAATACAATTTTCCTCTACATCATATCTCTGACATAAGGATATTTCATCTCATCGTATTTCAATCCATTAAGAAACACTGGGTTCTTTAAGGAGCTTTATACACGGCTCTTGGTTATCATCATAGGATCTGTCTCGTAGTCAAGTAAATTTGTCAGAACTTTGTGAAGCCACATTGCTTTGCACACTCACTGCTATATACTCTGCCTTTGTGGTACTCAAGGCCATAGAGTTTTGTTTCTTGCTATATCAGGAAATCATGGCAACCTTCATGGTGGAACAACAACTAGATGTGCTTTGTTGTGTTGCTTATATGTTTAGTATAATGCACTCATTAATTATCAATCCGGGATTCGTAATCAACGGAGTTACAAGACACCAGTAAGAAAGGTAATTCTAATGTCATGAGTATAGAACTATTCTAGATTATGTATGCTGGAAACAAAGCAAACTAGCAAACTAAAACACATTTTGGTTGTCTTTCACAGAGAGGCTATCTACTCCATTATGGCACATGCAAGTATGAGATGGAGTTCTTTTGACAGATCAACTCTGCTATCCGACCCAGAAAACTAACTATGCAATCACACTTCTGAAATGGAAATCACACATCACTCATCAAGACATAGCATGGGTAGTTCAATAGTCAATATACTGAGTATGTTGTGGTTCACAATGTGTTGTTGTGAACTTCACTAGTTCTCCTTCAAATATGTCTAACTGTTGCTGCCAACATTCATGTCCATGAAACAAAATCAAATTCATAAAAACAGAAACAGAGCATATGCAAAACAGAGTGAGTAAAGATCTCTAAGCAATCATATAATCAAAATCCTAGTTTAAACTATACTGCTATCATCTGAAAGAATTAAAGCTTCAGCTAATCTAACATTTACACTATTGAAATCAAATGCTAATACTAATCTACGAAGATGCTAACCTTTGTTGGGCGATGGGCCCTTGCCGCTTCAACAGGTCAGCGACTGGAGTCTACAATAAGCTTTCTTTCAACCCACACATTTCTCTTACTCAAACTTCAAAACATAGAATCAAACTATGCTAACAACTCAACTCACATTCAATCATAGACGATCAAGACATGGAGATAAATGACGTCCTTCTATTAATCTTCACCCAGAATATGTTCTACAATATGTAACATTGCTTCACATGTTGTGTTATGCTAACTCTCCACTACCTCCACCATCCTTGCCATGACTATTTAAACAGTCTTAGTCGTGAAACATAAGGAGGTGAAATCTTTTGCAAATCAGTCAATTGTCAAATTTAATTATTCGGTTACATATTTTAAGCTTCATCCTCATGACACGAAGTGCGTGAGGATGAAGCAATAACAAACTATCCTAACATAGCCTTGCTAAAACATTTATGATTCAATAAACATCCAACAATTGTCTTGGGCACAATCTGGAGCTAAACTTGGTACATTCGACTTCTTGTATTGGTACCGAATCGTGACAGGTAGATGRTACCGGATCCGAACAGTGCACAAATGGTTGGTACCGGATCACGACAATCTACAGYCGTTGGTACCGAATCGCGACAGGTGTGATTCGATACCGAATCTGAATARAAGGTGCGCTTGGTACYGGATTCGGACAGTGGCAATCTGGCGCATAAGTACCGGATAGCTGAGYTGGTACAGTAAGGCTGGACTTATCTAGAGGTCAAAGGTTATACATGGCAAATTGAAGCATTAGTACATGAAACATTTAATCTCCTAGCTCAATAAACCACAAAAATGCATGAATTAATTATACTTTACCTTATGACCTTATCAATGGCTAATGGTAGTGTTCTTTGTTATTTATCCAAGCTTAGGTAAGCCAAAAAGGTATAGATGARGAGTATAATAGGGTAGTGGGGATGTCAATTTAGAGGCTCAACATGCTCTTTCGATCCATTGTACTTTCTACTCAATCTGAATCGTCATGTCCTGCAAACTCAAGTTCATACTGGAGGCATATCTCAAGCCATCTCCAACTGTGCCTCGTATATACTTGTTTTGTTGTTTGTCTAGTGAGTCTGTCTCAGATGACTCATGAAATGACTAAGCCCATTCACTATATGGCATGAATCAAGTCTGGTGTTAACCAGATACATCAGTGATACAAACAACTGTGGATCAATCTCGTCTGAATTGTCGTCAATCTTCTTCTTTCGATCCATCATGGTGGATTTGCATTCTATCATACCAAACTTCTTTAATGTTCCCACTGTATATTAGACTTGTCCTATCCACTGAAGTGTTCATTGGCACAATAGGGTCGACCTCTCTAAGACATAATATAATTATTACTATTATTATTATTACTACTATTATAATTAATATTATCCAGATTAATTATCTTTTACATTTGTTATTAGACACAATAAGATGGGGTTGACCTATACCCTTTACATATCAATTAAGGTTACAAGTAGGTCTGACTCTTGAACAATATATAGCAAAGGATCTGATACACCCACTAGTGCTCATCGACTAGGGGCACATCCATAGGGATGTCATAGATCTGATTCACTGCATTACACAAAAGAACCAGATCTCCACACATTCACCTGTGCTCGTCCACAGGCACGTCCACTCTACAGATCTTCTTTCCCACTGTCTCACACAGGAGAATCATCTGGAGTCTTCCCATCAACTCTGCTGCTCAGAGGAGGCTAATACATCATCTTCATTTCTGTTCTCCTGACGATGCACCCAACACTTTGGGATTTCACACGTTCACCTTGTGCTCAGCCACAGGCACGTCCTAACTCAATAGATCGCCTTTCCCACTGGATAATCATCTGGAGTTCTTCTCAACTCTCTAAATGGAGGAAGTCATCTCTACTTTCCCAGCTCTATCTCAAGCAGGAACCACATACCCTTCTTAGGGGCTTTCTCCCAGGTTTGTAACCTGAGAAAAAGACTTCACATAGCTACAATGATCCACAACTCACAGGTTTGTAAGCTGGAGAATGTCTCACATAGCTACAATGATCCACAACTCACAGGTTTGTAAGCTGGAGAATGTCTCACATAGCTACAATCATCAACAATATTGTAATACCATCATTCATTTAGAAGTAAAGACTATCATGCATTAGCCAATCGTTCAATTTGCTTAAAGAAGTTAAAATGTTACAAGTATAACTATGAATCAAATGGATAATGGCAGCAATAGGGTTAGTAGGTTAGTCTAGGCTAGGGTTAGCAGATGTTAGTATTTGTTCAAAGGTATTGGTTGTTTGAAGTTTGTGATCAAGGCACTCATGCATAAAGGTCTTAGATCAGTGCATTCATAAGGCAAATGGAATCAAAGGTAGCGGCAAATGTTGAAGAAGCAAAATGATAATGGAAGGGCTAAAGACAAGAGAGTTTGATGGTGAAGTGTCGTTGAGCCAAGGCTTCACAATCAAACCCTAGGGTTAAACGGCTCATTAAGGTGTAGAAACCCTAGGCCTTAGTGCATTTTCCTCCTTTAGCTCAATGACAAGATAAAAACGGCTAGGATTGAAGAGCATAGGTAGGATGTTGCAATGGCAAGGCCCTAGCAATATCTTCAATGGATAAAAACTTCTTGGCACAATCTTAGCAGGGAATTAAAATAAGGACACCAACATGTGCTTATTTCCTAGGGCTTATTCCAGCAATTTCATTAACAAAATGCAAGTAAAAAATACCATAACCATTCAAATAAAGGAAGGATTGCAGAAATTCACTTACATTCACCAAGTATTATCAATGCCAAACCCCAGTTGTAAACCTTCCACCAAGAAAAATGCCAAAACTAGCCAAAACAAGCCTCCTTCAACAAGTGTGCACTAGAATTTCAGCCAAAACCCTAAAAGAGGTCACAAATTTCAAACCTCACACAAGTGTGAGTGAAAGATGATGAATAAAAGAGAGTTTAGCTCTCGTACTTATACAACAGCAATGACCTTAATTAAATTTTAGGTCACAAAAGGCCGACAAGGCCAAAAATACATAATAATATTGTTTTTACATTAAATGTCATAATCAAACCCTAAATCAAGCAAAAATGAGGACGTCATGCCCTTTTAGGGTGACGTTAGCCCTTTTTAGGGCAACGTGGGCCTCCTAAAGCAAAACGTCATCCCTCCTTAGGCCTCTGGAAGCTTCCACACGTGCCAAACATGCCACAATTGCCTCCCAAAACTCCCATATCGTTGGATGACGTCAAAAGATGTCTTGGGTGACATCATGGGCCTTCCAAGGCCAACGTCCCAGTGGAGAGGGCACAACCCTCTTGGGTAAGTCTCTGTCAGGCTGCCTCTGGTGGAACGTTCTCCTCTTCTCCGACGCAAACCCTATGATCTGTCTCTGCCCCCTATTGAGGTCTCAACATCCATCTGATGGGATTTCAGCCCCATGGAGGTCCGAACTAATCATCTCCCCATGTGTACCTGTCCATAATGGTACATGTCCGTCGGGTATGATCTTGCACATCAACAAATACGCCCTCCATGGGCTCATAAGTCACAGGGATCATAGCAATGTCAATCACATCTAATCATCAAGTTTACTAAACATGTGCATAAAACCCTCTTTACCCAGTCAAGTGCTCAAAGACATTATACTAATCTGCCAGCGAAGTTTGGAGGAAGTGACAGGGCGTCCTATTGGGCCAATGCTCACTGGATGTGGGGTGTTTCCGGGAGAAATGAAATCCAAGCCATGTGAGTGGATGAGGTGGTAAGGAATGTCTAGACAAGGGGTGCAGTGATAGCAGGGAAATGCATGGCTTACCTGTGGATGCCTCTATAGAAGGTGAGTTGCACCTGTCATGGATGCAAATGTTTCCAAGCCCATTCATGCCTTTTATCTTTATTCTTATTGATTTTTCTTCAAGAAGCTAGTCGGGGGACACTGCCCTGGCCTGGTGACCAGTGGTGGCAATGTTACTCACAAGCATTTCACGAAAATGGGAAGGTTGTCTCATGATGAGACCCCCTTTCTCTTGGCTATGCCACCAAGAGCCACTACCCTGGCATGGTGATAAGTTGTCGGTAGTGTCATACCGCTACATGCCCATGGACCTAGTAGGTTGGCTCGTGATGAGAGCCCCTATCCTCTAACTAGGTCTTGTTTTATTATTTTTATATGGGTCCCTTTGTTTCTTGTTGAGAAGCCTTTTACTACTTTCTCGGGGATCCCTGGGCGAAGCATCTCGAGGTTTCATTCTTTGGCTTTTATCTTTTGCCAGTTGCTTTTACCCTCTAGGCCTTTAGCCCCTTCTTCCCACAAGGTAAGGTGCAACCCTTAAATAATTGGCCAACCCAATGCCCAAACCAGTGTAATGGGATGGATGAGCAGGAGAAAGATGGAAAGTGGTAAGTATGGTGGGAGCGGACAATGGCTTCTCATGAATCCCCCCAATGGAAACTCAAAACCTATGGGCACAAGCTTACTAGGGCATCCTGTCATTCCCCCAGACATGGTCAAGTGGATAGGTATAAGATCCAAGGACTCGTTAGAAACAAAAAGAATCAAATGCACATATTCAAAGGTTTTGAGGATCAGAGTGACACATACCATGATAACCAGACTCATTACCTCATGGAGAAAGACCTACTTCTGCTACAGGACCAGGCCAAGGTGATGGATGTTGCTGCTGCTGACAAAGTGGAGGCGCTGAAGGAAGAAAAGATGGGCCCTCCGGGGCCATGCTCAAGTCAATCTAGCTCTCGATACTCCATGTCTAGGACCTCTGGGTCTCGAGACATAATCTCCTTAGTTATCCCTAAAATGGGGGATAAAATCTGGCTCCAACTCAGGGACATGTGCTCACCATAGAGCGAATGAGAACCTCAGCATCTCTGGCATAACCTGTAACCTGCTTGATCTCAACATAAAGCTATTGGCAGTCATTTGGGGTGGTGATATCACCCCCAGCTCATATATATAAAACTGAAAGAAAGCATATGTACAAGTGTGAAAACAAACTATTCTAGCATGAAATGCAAATGGTATATACAATGAATGCAAATGCCTACTTACCTACTGGCTGGATGTTAGGTGTAGTCAAACGACCAGTGAAACCAATCCAGCAATGTCCCACAATACCTGCCTTTGTGCTTCATCATAAACCAAAACACTGATAAGTCAAGCACAAAAATAACATGGGTTAGAGAATGTATCGTATCGTCGGATATAATACGGTCTAACTCATGGAAGCGGGTGGGAGGGATAAAATCATGCCAAGTCACTCTCTGAGGAAATTGCTCAATCCACTTCAGGAAGGGATCGTGAAAAGTCAAAGGTTCAGAAAACTAACTCACAAGGTCTGAAAGCTGGCTACCTAGGACGTCCTCGTAATCTGAAATCCTGGAAGGGATTGACAAGGATCTAGAAGGTGATTGACAAACTCTTAAGGGAAGGTTGAAAGGTTGTGATGACAAACTTGTTCTTGAGGTATTCAACCTACCCTTGAACTCTAGGGTTTGCTTCAGAGGAAACTTAATGCAAAAAACATATTTCCCAACTACACCTTTAATGACGCAACAAGGTAAAGTAATCGGAGGTTGTTGGAAAAAGCTGTCGCAAGAATCCTTCTTCAGGCAAACAATGTCCTTACTCCTATCAAAACCTGAGCATAACGGTGGTTGGTACTCTTCTTCATGACATGAATCCAAGCGCTCAGAGGAGTACTCATCAAAATCCTCAAGGTAAGACCAAAAATCATCAGGAAAATATGGGACTAGGTCAACCTTGGGTGTATGGAAAATATCAATAATTATATCAACCCCTTGTTGCCACTGATCAAGAGTAATCTGTTGTGATATTTGTAAAGGCAATACTTGGAAATGACTCTCAATGTCATAAATGGGATCCATATCATAACCAACTACATCCCACCTACGTCTCCCAAAATGTATGAACTCATCAATATTATCAACCATGTCACTATCTGTATCATAACATGCAGGATTTGAAGCTTTCAAGGACTCATTTGTCTCCTCCTCATCTCCGACATCATAAAGTAGAGAATTATCAAAATTTTGGAGAGGAGGGTAACTTACCTTGTTGGTTTCTTCTTGTGCACGAGCTTTGAGGATTTGGGTGTCTTCAACATGCATCCCTATTTCATCCTCATGAGTTGCTCCTTCGTTCGAGGATTCCATTTCTCCTTCACTCTCTGAATCATGGAACAAGGTATTATCACAATCCTGAAAAGGAAAACAACTAACCTCATTCTCTTCTTCTTGTGCAGGGGGAAAAGGCTCGTGGATAGCTTCATCGGGAGGAGGGCATGTTGACATTTCATCATCCTGTTCAGGTTCCATCTCCTCAACTGTGTTTTCAACGATCCTTAGCTCTTGGAAAACCTCATCAAGATCTTTCCCCTTAGCATTTCGTTGGTTAATAACTTGTTCCCCTTCTTCTTGGAAATCAGCAGTAAAAGTTCCAAGGGAAACTAATATTTCCAAACTGAGAGTGTCTGAGGTATCCTTAGGGTTTGGTCCCTAGAGAGAAGACATGTTTTCCCTTGGTCAAAGAAATGTTTGCCTCGATTTGCATGGCCATGTTATAAGCTTCATGGAGTGTTTTTGGCCCCTTTTTATTTAGGACAAACCCTAAGTACCCCAAGAGTGCATTGGTATAGAGATACACGAGGTATTTTTCTTCGAGAGTATAGGTTGTAGGAATTTGATATAGCAATCTTTGAAACCTAACCTCGAAATCCCTGACAGTCTCATTCTCAGTTTGTCTTATATATTCAAGTCTTTTTGGTAATGCTTGGACATCTTTCAATTTCATACCCCAGTTCCTGAGAAAGGTCACTTCTAACTGGTCTATAGATGTGATGCTAGCAACAAGGAGATTATGATACCAGTTTCTAGCGTTCCCATGAAGAGTGGCAGAGAAAAGTTTCATCACCAAATCTTCAGCATCATCACTGATAAGATGGAGTTGAAAGAAGGACCAAAAATCAATCATATGATAGTCAGTTCTTTCCCCATCACTACCAGTGAATCTAGGGAGCCACTTTTCGTACTTCAGGGACATTTGTCGAGGGCATCCCGGGATTTTACTCATGTCCAAAGGTGTGAGGTTTCCTGGGTCCCATTCAGAAGTCATAGTTGGCTTCGTCATCAATGAAGTCGCCAGATAATTTTCTTGAAATTATAAAAGAAATAAAGGAATCATCCTTAGTGGAGTTGCCAGGTAAGCTTTGTAAGATAAAGACTCTTGAGGAAAGGCTTACCGAAAAAGTGTAGTCTTTTAGGAGAAATGACTCAGTGTTCCCCGGCAACAATGCCAAAATGTTATCGCACAGTTTGTACTTGGAAGGATAAAGGAAAGGTAAAGAAGACAAACTGACGCAACATGAGACTAACCTATCATTGTCACCTCAATAGGGTATATCTTTCTATTTAGGGTGGTAGGCACAGGGGAGACATCCCCAGTGACCTAGGGTTTTGAGAAGGAAAAGGCTTAAGGCTAAAAGTATAAGTTTCCCCCTCATAAGTCACCACCGATCAAAAAGTCTGGCTAAACAACTAATAAAGATAATCATAACCAGAAATGTACCTGCCCAGAACAAAGCAACAAGAAACTACATATATGCAAGGTCACTTGCTGGTTAGTACTTCATATAATCAAGGACTTTCTGATATAAAGCAATTGACCGATAATATTGATGAAGCAAATCAATGATGTAAAATAACAATAGTCACAATGTGTCACTTCACAATAAATGCTAAAGAAAGCTTCTCAATGAGCAAGAACGTTTTATCATCAATATCGTAATACCATCATTCATTTAGAGGCAAAGACTATCATGCATTAGCCAATCGTTCAATTTTCTTAAAGAAGCTAAAATGCTGCAAAGTATAACTATGAATCAAATGGATAATGGCAGCAATAAGGTTAGTAGGTTAGTCTAGGCTAGGGTTAGAAGATGTTAGTATTTGTTCAAAGGTATTGGTTGTTTGAAGTTTGTGATCAAGGCCCTCATGCATAAAGGTCTTAGATCAGTGCATTGATAGGGAAAATGGAGTCAAAGGTAGCGGCAATTATTGGAGAAGCAAAATGATAATGGAAGGGCTAAAGACAAGAGAGTTTGATGGTGAAGTGTTGTTGAGCCAAGGCTTCACAATCAAACCCTTGGAGAAAACAGCTCACTAAGGTGTGGAAACCCCGAGCCTTAGTGTGTTTTCCTCCTTTAGCTAAATGACAAGATAAAAACAGCTAGGATTGAAGAGCATAGGTAGGGTGTTGCAATGCCAAGGCCCTAGCAATATCTTCAATGGATAAAAACTCCTTAGCACAATCTTAGCAGGGAATTAAAATAAGGACACCAACATGTGCTTATTTCCTAGGGTTTTTTTCAACAATTTCATTAACAAAATGCAAGTAAAAAATACCATAACCATTCAAATAAAGGAAGGATTGCAGAAATTCACTTACATTCACCAAGTATTATCAATGTCAAACCCTAGTTGTAAACCTTCCACCAAGAAAAATGTCAAAACTAGCCAAAACAAGCCTCCTTCAACAAGTGCGCACTAGAATTTCAGCCAAAACCCTAAAAGAGGGCACAAATTTCATACCTCACACAAGTGTGAGTGAAAGATGATGAATAAAAGAAAGTTTAGTTCTCTAACTTATACAATAGCAATGACCTTAATTAAATTTTAGGTCACAAAAGGCTAACAAGGCCAAAAATACAAAATAATACGGTTTTTACATTAAATGTCATAATCAAACCCTAAATCAAGCAAAAATGAGGACGTCTTGCCCTTTTAGGGCGACGTTAGCCGTTTTTAGGGTAACGTGGGCCTCCTAGAGCAAAACGTTAGCCCTCCTTCGACCTCTGGAAGCTGCCACACGTGCCAAACATGCCACAACTGCCTCCCAAAACTCCCATATCCCTGGATGACGTCATAAGATGTCCTGGGTGATGTCATGGGCCTTCCAAGGCCAACGTCCCAATGGAGAGGGCACAAGCTTACTAGGGCTTCCTCTCATTCCCCCCAGATATGGTCAAGTGGATAGGTATAAGATCCAAGGACCCGTTAGAAACAAAAAGAATCAAATGCACATATTCAAAGGTTTTGAGGATCAGAGTGACACATACCATGATACCCAGACTCATTACCTCATGGAGCAAGACCTACTTCAAAATGGGGGATAACACACCCTTAGTGACATAGCGAGGCAAAGTAATCGAAGGAGGCTAGAAAAACTTGTCACAGGTACCCTGCTTCAGGCAAGTAATGTCCTCACCCTTATCAAGATCTGAGCACAACAGTGGTTGATAATCTTCTTCATGGAATAAATCCAAGTGCTCAAAGGAATACTCATCAAAATCCTCAAGGTAAGACCGAAAATCATGAGGAGAACATAGAACTAGGTCACCCTCAGGTGCTTGGTGTTGATGATTACAGCTATGTGAGACATTCTCCAAGACACAAACCTGAGAGAGAGCCCCTGAGAGGGGTGTGTGGTTCCTATCTGAGACGGAGCTGGAACGTAGAGACTCCTCCTCCTGAAAGAGAGTTGAGAAGAACTCCAGATGATTCTCCTGTGTAACGCAGTGAGAAAGGAGATCTGCAGAGTTGGACGTGCATGTGGTTGAGCACAAGGTGAACATGTGAAATCCCAAAGTGTTGGGTGCATCGTCATGAGAACAGAAATGAAGATGATGTATTAGCCTCCTCTGAGCAGAGAGTTGATGAGAAACTCCAGCTGACTCTCCTGTGTAATGCAGTGGGAAAGAAGATTTGTTGAGTGAACGTGCTTGTGGACGAGCACAGGTGAACGTGATCCTAGTGGTTGGGCACTAGTGAAGAAGTGGTTCTTCTTTGTAATGTAGTGAGGCAAAGATATGGACATCACTATGGATTTGCCCCTAGTGGATGAGCACTAGTGGGTGTATAAGATCCCTTGCTATATTGTTCAAGAGTCGGACCTGCCTGTAACCTGTGATGTCTCGTTCCCAAGAGTAGGCCAGCAGGGAGTGACTTAGTAGTCTATGTGTTCCTGTAGACTATAGTCAGGCACAAACATGGAACAAGATGGAGAAATAAGGGTGTATTCATGGCTAAACGATGAATTAAGCCAAAAAACTTAGGGAAAGTCACTTGAGCCTAAGTCAACGAAGAATTAGAATGAAAAGATGCTAAAGGGAGACTTAATTAATTAATTATTCACCTTACGAGGAAAAGTGCCTAGCTTAAGTGAGGTCAATGGTGAATTAGATTGGGAATGGTATAAAGGGAGGAATTTGACCTAATTCTTCATTATGCATTGTTATGATTTGATGTTGAGACTTCCCAGAGGAGGAAGAGAGTCGACTTTACTGTTTTGTGGATTTCTGGAGGAAACCACCACCATTGATCGGTTTCGGTGTTGAGAGACACACCCTAGCCCGTCGGAGATACCATCCAGGTATTTCACCGTGTTATTCAGGAGTATCCAGTTGCAGTGTGCGCAGCTCAGCCAGTGAGGGCGCAAGTCAGATTGAGGGTTTGTGGAGCTGCACGAGGTCCGAGCTCAGCTTGCATTTTCCTTCCGACCCAGTTGAGATCCAGCCAGGGTGCTTAGATTGAGCCACTTTCTATCAGATTCTGACGGTGGAATCTTGCAGGGCGCATCATCCAGCGATTTAGGGCACAGCTCTTCCGGCAGGACATTTGAGGTTGCAGACGGAGCATCAGAGCAGATCCGGGGAAACCCTCCCGACCCAGTTCTGCATTTGGCGAGACGATCGTTTTGAGTCCTATAGCAGTTGATTTCATTGGTGGAATCATTTGGGGCACATCTAGTGTCCCAGGAGGTACGGAAACCCCCTAGGGGTCGAGATCCAGTGCCTCAAAGACCATATCTGACATCCGGCACTCATCCATTTCAGTCTAGAGGCTAGGGCGCTTCTATTGGGACAGCGTCCAGCTCATTCCGACAGGTCTAACCTTCCGGACGAGTTTTCTAGCTTGTAGCGGTTACCGTATTTCTTCGGAATCACCTATTTTACCGATCTATCCGTGCATGCATCATCTTCTGATCACAGGTATTTTTATGCTATTTGCTTGTATTCCAGTGACGATCCATGAGATCTAACTGGCGACTATACTCTATATTTCCAGTATGTTATTGTATTTCCATGCTTGAGTCGCACAATACATATTGTTGGGCAGTTGATGTTCTTTATTTCCACCTGCATCCTCTATATACTGTTTAAACCATAAATATACAACATGCACATGCAATAACCATAAACATCTCAAACACGCAATTGAAACGCATCCAGAAACCCCCAGAGTATCAGATCTGAAGATAAAACGCATCTAGAAACCCCCAGTGTATCAGATCTGCGAGACAGAACATTAGATCAGTAGCAAATATCTTGATCAGCGGGATCAAGGATATTTCAGTGGTATCAGAGCTTTAGTCCTACCAGAGTGTGACTAGAGACAATGAGTACAACAGAAGAACCAGATGGTCGTGAGCACGTAGGTGACAAATATGTCACTTACAACAGGCGCAAGGAAAGAAGGCCTAGGCCTAACTTTCCTCCTTTCCCTCCCAGTTCAGAGGAAGAGGAAGAGACACACAGAGAAGTAGAGAGAAGAGCAGAGCGCGAAGCAAAGAGGATACTAGGTGACAGATATGAGCGACCAGAGGGCAGTGGTAAGGCCCCCATGGAACCAGAGGCAGCCTTCATGCAGGTTATCAATGATATGTTAGCTAGTCAAAGGACCATGTCACAGTCCTTGGCTCGGGTGGCTGATAGATTGGTTCTGGTGGATATTCCAGTCGCCCAAGCCCCACATGCAGTACAGGGTAACTCAGGGGCAGGCAGTAGACCCCAGTCACCCACTCGCACATATACTTCTGCGAGTAGGATTCCCCGACCGTTGTTTCCCAGTTTCCAGAGGGCACCCCCGACAGTAGCACAGAGACCACCCACTCATGCAGAGGACATTGCAGAGTATCGGATGGAGTATGCAACATTGGGTCGTGAATTCCATCAGGATATGACCTTAGTTGTGTATTGTGGACTCAGACTCAGGAACCGCCCCAAAGAACCACAGAGGGGAGGGCAATAGCCGCAGTAGCAGCAGGGGCATAACATTGATTTCATCAGAAAAGTTGGTAAACTCACCATACCTTCTTTTGATAGATCGTCCAAATGCACCACTAGAGGTTGGGTATAGAAGCTAGACACCTACTACAAGCTCAACCAGATTACCGAATCAAAAGCCATCAGTTTCGCTACCTTACACGTGGAGGGTGAGGCACACGAGTGGTAGTATCATGGATTGGTGACACTGGGCCACAGTCGCATCACCTCCTACAAAGAGTTCACAGAGAGATTCGTGGATAGATTTGACAAGAGGGATCTAGAGATCCATTTCAGAGATCTAGCCCAGTTGAGACAAACTGGCACAGTAGAGACATTCATCTCAGAGTTTCAGAGGGTAGCAGTGGTAGTGACAGATATATCTGAGCCTCGGTTGATCAAGTTATTTACAGAATGGCTCACAGAACCCTTGAGAGGATGGGTGAAGGCATATTGACCTCACACCTTGCAGGATGCCATCCGACGCACTAGAGATTTGGCGGACTCCGTGCCAAAATGCAAACCCTTTATACCACAGAGAGACAAGGATCAGAAGAATCCACAAAGGGAATGGAAGGGCAAGCCCAAGTTGGATGATGATACGAGACAAGAGTTGACGAGGAAGAAGCTTTGCTTCTCTTGCAGAGATCCTTGGGTCCCAGGGCATAGATGCATGGGAAAGCGACAGATCCACTACATTGAAGTGGAATCAGGCAGTGAGGAGGAGGATGAGGATATTGAGGCACCGATAGACAATGATTCAGAGACTGAGACCACTCATGAGCCAGAGCAGCAGCCGCAGAAACCTCAGATACCGGCAAGGGCACAGCCTAAAGAGGAGGCAAAACCTCGTAGAGAGGTGAAAGGAGGAACCATAGCCACCCTTTCAGGAGTACCCAGGTAGAACACTCTCAAGCTCATGGGCCTTGTACAGGGGCAACGCATGACAGCTTTAGTTGATGGTGGGGCCACCCACAACTTCCTAGATGCGTCCTTAGTAGCCAGGAGGGGGTTACGCACGGATGAGTTTGAGGGATTCCATGTGGCAGTGGTTGATGGATACACGATGACATGTTTGGACATGATCCCCGACCTAGAGGTCCAACTAGGCAACTACACCTTGACAGACACCCTCTATGTAGTTGACCTATCAAATATTGATGTCGTGTTAGTGGTACAGTGGTTATATTCATTGGGGGAGATTGGGTTCAACTATCAGAGATTGACCATGAGCTTCAGAGATGCCAGTGGATCAAGAGTTGTGCTAAGATGCATGTCTACAGGAGCACCCCGAGTAGTATCGGTAAAGAGGATGGAGCGGATCTTTCGTCACGGTGATGTGGCTTACGCAGCAGAGTGTTTGATCACTACGCGAAGTGATTCCGAGGGTAGGGAGCATTACCATCCACGGATGAAAGAGATTCTGGGTCAGTATGAAACAATATTTGGGCCGATACCACCAGGGAGACCACCCGACAGGGGTTTTGAGCACATGATTAGGCAGGGGCTACATCGGTGATTACAACACCCTATAGGCACCCAAAGAAATTCAAGGACGAGATTGAGAAAGCAATCAAAGAATTGCTCGCTATGGGGCACATCAGGCCCAGCATGAGTCCTTTTGCATCTTCAATCGTTCTAGTACTGAAGAAGGATGGCAAGTTACGGATGTGCATCGATTACAGAGCGCTCAACAAGAAAACGATCAAGAATCGGTACCCAATTCCACGCATAGATGAGCTGATGGATAAGTTACATGGGGCAGTCTTCTTCACTAAGATTGATCTACGCTCAGGGTACCATCAGATCAGCATCAGGGAGCAGGACATTGAGAAGACAGTGTTCCGGTGCCATTTCGAACACTTTGAGTTCTTGGTCATGTCGTTTGGATTGACCAACGCACCAGCCACTTTCCAGTCTTGCATGAATCACATCTTTAGAGGACAGTTGAGAAAGTACCTCCTGGTATTCTTCGACGATATATTGATCTACAGCAAGACATGGGATGAGCATCTAGCACATTTG
>ML784177.1:412909-427758 GCA_009831015.1 Picea engelmannii
ACGTCATCCTTGGTTATTCCATCTTGACGCAGCAAGTTCTCTTTATAGGCAATTGGATGGTGGTTTCATGCATTTATTGAATAAGGGATTGATTGAATACATTGATTGCTACATCATCTTGACATTTATTGGTGAATTGATATCATTTCCATTGTTGTATTAATGAACATTGATTTCATCAATATCTATTTGTCATAATTGCTTATATATTGATATTAGATAGTTGTATGAAGTACTAACCCTTTGATTCATAGCCTCCATGTATTAGTCAGCTATTGCTTTGTTCCGGGCAGGTGTTCTCATTTGGGCCTACACTTCATTATTGGCTGTTTAGCCGGACTATCTGCTCTTGGCGGTGACCTGTGAAGAGGGAATTTCATTTTGACCTTTATACCTTAGCCTCTTCAAAACTCCAGGTTATCAGGGACGTCTCCCCTGGGCCTAACCTCCCTAAAGAGAAAGAACCTCCCCATTGTGGTGACATTGGGTGGGGTAGGTTCCTGTTACGCCAGTTTGGCCTCTATCTTCTAGCCTTTTGACCTAGCTACAAACTGTGCGATAACAGTCCTCATGACTTGCCCCTACATCTTTAGCTTCATAATACAAAGGGTCTAACTTGTCCAAGGATTCCCTTTCTTCTTCACCTTTTGAATCATACAATAAGGTATCATCAAAAACCTGAAAAGGGAAGTGACTAACCTTATCCTCTTCCTTTTGTGCAGGAGGAATAGGATCTCGGATGGCTTCATCAGAGGGAGGAGCACACATTAATACTTCATCATCATGTTTGATATATTCAGGCTCTCTCTCTTCGACCAGGTCTTCATTATCCTCAGTAGAAGCATGAGTAAATTCTTGCTCTTCCTCATGGGATTAGAAACCCTCATTAGGATCTGTCTCCTCAACCTCTTGTTGGTCGATGACTTGTTCCCTTCTTTCCTGAAATTTACTAACAAAGATCTCAAGGGAAACTAATCTCTACAGACTAAGAGTATCTGGGGTATCTTTGGGGTTATCAACTTTGATTTATGGAGTAAAGAGGTGTTCTCCCTTGAAAAAAGAGATATTTTCCTCGATTTGTATAGCCCTGTGATTAGCTTATTGGATTGTTCTTGGCCCTTTTTTATCAAGGAGAAACCCTAATTGCACTAAGAGTGCATTGGTATAGAGGTAAACGAGGTACTTGTCTTCAAGACGATGGCTTCTAGGAATTTGTTGTAGCAAATTCTCAAACCTGGTATGGAATTCTTTGACAGTCTCATTCTTAGTTTGTTTCATGTACTCAAGTCTTTTTGTTAGCATGTGGATATCTTCTAATTTAATACCCCATTTATCAAGAAAGGTTTCTTCTAACTGGTCCATATATGTGATGCTAGCATCAAGGAGATCATCATACCATTTCCTAGCATTGCCATGAAGAGTGGCAAAGAAAAGTTTCATTGCCAAATCTTCAGCATCATCACTGATAGGGTGGAGTTGAAAGAAAGCCCAAAAATTACCCATGTGATCTTTTGCCCTAACCCCATCATTACCAGTGAATCTAGGGAGCCAATTTTCATACCTCGGAGGTATTTGTCGAGGGTAACCCGAAATTTCGCTCATGTCCAAGGGTTTAAAATTACCTGGGTCCCATTTAGAAACCATGGTTGGCTTTATCATTGGTGGAGTCGCCAGATAATCCTTCTAGGGATTATCAAAGGGAAAAGAGGAAATCACCCTCAGTGGAGTCGCCAAGTAAGCTTTGAAGGCTCCAAGTAAGCTTTGAAAAGTGAAAGGCTTTGAGAAAAAGTCTTACCGAAAATTTGTCGTTCGAGGAAAATTGATTCGATGTTCCTCGACAGCGACGCCCAAAATGTTATCGCGCAATCTATACTTTCCCAAAGCCCAAGGCAAGTGAAATAAGATTGGCGTAACAAGGGGTTAACCTATCACTGTCACCTAAATAGGAAACCCCTTTTCTGTTTAGGAGTAGGGTAAGACTACCCCAAGGGAGACGTCCCTAGTGACCTAAAGGGCTGGTGAAACTAAAGCAAGGATGCAAAGATAACCCCCCTCTCACTGGTCACTCAAGTCAAAAGATCTTGTTGAGTTTATGTCTTAAGAGATGAAACAAAATGTAATAGGTGAAGTGTACATGCCTAGAACAAGACAACAAGCAAACCTATGGCAGTTTTAAGTACAAAATGATATTAGCTTCAATAAGAAAATAAACCAATGAAATATATGCTAGCTGATATAAAATTGCTGCAAAACGGAAGTTTGCAACAACAAGAGGTATTTTGTAACAATTGCAAGAAATATGCCTCAAAATTGCTTGAAAAGACAACGAAAAGATAACATTTACTAGGTAGAATGATAATCAAATGTCATAAGCAATTTTAGAAGTGTTTAGCTAGCATTCAATGTAGATTATGCAGAAAATTTGCTGCTTTAAGATGGTTGTAGCAATGATTATAACAGCAGCAAGTTAAAAGTTAGTGTTCCTAGAATAAGTTAGCAAATTCGTCAGGTTAGTAGGATAGCAAATGAAGTTTGAGTGTAGGTTGATCTCTCAAGAGGGAAGAGGTGAAGACTATTGCCACTATGGGGGTAATGGAATCAAGAGGTGGCAGCATTTACTTGGAGGAAACAACAACCATGATATTGCTGATCTAAGTAAAGGATGAACTTATGAAGAAGTAGTACCTTAAGTCTTCCTAGAATCCAAGCTTTGAGAAGGTAAGCTAACTACGATGTAGGCTCTTCTAGGATGTTCAAATTGGCATATCTTAAGGTTTAATACTTGCAAGTATAATCTTCAAATCTCATATACAAGTAATGCTTTGTGAGTAATCAATTAGTGTCTTAACTATTGTGGAACACTTGTATTCAAAGCTTCTAAATCTTCTAAGTGTCCTTGTGATTTTTGAGTGTTGATGTTGCCATTGATAGGCTTAATGTGTTGATGATGCTCATGTCTTGATTGTATCTAAATTCCTGCACATTTAAACACACACGGTTAGCTTGTTCTATTGTAAATTGTATCTCATTGTAATATTGTGTAACTAGCATTCTTTATTTGTAAGTATCTAACCTTTGTAATCTTACTTGTAACTAAACACCCTTACATTTAGTTGACCCCTTGCCCAACCTTAGGCACTAGTCTTAGTTGACCTATGGAAAGGCTTGCTTGACATAGAAACTCTTGCATCTTGCATTGTTGCCTTTGCATCATAGGTTAGACTCCCCCCTAAACCTTAACTAATTAAAAACAACTCCTAGAACTTAAACTCTAAATCCCATCTAGAAACTAGGGTCCACCCCCCTTGGCTTCCCTAGGAGTAAGCCTAGACGAAAGAGGTTCAAGTCAAAGTAACAACGTGGGCTTTGAACCTGGGCATTGTGCCTCCAAGGACACACTAAGTGAGCAGGACTTGGCTCATGTTTGCAAGTGTGTATTATGACGGCAACAGGCCTTTAACCCCTTCTTCCCACAAGGCAAGGTACAACCCTTACTAGCTTGGCAAACCCGATGCCCAAACCAAGGTAGGGGAAGATGAGAGGGACAAATGATGAAAAGTGCTAAGTATGGAAGGAATGGATGATGACCTTTCATAGACCCACCTAGTGGCAATTCATCCCTAAGGGAACCAACTTACTAGGGCACTCTTTCACCCACCCCAAGTATGAACAAGTTAAAGAGCATAATTTCCAAGCAAACGTCATGAAACAAAAGAGAGTTCAGTGCACATATTCAAATGCTTCAAAAAGCAGAGTGACACATACCATGATACCCAAACTCATTACCTCATGGAGCAAGACCCACTGCTACTTCAGAATCAGGTCGATGGGATGGATGTTGCTGCTACTGATAAATAGGACGCACTGAAGAAAAGATGGGCCCTCCAGGGCCAAGCTCAAATCATATGGACCTATGGGCCTCGAGACATAATCTCCTTAGTTATCCCTAGGATAGGGGATAACAAGATCTACTGCACAAATTCCCAGATCTAAAAATTAGTCTTTAAAAGAAATAAAATGAAACCCTCTAACTGGTGGTTCTTCTTTTCGATAGTTGATCTACCACTGTAAATAGTTGAGAATCCCTATGAATGAACTAGCTATGATACCATGAAAATTTTCCAACCCTAGATGATTGTTGTCCTTGTGATCTCAATTAAACAAGGAAAGTGTTGAATTTAATTAATGCAGAAATTAAATTTCAGACCATAGTGTCAATCACGCAATAGCTAGAAAATCAAATATCATAAGCATAAAACAGTTTCACGCATACATTGGTAATTTCTCCTTCAAAATCAATGTTTTATTCCTTTGAAAGCTTACAACATAACCTCCACAATTTGCTAAGAACCAACAATTGCATGGTTATCAAAATCATCCTCTACAAGGTGGATGACCTGCCTAAGAGAGGTACGGCCTGCTAGAAAACAAAAAAAATAGCAGCAAAAACGGTTATACAACCTTGCTATACGACTATGTTGTACGGAATCTGGATTATACGACTGTCGTACAACCCTGTTGTATGTATTCCTTACAATTGTATAGACTATGCGGATCTGTATGGTTGTACAGATCTGCTACTGTATGGCCTATTGTTGTACAACCAGATCCTCTTCCTAATTCCCTTGCTCTCTCACTCCCCTGGTCGCACAACCTGTCTGACTAAAATTGTGTATGAACCCCCGATCTTGACCTGTCTTTATACTTTTACCTGAAACCTTAATCTACCAAAACCCTAATCTCTCAATGAGATCTACGGTTGAGATTAATCTTAGCCTAAATCATAAATCCATGAAATACACTTTATTAGACTGAACAACTAAATATAATATTTTTCATTTTTTACTCAAGTGAATTACAAAATAGAATTACTTTTCAAAATAATTCGAACTACTTCTAGTAGGTTCACACTAAACCTGTAAAGAAGTCCTTGTCCGAGCTATATTTCTCAACATATATTACCTAGAAGGGAAAAAAAAGGAAAATTCAAAAAAAAAGATAATGGTGGAGAGTATACATCTTATAAGTTTAAGAACTATTTTAAAATGTATGACATCCTAAGACAACTAACAACTATTATATACATCATAACAACATAGAGTTGTAAAATGAGAAAATCAAACAATAGTTGAAATGGCATAGACCATGAGCTTTAAGGCCATGGTTGAAAAATAGAGTGGTCAAAGAATTAAAACTTTGAGGATAGATAATGGTGGAGAGTATACATCCAAGGGGTTTAATAACTATTATAAAATGTATGGAATCCACTGACAATTACATATATATCATAGCAAAATAGAGTTGCAAAAACGAAAAATTGGACGATAGTTGAAATGGAATAGAGCATGATAAAGGGTAGGAACCCCACTAATGTTGACATTCTTATTAAAAGTCTAAATAAGATAATCAAGAGGATGACACCAAACAAAGCATTAAGTGGATTTAAGACATGAGTAAAACATTTCTAAGTTGTTGGCAATGTGGCTTACATGCGTATACCAAAAGAAAAGAAAAATAAGTTGGATGATAAAAGCAATAAATGCATATTTGTTAAATAAAATGAGTTCAAAGCATATAGACTTTCTCATCCAAAGAAAAGGGAAGTTTTTGTCAGCAAAGATGTGATATTTGATGAGAGATGAAAAAATGTACAAATCAATTTACTACGCCATGGCTTTTGATTAATGATGAAAAATTGCAAGAGGAAAAGGAAGAGTCAAAAATGGATATACCAAGCACAAGGAAAGCACCAGAATCAAGGAATAAACTTTCAAAATGGTATGTTAAAACAATCAAGAATGCAAGGACACAACAACTTCATCAATTATGAAAAAGGAATAGCAAGGTCAAATTAAAGGCAACATCAAATGTTAATTATGCATTCATGACTCAACTAAGGACAACATATGAACTAATAACATATGAAGAAGTGTTGTTAGAGTGATTAACGTTCAATCATTGACAGTGATGATGTAATTATTTTATTGTTAGTGTATTGGGTCGATAACCCAAGCCTTGTTCGTAGCCACAATTTCATGGAAAACCACCAGTATATTAAAAGCTAATTTATGTAGTGCTTTGTCTATTTAAAGGCATTGTCATCAAGACATGGTAAGTTGCATTCTAAGTTCAAACTTGAAATTACTTTGTGTGTTTGCATAAGAGTATAATTGATCATATGTATCTTCTATTACTTTTCTACATCTATATTTAATTTAGTTAGTTTGACAACCCAGTTTAGTAGACATATGGCATTAGATGATGGGAATCAAAAGAAGTGTGGCATACACCTTGCAGTCCTGTGGTGGAGTAGGTAACAATTGTTGAGCAATAGTAGGAAATAAATGAAGCAATAGTAGGGAATAAATGCTAAGTAGTGGCAGGGAATAAACACAGATCACTAGCAAGCAATGAATGCTAAGCAGCAACAGTTGCCCAATTAATTGTTGGTGGTTTCCAAAATGTAGAATTGGAAAACCAAAAATGGTTTATGGTTTTGTTGTGCCTATTTATTGAGTGCTAGGGTTGGAGGAAAATAGAGTTGCTAAAATTTCACCAGAATCCTTATGCTACTATTAAACACTCTTGTTGAGATCACAAAGACTATGTAATGTATTGTAACCATTTAGTTGTTGGATCATACATTGAGCGTGCTTTAGAGTGTGGGGTTTTTCCCCTAGAAGGGTTTTCCCCGGGAAATCGTTGTCTAATGATTGTATGTTTCTATGTTGTTTATTATTACAACTATGTTTATTTGATTTGTACACAATCTTCTCTCATTGATTACTGTAGGAAGCATATTCCGCACCTCTGCTTCCTTTAATTTGGTATCAACACCCGATCACTTCAGATCCAAGGTGTTTGGGACAAGGTTTTTTTATCTAATCTCGGTTTGAGTGGGAGCTTGCGCGAAAGGAAATCTTGTTGCAAGGAAATGGCAAGTACATCTAGATTAGAAATGGAAAAGTTTAATGGCACTAACTTTGAGCTATGGAAGCTCAAAATGGAGATATTCTCATAGACCGAGATCTATGGGTTGCAAAATCTGGAACCAAACCTAGCGATATGAAGGATGAAGAGTGGGTGGTGTTGGAGAGAAAGGAAAGAAGCCTTATCAGGCTCTATTTGGTCGATTTGGTATTATTTAACATTTTTAAAGAAAAAACCGTAGAAACTCTCTCGAAGAATTTGGGGGATTTGTATTGAGCTAAATCCTTAGTTAATGAACTATTTCTACGGAAAAAGTTGTTTGCCTTAAGAATGGGTGATGGTGATTCTGTAGTTGAACACCTAAATGCATTTAATACTATTGTGACCCAATTGATCTCAATTGGAGTGAAGATGGATGAGGAGGATCACTGTATGACCTTTTTCCCCCTCATTTGACATGAGGAAACCTTGATCACATTTGGGCAACTAATACTCTTCCAGAGCCGCTCTTCCAGTGGCACATTCAAATTCACATTTGATGTGAAATATTCTTGCTTGGTCGACCAAATCTCGAATTCCATGATATCCTCCAACCTTTGCTACATAATGTCTTGAGCTTACAACGAGCTTGCTAGCCATCTTCAGCTTTGATCATTTAATGGTACTACAACTCGCCGCATTCATGCCTCATATTGATATACATGCAGTTAGTGCTCTACACTTCCATGACTTGGTACTCTAGTTTGGTTGCATCATTTCTTCACTATGGTTTCATGTATGGTTTCTTGCTTAGACATGGTGTGTGATAGCTTTAACTTAGTCATAATTGTGGTGAACACCAAGTTGAATCTAAAAATACTTTGTAATAGTCACAGATTTTATCTCGTCTCGTTGTACCATGGTGGGACATAGATTCTACGGATAAGTGTGTCATCCCTTAGGTCAGGTTGTACCACTAGGGAATCGGGTTAATGTAGTGTGTCACAAATCCCAAACCATACATACTTAACACCTTTTTCATCCATCCCACTTTCATTCCATTCCATTCATCATACCCCCCATTCGAGATTGACTTATTGTGTATCACTCAGCAAGGTCCAAGCAAATCAAAAGAAGACCCCGTGTATAGAAGCCAAAATCAAAGGAAGTCAAAAAAAGGATAGAGGAAAGAGCGACAAATATAAAAAGGCCATGTACCCCTAGTCCCATGCCTAAAAATGACATATCTAAAGAAAGGGACCAGAAAATAAAAAAGAATATAGGGGAGAATAGATGTTAAATCAAAGGCTTAATGTTCCCTCTTGAAGGCTCACATATAGATTAAATGAGGACATCTAGCTCTTGAAAGCTAGACAAAGAAGACCTTTGAATCGACATCATAACTATATGATCAATACATGAAGTCCCCTTTTCCCCTTTCCACAATCACCCACCACTAGCACCTACTTCTAACTTGGTAACTTAGTAAATACACCTTGATCTTAGGGGATTGACACTTGTGATAAGGCCTAAAGGTTGTCCCACCATAGTTAAGCTTAGGCAAGTTGTAATATTAACCGAATCTTACTTGGTTGCTAGAAGATATCACTTATGCAAACCACTAATTAACTTATGTCATGGGCTTGACTCATCATTATGAGTTGGAACCTTGTATTTGGAACTATAACGGAGCTGCCCACATCATCAGAACACCTTTTTCAGCACATGGAGCATGCTTACTTGGCAATTTTTGGTCACTCTTGGTGATGGGGCACCCCTCTTGGACCCACTACACACATGGATGGTTACTTAGCACATTTGGTGAGGGTCCACCCCTCTTTGTGGGCCCTGTTGACCACCTATTCAACTAGGGGGTCAACTCCATGTACCATAAAGATATGCATCATCAAATGCTACCAARTCAGAGACTTTTTGGTTCTACAAGGCAATTTTTGCCTCCAGCACACTTTTTTTGTAAATGGAATTTTCGCTCCCCTGCGTGGGATAATAATGTAATAAGTCTGCATGGATCRTAGTTAGGTCAGTTACCTTAGGATTTCTTCATTAGGAGAGTTCCTTTCACTGAGTGTTTTTTATCCTCGGGTTATTAATTTGGCCTAACCAGCCTTATTAATTTCCCTTGAGTTTTTCACTCCCACTATTAATAAACCCTCCAAAGTGGTGAAAGGCATTCTAATGAAGTCATCCTCTGGAAGCTAGTGTTTAGAAATGATGTAAATGACCATGTAAGACAGCTCAAAAAGTTTCGCGGAATTCTGTAGAGTCTAGATAGGTTTTTTTTAATTAAATAAAATTTCCTAAGGTTGGGAATTTAATTAATTAATTAATTTTTGATAAAAATTGTACAAAATGGGTCCTTGGGTTTTTGATAGGGGTGTTTGTGCTCAAAAGAAATGGAATGAGACCCCCTACACCCTTGGACCAAGTTTCAACTCAGTTGGACAACTTTTGCTAGGTGTTTGTCCACATAGGAGTCTAAGTCAGATAAAAGCAGTTTTAATTGCTAACCCATGACATGGGAAAAATGTCAATTTTGTAATAATTGAGTAAATGGAGTACAGTAAAGGTGAATAATAATGAGAGAGATATATCCTAACCTACCCTACCACTTTCCTAAACTTTACACACCCCCTAACCCACTTCTCACTTAGACCCTCACGCCCCTCATGGGGAAATGCACCCCCCTTCCATGTGAGAATTAGCAATTTGATTTAGAACAAGTTGTGGGCCCCTACCTCATGAGGTGTGCCCTTCCTATCCTCCCACCTCACCATGGAGTGTGTTCCACACACTCACTCACACATCCACCAAGAAAGCTCATGCCCTCCTTGGGATTTGCGCCCCCTCTCTTGGGAAAAGTGGAAAAATCTTGCAATAAAATGGAAACTTGTCTAAAGATAGGCACGGGCCCCTTCTAGAAGCCTATGCGAGTGTGTGCCACACACTCCCACCTTTCTAAACTCATCAAAACCTTAAAGCCATGCGCCCTCCTTCCTTGGAGCTCATCTTGGCTTGGATTTTTGACAAATGGCAAAGATCCAAGAGGGGTCTCTTTGCCTCTCAAGCTATAAATAAAGCCTCTCCCTCACTCATTCCACACCATTCTTTTGAGTATTGTTATACAACCATTTTCTTACCGTCTCTCTCTCTCTCTCATTATCACTTTGCTTCCATTCCACTTGCTCTTGAAGAGCTTGGAGCAACTTTGTTGCTACAACCTCTTCCATTGGTAATAAAGAAAAGCTTTGGAGGAATCGTGGAGTACGGGATTTTGTCTCGTTGTTCTATGCTATTATGAGGTGATATTGTTCTTTGAATGATTTATGTGAAATATCGAATATTTGCTTGGGCAAATTAGTTTACTTGGCTAGGTTTAGCAATAGTGTAGTCATTGGCCTATATGCTTTGAATTCACTAATGATATAAACTTTGTTATGTTATTAGTGCATGCAATCATTATCTATTCTTTGTCTCACATTTCTGTTCAAGATTTGCAGGTTGCCTCAAGAGCGTTGTTGGGATAGATTCGAGCAAGGATCTACCCTCATCACTCATTAAAACTTCATAAGCTTTTCCATTTATCTTTATGTTCTTATCATATTCAGATTGTTGATGTTTAGACAACATCGGGAAGACATTCTCTAAAGATAATAATTAATAATACAATTATTATTGATTATTAAATATAGTATATTATAAGTAAATGATAATAATAAATAGTTGTTGATTATTCAAGGGACACATCCATTCATGGATGGTCACCTTATGTTCCCTATATATGGAACACTCATTATTGTAATAATATATCGAATATCTCTCATATCTCATATGAAGTAAAACAACATGGTATTAGAGCGGGACTGGGCCTTACTCCCTCACAGGAGGGCCTAGGAAAATGTGAGAGACAGAGGCACAATGTTAGAACTAAATTTTCTTTGAAAATTCTTGGGCATCTATTGGAAAGCGTTGGGACAAATTTTACGAGCAAAAGAAACCAATAATGGTTACAGCATGTAGCATGTCATTAGGGTTGGTAAAGAGATTGGCACGCAGAGTGAGCTTTGCTATTGTGGCCTGCCGCAGTAGACTCGAAATCATTTATGCCAATAAAATATCTGCTCTGCTCAGCCCCCCTGTGGCTTTGCCATTCGTGTAATTTCAAAAGAAGCATGTGGATATGGCCTCTGAGCTGGTTTGGCTGGCTTCTCGTAGCCGGTGCATCGTAAATAATCCTTTTAAGGATTTGACGAGCTGCATCAAGATAAGTTGTTCTTGCTCTGAGCTCTTTTTGGTATTTCTGGATCGATTGCTTCTTTCCTTCCTCACGCGACAACGTGAGGACTCGATCATGTGATCGATTGATTCACTGAGCGGACATAAGATAAGAAAAATGAATGGATCTTCGCTTATTGTTGGGTTTCCCTTCCATGGAAACACCAATCTGTCCAAAGACGTCCCATTTGGTTGGATCGGAGCATTCTTCTGATGATTATCAGGTACTATTCTCGCGAGGTTTTTCAGATCGTCGGCCATTCAACAATATTTTCCTTTGGCGTGCTAACTTAAACAAACATGTAAAATATGGATATAAGTCAAGATCAAAACAAACTTGGAATCATGTGATATGTCAAGGCGTTTGCATTTGTTGTAACAACAATAACAAGGCTTGTGTGAATGGGGAAGATTCAGTGAACATGGATATTTCAATTGTATATTGCCAAACTGCAAAGATTTAGTTGTCCCGCAATAAATGAATGTACTCGCCAAAAGAAGGCGATGAGTGATGAGTGTTTTATTTGATGAACCAGATACAAAATCATTGCCTTAAGTATTATTTGATCTTCGCTCCTTGAAACATTTGAGAATGCGCATAAGCATGAAGTTGTTGCCAAACGCTTTCAGGGATCTCACAAACCTCCAACATCTTAACTTGACCGGTTGCCATGATTTGCATATGCTGCCAGATTATTTTGAGAATCTTAAAAAACCTCCAATATCATCTTAACTTGTATGGGTGCTCTCATTTGGAAACGTTGCCACAATCCTTCAGGAATTTAATCTGACTTAAACATCTCTGTTTGAAGAGTTGCTACCAGTTGACCCTCTCGAGTGGAACACTTAGAAATATTAGAATGCTCCAAAGCTTAGACCTGTCAGAGTGTCAGAAAATGGAAGTATTGCAGAGTAATCAGTGGATTACTAGATGAAGGAACCAAGACATTGGTTTCACGAGGAAACCTCGATATGTCTTGGGGGACATTGGTTCCATGAGGGAACCTCGATGTGTCCTAGAGATGTTTGAGGTAGGGATCAAGAGGGAGTACATTGTTCCTCACAACCCTCAACGGAATGGAGTCGCGGAGAGGAAGATCAGATCTATTGTTGAGACAGTCAAGGCGATGATTCATGATCAACATTTACCTATATTTATGTGGGCAGAGGCATCCATAACTGCAGTGTATGTTCAGAACAGAAGTCCTTGAGAAACATGACTCCCGAGGAGGCCTTCACCTGAGTGAATCTTGAGGTTGGGCACTTCAGGGTATTTGGGTGTCTAGTGTGCATTCATGGACCCAAGGAGAAAAGGATCAAGCTAGACCCTTCAGGCAAAAAGGGTACATTTGTGGGGTACAATGAGTCTTTGAAGGAATACCAGATCTACATCCATGGTCAGAGACAGATTGAGGTGAGCATAGACGTTACCTTTGAGGAGGAGGTATCCTTTAAGAGATCTAGAGGGTCTCACATGGAGATTGATCAAATTGATCCAATTGATCTCGTTGATCCTGTAGCTCCAGTTGATTTTCCCAGAGATATTGCAGTAGGTCGGAAGAGACCTACATGGGCTCGTCAGACTCTACAGGAGGCAGAAGAATATGCATCTCCTCATGGTACCTTCCAAGTGAGAAAGAGACCTTAGAGATATCCGTGCTATGCCGAAGCTATGCGCCACATCATTGATTATGAGCCTTCATGTTATGATGAGGCATCTAGTATGGAGAGATGCCATGATGGAGGAGTATCAGTCCATCATGGAGAATGATGTGTAGGATATTGTTCCGAGACCTGAGGGGAAGTTTGCAGTAACTTCCAAATGGATCTATAAGATCAAACATACAGCTGACGGAAGCATCGAGAAGCACAAAGAAATATTTGTTTCTAGCGGATTCTCTCCAGTGGAGGGAATAGATTATGAGGAGACATTTGCTGCTGTTTCTCGATACACTTCTATCCGGACGATTATTTCCCTTGCAGCATCAATGGGTTGGAAACTACATCAGATGGATGTGAAGACAACTTTTCTCAACGGAGAGATTGAGGAAGAAGTATACTTCGAGCAGCCAGATGGTTTCGTGATACATGAGAAGCAGTCTCATGTGTGTAGGTTGAAAATGGCCTTGTATGGAATCAAGCAACCACCTCGAGCTTGGTATACAAGGATTGATGGAAACATGATGATGTTTGGGCTTCAACAAAAGTGTTGTTGATCCCAACCTGTACTACAAAACTGTTAATGGTGAGGCCTTGATTTTGGTCCTCTACGTTGATGATTTATTCCTCAGAGGTACATAGAGCTTTATTATTGAAATGCAAGAATGTGTTGGCCTCTGAGTTCGAGATGAAGGACCTTGGTATGATTCACTACTTCTTGGGACTAGCGGTGTGGCAGAGAACTGATGAGATCTTCCTGAGTCAGGGGAAGTACACAGTTGAGATATTGAAGAAGTTTGAGATACTGAAATTCAAGCTCGTGGCTATACCAATGATGACGAATCTAAAGAAACTAAGTGTGTCTTCTTTCGATTTTGACGAAATTTATCTGACTCTGTACAGAAAACTGATTGGATCATTGATGTATCTAGTGAACACTAGACCAGATATTTTCTATGCAGTGAGTGCACTTAGCCAATTTATGAGCCAACTGAGATAGAAAAACTAGATTGTTGTGTAGCATGTGTTGAGATACTTGCGAGGCACAGTTCGACATGGTCTGAGATATACTTCCAGTATTGATATAATATGGCAGGAATATATTGACTCTGATTGGGCAGGGAACGTAGTGGACAGAAAGAGCACCTTCAAGTGTTGCTTCACTTTGGGATCTTTCATGGTTTCCTGGTGTAGCAGGAAATGAACTTTTGTGGCATTGAGCACAACAGAAGCATAATACATTGCATTAAGTATGACAGTCTGTGAAGCAGTCTGGCTTCACAAGCTCCTTGCAGATCTATCCGAACATGTGCTGGATTCCATCGTTATTCATTATGGTAACCAAAGTTGTGTGAAGATCTCTGATAATCCGGTGTTTCAAGACAAATCGAACCACATTGAGATCAAGTACCATTACATCTGAGACATGATGCAGAGGAAGGAAGTATTGGCGCGGTACCTTCCTACAGATGAGCAAGTTGCTAATGTTCTTACCAAACCAAGACGAAGTTCAAGTACTTCCATGACAGACTTGGCGTGGCAGAGAATGCCTCCCTCACTGAGAGGGAGTGTTGATGTTTACAGCTTCCTGAGACATTCTCCAGATCGTACTACTCCGTGACTGCATTGATTTGATCTGTGATGACACTTATCCGAGAAGGGACAAGTGGGGCACCTATCCGAGAAGGGATAAGTGCGGTTGGGCTTATAACCCAACATCCCATATGGAGAGCACATGAGGACATGTCAAAGGAGTTGACCCTTGACGTCATACACTATGGGAGTTGACCCTAGTGTTTCTAGAGGGTGTAGCCTCTAGAAGTCCACATGGAGTGCCATGTGTGACAATCTTACTCCAGATCGTACTCCTCTGTGAATTGAGTTGAGTTGATTTGTGAGGACACTTATCCGAGGAGGGATAAGTGGAACACTTATTCGAGAAGGAATAAGTGCAGTTGGGCTTATAACCCAACGTCCCATGTGGAGAG
>ML784177.1:429222-440363 GCA_009831015.1 Picea engelmannii
TAAGTAAATGATAATAATAAATAGTTGTTGATTATTCAAGGGACGCATCTGTTCATGGATGGTCACCTTATGTTCCCTATATATGGAACACTCATTATTGTAATAATATATCGAATATCTCTCATATCTCATATGAAGTAAAACAACAGATTTTGGTTGCTAACACTCCTAGATAGATCATTTCAATATTTTATATTTCTGGTTTTTATATGTGGGAAATTTATGTTGCAAAACAGAAATTTTCTTAACGTTTTGTAAGTGTGTTGCAGCATTTTCAGCAAGCAATAGCTTGCTGATTTTTGCAAGTTCTCGCCAGGTCAAGGGTGCATGCTGCCCGTTTTCAATCACAACACACCTCCAAAGACCCCCTTTCAAAGTGGCAACACAACTCCTTTCTTTCTCCATCTCTATAAAGCATTGTAAGAAAGCCCAAAGGGGGTCCCCAAGTGGCTTGCCTTCTTGTTTTTATTTTTGCTTTTCATTTTCAGTTTTAGCTTAGTTTCTTTTCTGTTTTTCTTTTATTTTTCTAACCCCATGGTATAGCTAGATTAGTTGTGGATATCTAAATTGCATGCTAATGGTTAAAATTATCTAGATTAGATCTCACACATAACCAATGTTAGTTTAGGCCCCTGGAGGCATAAGATTTAATCTCTTGCTTTAATATTTCTTTACTTGCAAGCTATCGTTCCTCAAGCATTTATTTTTCAGTTTGCAACAACATGGTTATCTTAATGATGTAAAATAATTCTTTCAATTCCACAAGTTATTTCAAGTTCTTTACGTTTTACATGCAATAATGTTATGATTTAAGAACTTCACTTTCAACTGCTCAAGCAATTCGGTTTTGGGCCCATTTGGCACTTTTTGGGCAAGTATAATTCACTGTAATACACTCAAACACCTAAAATACTTAGTCCATAGGCCTAACAATTAATTATACTTAATAGGACACCTTTACCGACCCATCTTCACCATTTAAAACGGGGATTAGAGGAAGCAACTGAAAGGTGATAGGTCGGGGACGGTCTCGTGGCGCTCAACGTCCTTTTCCGATAGTACTCTTTTTCCTAGGCTGACCTGTGGAGCTAGGGTAGGCCTCGTTGCCATACTTCTTGAGCTCCCAGCAGTTACTTGGTAATAAGGGGGGGGGAGTATTGGGTTGACACTTAGTTAGGATTGAAGCACATTTTAATAAAACTCTTACTCAATCCTTAATCTACAACTTTCGGGCAATCTACATTTACACTTGCAAGCACATTTACTTCATATTTACTTTTTCATGCAAGTTATCTTTATGAGTTGTGGATAAATTGTCTAAGTGATCATATCTTTATTTCGGAACACTTTCTCTTTTCAAGCCTCTTTCATTTATAGTGGTGTTCATATTTGTGGGTGTGATCCCTCGGGAAGTTGCACATCCTCTTGGAGGCACTGTCTCGTTGGATCTTGAGTGATTTTTCGTACACGCCATTGAGAGCAATCCAATAGGGTAGTGCATCCCTTTTAAGGAGACACTCTATTGTGAGCATGCTAGGCTTGTTGTGTTGATGGTTGTCTCATCTTGATTATCTTTATTTCCTGCACATTCAAGCAACTTGTTCGTTAGTATTTGTACATCTTCTATTCATTGTATCTATTTTTGTTGTAATCTTAGATATTCTTTGTTATATCTTTGTATCTAGCTTGTACTTAATCTTGTTGTAACATTTATAATCTTTGTAAATCTTGTGTAATTAATCTCCCTTTAATTTAGTTGACCCCTTGCCCAATCTCAGGCACTAGTCTTAGTTGTCCTAGGAAAAGGTTTGACTGTTCATTCTAATCGTTGCACATTGCATTGTTGCTTTACATCATAGGCTAGATTTTCCCCTAACCATTTAACTAATTGAAACCAACACCTAGAACTTAAATTCTAAATCTCATCTAGAAACTAGGGTCTACCCCCCTTTGGCTTCCCTAGGAGTAAGCCTAGACGGAAGAGGTTCAAGTCAAAGTGACAGCGTGGGCTTTGAACCTAGTCATTGTGCCTCCGAGGACACACTAAGTGAGCAAGACTTAGCTCACGTTTGCAAGTGTGTATAAGGACGGCAACAGGCCCCTTTCCACACTTATGTATGGCGGCCAACTATTTGACTGGGACACACTCCTTTGAGGGACACACATTCCACTAATCTAGCTCTTGGTAGGGTGCACCCCCTTTGTGGGGCCCATTTTCCACTCATACAAGATTGTGGGGCGAATTCTCTCTCTAAACCCCCTTTGTGGGACCCATTTTCCACACATGTTGATTTCTAGTGGGGCACAATTCCTGTGGGACCCCTTTTCCACTTATGAGAGGTGGTTTTACCCATGGTTTTGAGGGAGCACATTGTATTAGCCCATGGTTTGGGGGCAGCTCATGGTTTTTGTCCATGGTTTTGTTTTTTCCCACGGTTTTGTTTTTTCCCATGGTTTCTCATCCATGGTTTCGGTGGGGTGCCTCATCTATATAAGGAGGCCCTCTCTTCATTGTATTTTTGGTTGGATATCAATGGAATAGTCTCTTGTTTCTACTATTTGCTAGTGTATGAGGGTTTGGTGTTTGTTCAACCATTTATGTGTGGATAGTTTAAGTTTCTTGGAGCACATAGGAAGGACCTATTGCAGATGTGGAGAACCGTCAAGCTGGGAGCCTAAGTGGTTGTTAGCCACTTGGAGGAGGTAAATTTTCCTTCAGAATTTTGTCTTTTTTAAGTTGAAATTGCATGCTAGGAACATACCAGGCTAGTCTTAGCACAGTTTCTCTTTCTTAAGCTAACATTTCTCTTAGTTTGTTGATTTGTGGAGCTCCTGTGTGAGTCCACACCCCCTTCTTGCACTTGGTCCTTTAGTATTTAGAAGAAACCCCCTCTTTGGTTGCAGGCATTAGACCTCATAGCCCTAGGTTAGTTTAGGCACTAGTCTTTTCCATTTCTAACCACAAAATTTTCAAATTTCCCTTTAATTTTTGTTCTAACAATCTGATATAAGGTTTTGCAGGTTGAATTTTCTGATTATCAGGTTGTTTCAAGGCCATTCACACTTCATAGATCATCTTTAGTTGGCTGGACTGTTTAAGCAAATCAATGTTATTCTTTGGCAAATATCTTTCTAATTGATCTGCCTCTCTTCTTCCCCTTCCAATACTTTCTTTGAATTTTATTTCATAAATTTAGGGGAATATCATACTTAGATCTGAGTGCACTTAACTGATTTTTTTTCCTTTGCAGATCTAACCATTTTGTCTCTTTTCTCCTTTTATTTTTCTGCAAACTAACTCTGTTGTTTGTACCCTCTTAATTCTGCAGAAAAAAGGGGCGGAATTGGTAGTTTTCAGCGTGCTAACATAACCAGAATTTTGGGACAGCAAGCTGTCCTAAATCTGGTTTCATTTTCTGCTCTGATTTAAATTTTAGAACAGCAAACGACTCAGAAATTTGTGCAGAAATTTTTGGAAAGTTTTCACTTTAAACTCTGCACACACTAACTCACTTTTCAACATCTCACTGCTTGCAATCTCTTTGAATTTTCTGGTTATATTAGCAGATTAGTGAGCAAACATTTACATGCTTAACCTGGCACAATAAACAAACTCGATGCACATTCAGATCTCTAGCTGTTTTTCTGCATAAATCTGCTTTGAGGGACCAAATCTGTGAATGCATTTAACTCCAGAGTCCAAATATGTCAGCATACTAACCATTATTCGCGTGACTTAACTCAGCAATCTAATTTTGATGGATGATGTTGAATGTGAGGAGATAGATCGGAGAATTCTTTTGGATCTGTTTCCTTCATAGAAGATTTACTTTTTTTGCATTTGTTAACTACATGTTCTCATTGAACAAGTCAGTGTTTATGATTAGCAAATCTGATTTAATTTTCCCTTGAAGCAACTTCATAGCACAAGTGACAAATGGATTCATGGTTTGCATTTCACTAATTCATGTTTTGGACATATGGGCATTTCTAATTTCTTGGCTAAGTTATACATCTGAAATGATCTAGAACATGTCTCTTATGCTAAGCATTTCAATGATTTAAGGTTTTATGCTTCAAGTAATTTAGACTCTGAAAATTGGTGTATGCTCTCCCATCACGTCTAGCGGCGATCTTTGGGATCAAAAACCATTCTCTAACTCTGTAGGCTATTAAAGAACTAAAGTATGTTCTCCCATTTCGCCTAGCAGCGATCTTGGGGATCAAAATAATTTTCTACTAAGTCTGATTGAGTCAGATTATAATTTGAATATTTCATGTGGTGCATTTAGATTTCTTATTTATTTTACACGGCATTCACAAGCACATAATCATTACGGCAATGAACATGGTTATCTCATGGTTTCTCACTGCACTTACATTTTAAGGCTCCAATTTTATGTATGAATCAGCAAGCACTTCATTTTGGATCAGCACTTACACATTTGCAACATTTCACTTCAAAACAATTAACACTTTGCAAATTTACCAGCACTAATTCAACTCATTAAATCCAAAGAAAACTTCCACTGTAACATCTAAAAATCCATCTAGCAATCAATCCCTGGGGAAGTGCATCTAACACATGTGTCAATCACGAGGTCGCACTTAGAGCAGGTGGGGAAGATATCCCCTCTCCAGATGTTCGGGTGTTTGTAGTACAACTTGGACTACTACGCATTTGGGGATTTTGGAAGTGCAAGCCACCATGAGTGGAATCACTTCTCGGAATTTCGGGCTTAGTTACCCTGCCCTTGCGTGTGGTTCAACCTAAGACTGTTCCCCCCAGCTATTGATTGTGAAGTGGTAAACGTAGCAATTTTAGGATATCACACAGGTCACTACAAGGGGAAAATAATTGTGGTGCTTGGAACAAATGGACAATCACTGCCTTAGCTCCCTTGGAGGTTCCCGCCAATAATAAGGGTACTAGCACCTTGGGTGATTGTTGCATGTAGGTTACCGTAACTATTCCTCGAACCTTCACTAGCTAGTCCTGGGACCTAATCAAGCAGACTGGTTCTCGAAATCCCTTTCATTGCTTTAATTATAAACGATAACTTGGATTTAATCATTTCATAAGGAAGCCTCCCTAAGTTAGAAACCTCTTAGTCTGAAAAGAGAAAGATTAGACCACCCAGGTGAGACAGTAGTGGCTAGTCTAAGTTTCATTTAGGCTTTCATAGTTGTAGTTAGGACTTTTCACTTAGTAAGAGTTTGAGTAGCAACAAGACCCTTTTATGTTCTTTGCCAAAATCATGGGACAACCTGGTAATGACCATTGGAAACACTATAAATACATTAGTGCTTCATGAGGTCATGGTTGCTTTACTCTCAGAGGAGGTGTGGCGGAAAGCTTCTGAATCCACCAATGAGACCTTGATTGTCCATGGAAGATCAAAGGAGAATGGCAAAAAAGAGAGAATAGGGTAGATCCAAATCTCGTGGAGGACAAAAGTCTCCTAAAAAGTCCAAGGCTAAATGTTGGAACTACGACAATATTGAGCATTTCGGAAGAGACTACAAGAAAGAGAAAAAGAAGAATAAGTAGGAAAAGAATGATCCTGATGATGAATCTGAAAAATCTTCTCAAGAAAATGTTGGAGATGCCTTTTTTGCAGCTTTGGCAACCCATGCAAGACAAAGAGCATGGTTGATAGACCCTAGAGCTTCCTTCTATATTACTTCCCATTGGCACTGGTTTTCAATGTATGAGAAATATGATGGCAGGATGGTATACCTTGGTGATGACTCTCCTCTCAACACAGTTGGCCGTGGTAGAGTCTTTATCAGATTCCCTAATGGCAAAGTAAAGGGGATCAGTGGAGTTTTACCCATTTTGGGTATGGCACGAAACCTACTATCAGTAAACAAACTTAATGATCCGACTGTTCATGTTGTTTTCTCTCACAAAGGATGTAAGATGGATTGAGGAGCTATGGTGCTCGCTACGGGTGTTGTGTGGGCACTTTGTTCCAGCTTGATGCATGCACTATTCAGTGTAATAGAGTTCTTCAAATTCTGCAAACAGAGAAATCTATAGGATCTACACCTTCACAATCAAAATCTATATCTACTTCTGATAATCTTACTTTATGAGTAACTAAACAAGCTCTTGCTTTAGAAAGCAAGTTACCTATAGAGAAGACAATGCTATGGCACCAAAGATTGGGCCATATAGGTGAGAAGGACCTACAAGCCTTTGAAAAAGAAAATCTTGTCAATGGATTGAATGATTGTACTCTTGAATTTAATTTTTGTGAGCATTGCATATATGAAAAATAGAACCATGTTCAATTTTATTCTAGTTCTCACAAATCTTCTAGGTTGTTGGACTTAATTCATTCTAACGTATTTGGTTTAGTTAAAGTTCCATTGATTTCTAAGGCTTTGTATTATGTGTCATCCATTAATGATTATTCTAGAAGGACACTGGTATATTTTCTTACAACTAAATCTGAGGTTTTTAGTCGATTTAAGAATTTTAAAGCTCTCATGGAAAATTAGATTGGTAGAAATATTAAGGTGTTGAGGACTGATGATGATGGTGGTGAGTTTTGTTCTACAAAGTTTGTTAAGTTTTGTAAGGAGAATGGCATTGAAATACATAAGACAACTCCATATACCCCTCTGTTAGAATTAAAGAGATGTGCTCGTTTTACCATAGACAATATCACTATTGTCACCCAACCTTAGGCATGCAACCACCCCCGAGCACCATAACCTTTTCTAGATAGAATGATTCTGGAAGTAGCACTAGAACCAACAGATAACCAAGAGAGCTCATCTTTCTCCAAAGATAGCTCACTAAACAGAAAGTCCCAAAGCCACAAAACAAGAACAATACTCAGCTGCAGCGATTGCACTTACCAAGAATACCACCAATAACCATCACCAACAACACCACCAAGAGATACTAGAGGATAAGGCGCACATCTTAGGCTATATGGTGCTAGACAAAGAGACCAAGAACCATCCCAAAAGATCCACCTTCCATCCTTGCAGCTGCAGCTCCAAACTTGTGCCAAACTTGACTGAGAGAGTGTGTGAAGTGTGTGTACAAATGAGCAAGATCATCTCTTATTTATAGTGGTTCTTATCACTTGTATGGGTCGACTTGTCCTTTTAAAATCTAATACTTTAATATTAATTCTTTTACTGAGCCGACTTGTAGTTGAAATTAGTGCAGTTGCAAGAGTCGTTCTTCGGAGGATAGCTAAGCCCCTAGCTGAGATCTAGGGGCCCCAGTGCACTCCTAGCGTTACTTGGTTTGGGACCAAGCAATTAAAGCCATGGAAAAAGACCCTAGTGAGGGCCCCCAGTATATTGTTGGGGTTCTTGGTCAAGGACAAAGCAGTAAGTCCCTAAATGTGTTCTAGGGCCCCTGAATGTGTTCCAGGGAATCCTTGCTCGATGCTTGGATTGATCCTTGGATGTGTTCCTTGGTGGTTGATGATATAAGTCCCTAGATGTGTTCTAGGGCCCCTGGATGTGTTCCAGGAAATCCTTGCTTGGTACTTGGATTGATCCTTGGATGTGTTCCTTGGTGGTTGATGTAAGTCCCTAGATGTGTTCTAGGGCCCCTGGATGTGTCCCAGGGAACCCTTGCTTAATGCATGGGTTGATCCTTGGTCTTATACCTTGATGGATAAGACCCTAGATGTGTTCTAGGGCCCCCAAATGTGTTTTGGGGCAACCTGGTCTTGGACCAGGTAGATCTTGGTGAAATACCAAGATGTGATGATGTGTGATCATCTTCCTCTCTCCCGGGATGGTCCATGAGACCTAGGAGTAAGCTAAGAAGATGGACATGACAACATTGTTGATGTGCCCTCTTATGCAGTGATGATAAAAGTTTACAAGTCATATGAGACTTATGTGGACATGTTTTGTCATTAAGGACCCCCTTGACTTTGTCTTAAAGTTCGCCCTTTGCTTGTTTTTTATTTCCCTCTTGTATCATGTAGTGTTGGGGTTTTTATAAGTTACTTTGACTTATTTGACATTTAATTAATATTTATATTAATTAAATTGTCATTATTTTAATTTTGCCCTAACCCCTTTCCTTAGCTATAAAAGAAACCCTCCCCCTCTCATTTCTTTACACACTCTCACTCCTCACTCTTCTATTGTTGCGGCTACCTCAGTTATGCTTTCTCTTCGTGATGGTGCGACCTCTCCTTTGGAATCTTTGTTTCAGATCTGAGGTGTATAGCTTGGACACCTACTTGGCTGGGAGCTTTCTCTGATTTTTTTGTTTGTTGGTGTAGAGGGTCGGATCTTCTCTTGACTGCCCAGGCCTGCCGATTGACCTCTCCCTTTAGTTGTCAGTCTATGCGAAAGAGCCGCAGGCTGACCCTTGGTTGTGCTAGGGTGTCGCGGCCCTCCTTTAAGGTTGTCACTGGGTGTGTTGAGGCACCAGCTCCTCGTCCTCTTCCTTGGTGGCTCCTCCTCTTCCGTGCGTTGATGTTTAAGGGTTTTGTTGTACCTTTGTGGAGGGCTTTGCTGTCTCTTTTGTGAGTTTGTTGTCCCCCTTGTTGAAGGGATTGTTGAGTTTGTTGTTCCCTTTTGTTGAAGGGTTTGCTAAGTTTACTGTCCCTTTGTTTGTTGGGTTTACTATCCCATTGTTTGTTGGGTTGTGTCCCATTGTTTGAAGGGTTTACTGTCCCATTTCTTAAAGGGTTTTGTTGTCCCATTGGTTGAAGGGTTTGCTATCCCATGTCTTGAAGGGTGGTTGTCCCTTATTCTGGTACCTTCTCTAGTTTGAAGGTTGTCATTGTTGCTGGGTTTTACTGTCTCAGTTTTTGGACAGCAGTTAAGTGTTCAATCCAGCAGTTACGTGTGATCCTCCCCTTGGAAAAACTGTCTACCGATTCTTTTGATAGAGATCAAAACCCTAGAGGTTCGATCCATGAACCATAAACTGATTTTCTGAGCATATTAAAGAGGACTACAACCACACATGTGACAGGTACATTTTTCATTGGCTAAGAGGTAAGCTAAGGTTTGTTTTCTGCTCTTAGAAATTTTGTTTATGTTCAGAATTTAATTTTATCTGTTTATGTCTTTGTTTAAATGTGCTGATCTGAATTTATACTAGTGAACAAAATTGAAAAAGCATCATTGTTTTTTCTATTTTCCGTAAATCTAAGATGGTATCATACCTTAGGGCATGAAAAGAGCTCAATAGTAGCAGACTTTTGAGCCTGCGTAGATCCTTGTTTTAGGGCTTGTTTTGCAAATCATCAGTCAGTTGTTTTTAATGGGCCATCAAATTTGATGATGAAGATTGTATACCAATCTATACTCCGGATAGTCAAGGATCATTGTCACTACATTAGACTTGCCTTGTAAAGTACAGGTGGAAGAACTTTGTTTTTGAAAAGTCTCACAACAAAGAGCAGGCTAATGGAGTGCAGGATGGTAAGAATGTTTTTTTTTGTTTTACTATCCTTAAGCCTAACTCTGCCAACAAATTGCAGATATGGAATGAATTCTGTATTACTAGCTCCGATTTGATTGGCTGCCATAGATAAGGGCTCAGTTGAAGATAGAGAGACTACTGGTACACACAGTGGTAGTACGTTTGTGAGTCGGTATATTGGTTGGTACAGTAACAGTTTTGCACAATTACTTTTAATGATTCTCCTAGTGATTGTGAGGGTAGATCATTAGAACAGATCACCACAAGAACAAAATATACACTAATAGAAAGTTTTAGAAAATAAATATCTCGCTTTGGAAATCTAAGATTTCAAATTTCAGAGACAACATATTACAAATACAGATTTCGGTTTTTTTTTCAGAAGTGTTGAATATCACTTTGCTTAAACCAGAGATTACTCAGGTAGGAAGTATCAATGCATTTGACAGGCTTGTGTCTCCTTTAAACATATAGCTTGGGGTGATTACTGTATCATCAAGGATTGGTTGTGAACAGTAGGTTGCACAAAGTTTGCATTTCTAATTCAAAATGTGCACTGTGTGGCTGGATTTCAATCTCTTACTGTAGCTTGGTTCTCATGAAAGGGGGCCCTCCTGGGGTAAAATGGGATTCCCAGAGAAACTAAAAATTGCTTTGGCATTGAAATTATTTGGTTGCAATTGACTTTTTCTGGAAACGTAGTCGTAAAGTTACATTCAATGAGGATCCTCACCCCCTTACTCTAGCAGATTTAAAGAGCTTCAACAACAGTTGGCTCTGCTCCTAAGAGTTAACCTAAGTGCATTCCATCGTAATGTTGAGTCCCTCCCTGTGAGGGCCTGGGCTCATATATTTTTAACTTTTGTAGACTGGGATTTTCCTTGCACCCCTGTTGTCTGCATGTTGTAACCACCTTGAATCCTGATGCAATGGTTTGTTCTCTGAAGATTTATATGAAGCATTTTAAAAGGCATACATCTCTACAATAATAGAGAGAGGAGGAAGTATTAAGGTAGAAATCTTGCACTTAGTGTTGGAGGTTTTACAATAAAAGTTCTGGAGTTTTGAAGTGTTTTATCCGACTTGGGCACTCTCATGGCATTATCGTCAACAGAACTTGCTGCGAGAAATTATTGGTTACAATGCAGATATCCCTTACCTTCAAAAGGTCTAGAGTGATCACTTTGAAGAATGGTAAGTAACTCTGGTCAAAGAACTGAACCCCTATAAAAGGGGTCAAAGCATAGACAATAAACAAGTGTTACAGCTGGCTCAAATAAGGTCAGCAGTATGAAGTTACTTGAACAACAGATACATCCGCATACACAAAAGATGTATTTGGAAGGTACAGAGGATACCAAGCTGCAAAGTTCAGTGTATGTCTTCAGACCAAGCAAGTTCAAGGTAAGTTCAGGTATGTACCATTTTCATTTAATCACTGAATTTGAAATAAGTATGTGACTATTAAAGACAACAAGAAGAACTATGATTATCCTACTCTCGTGTTTATGGACCAGTGTCTTAAAGGAGTACTGTCAGAATCTAAATTGTTTTTTATTACATGGCCAAGGAAGCTGTGATCTCAGCATATACTTATTGATGTAAGCTAGGTCATTTTTCCTGGTTTGGGAACCCCACAGGTATCCTTTTTGAGTCAAAAGTCCTGAGATTGTAATTGAGCCTGTTATCGCACAGTTTGTAGCTAGGATAAAAGGCT
>ML784177.1:449060-461416 GCA_009831015.1 Picea engelmannii
TAAAAGTTCAGATCTGAGTTTTGCTTAGTAGAATAGACATTGCATGAATCTATAAGTTATATTTCTTGTTCACTGATTGAACTAATTTATATAATATCTGCTGTTACACTTAGAGGGGTTTTGCATTGCTGTTTGTTTCAGAATCAAAATATAGATCTACTGTTCTGCCATGTTATAGATCTGCTGCTTTAGATCTGTTAGATAAAGTCTAATCTGCTGTTATATAGATCAGTTAATAAATCTACTCTGCTGCTACACAGATCTGCTGTTATGGTTTTAAGATCTGAGATCTCTTATTTATGATCTATGTTTGTCTTCTTCTACTGTCACTACCTGTTATAGATCTATCTCTATATGCTGTTTATGTTTCAGATCTAAGGTGTTTTAGCTTTGAAATTAAAAGAGACTGCTGATTTTTAAAATTACCCTAAAATCTAACAGGGATCTTGTGGCTGAAAATTTGTATAACAAGAATGTTATTTTTTGAGAAGTGAAGCCTTCTACCACAATGGTGCAGCCAGAAGAGGATGAGCAGAAGTCAGTGATTCAACTACCACCCAAGACCGAGAAAGTTGAACCAAAAAATGAACAAGAAGTTCATGATGTACCTAATGAGGAAAGTCCATAGAGTTTGAAAGAAACTCCACCTCAAACTTTAAGGTGGTCCACTCAAGAAAGAAGGAAACCAAACAAGTATAATTATAGTCAGTCTAATTTTAGATGTATATTTGCTTTATTTACCAATAGCAATGAGCCTAGAACTGTGAAATAGGCAATGGAGATGGAAGATAAGGGGTCCTAGAGATTGGCCATGGATGATGAAATGGCCACACTTAGAAAGAATAATACATGGGACTTGGTATTGTTTCCTGATGGACAAAAACCCATTGGATGTAAATGGGTGTTCAAAAAGAAGATTGGTTTAGTGGAAATGTTGAAAAACACAAGGCAAGATTGCTTGCGAAAGGATATTCCCAGGTTGAGTGGATAGATTTTGGTGAGATCTTTTCCCCAATTCTTAAGTTAACATCTATTAGGTTCCTATTATTTGTGGCAACAACTTTTGATTTAGAGATAGAATAGATGAATGTGAAAACAACATTTCTGCATGGTGACTTGAAAGAGGAGATCATTATGACATAACTTGAGCACTACGTTGAAAAAGGTAAAGAGTTATCGGTTTGCAAATTAAAAAAGTATTTATATGGTCTCAAACAATCTCCCAAAATGTCGTACCAAAAGTTTGACTCTTTTGTGTTGGGACTGGCATTTCTGAAATCCTGAAATCCTAATCAGATCACTGTGTATTACAAACAAGATGGTGGCCATTTTGTTGTGATCACTCTATATGTAGATGATATGTTATTATTTAGTAACAATAAGGATGTGATTCATGATTTGAAGTCCCATCTTTCAGCACAATTTGATATGAACAACTTCGGGGTTGCAAAATATATCTTAGGAATGGAGATCAAGAGAGATAGAGCAAGTAGAAAGCTTTGGCTGAGCCTGAGTAAGTGTGTAAACTCTATGCTAAAGTTTTTTCCTATGTTGCATGAGGACCCATCACCCCCAAAAAAAACCCCAAGTACCAGGCATTCCTGCGTTCCGGAGACTTGGGGACCCTTAGGAAATGTCCCCACACTGCTGGGGACTCGGGGACGTGCTGGCTGACCCCAAGACGTTCCAAGTATATTTCAGGGATGCTCCGGACAGATTTCAGGGATGTTCTGGGCAGATTTCGGGGACTTTCTCAGCAGATTTCAAGGATATTCCAAGCATATTTCTTCAGTTTTGACAATCATGGAAATTGCTGATTGGACAATATGATCATTTAACTTTTTTCACATGGCAGATTGCAGACCATTGAGTGTTTCCATTTCTGAGGGAACTAAGCTTTCAGTTGATCAGTGTCACTAAGCTTTCAGTTGTTCCTTAAGGTTTATGGCAAGGTCACTTGGAGCAAGCCACCAATTAAGCACCAGATGTAAGGCCAATCAAGAAATCAACAGAGCTAAACAGAGATTGCAGTTCTTCACATTGCTAGTTAAAGGGTTCTTCCAAGGCTCTTTTACTAACTACAAGTTCATATTAGTCCCACATTTGCAGCACCTTGCTTCAGAAAACGTTTATGAGAGAGATGAGTGTTAGAAACTTATGACGAGGTGTTGACATGTATGTTGGCTTGAGTAAGTGTTCGGGACCGGCATGAAAGGTTTGTGGTGCTGAAGTATACAGACCCACTCTTTCGTGATTAGGAAATACTTATGGACCGAACCTTAAATAGGGTTTCACCCGCAAACCATATTAGACAAACTGAAACAGAAGGAATCAATGTTGGAATAAAAAGCTAAAACAATTTTGCACTAAGCTGCATGTACGTACTCATAATCGATTTCTTTTCAATTTTCTGAAATAACAATGAAGCCTAAAATATCTCAGAATGTAGTTTAATCTCTAAAACTTTATTGTCTGTTTTGGCGGCTTACCTAAACGAATAAACGAATATCGCAAGATAAAGCAAGAAAGAAGGAAACTGAGGGGGAAGAGACAGGTTGGCACTGCCTAGTGCCCGTTGAAAGCCAGACCAGCCCACCCGAGTCCCTAACCCCTTGAACAGTTTGTTGTAGTGGGAAGCTAAAAATATAATAGCAATATCGAAAGCCATAATGCAGAAGGAATGACACATAACGGCATATTTTCATAGAACTTCTTCAAATTTAGTTCATAAAAGTGTCCTAATGCATCTCATGCTGAGCCACAAATCACTGTGATTCGACCCTGGACATATTAAAATACCTTGTAAACCCGCTACTGAGCTTTTACCAGGCCGTATCGAGAAAAATCTCAGTAGCAATTTTACAAGGTATTAAAATATGTCCCGGGTCGAATTGTAGTGCGTGAACTGCATTAAACACGAACGAAGTAAAAAGAAAATACAAAAGAAACCCGGCATTCACAAATTCAGGGGAAAAAGCCAAGTTTGGGCTATATATATAAGGGAGAATTATCTACATTTACAAAGAAAACGGCTAATGCAGTGGAATAACCTCCAAACTGCTCAAGAAGCTACATAATGGGGGAAAGGATGACGAGAATTTCACTGAAACTTGAAAAAGATATAAGAAGCGGCCAAATCGGGCAAGAACGCTTCGAAATGAGCCGAGATAGACGCAGGATTGAACAAAAACAAATACTCCACAGCCTGGATGAAAATGGCGTAATGCTGGAATAAATTTCGAGAATCTAACGCATAAAGAAGAAAACAGACACAGTCAAGCCAGAAACCTTACCAAATACGCTATAAACTCTGCAAGAATTGATCGCCAACCTCAGCGTTCTCTCCGACCGAAAATACAAGCAAAATCCAGCTCGCCAACTAGGCCTCCCGATTAATATACAGCAGTGACGGGGAAAGGCAGTGACCACGGCATACTCCACTGGCTATCGCCGGTCGTCCATACGGTCTGCCACCTGTTGTGAGGATCCCTCATCAGCGTTTTAGAGCAAATAAATTATGTAAATGATTTGACGGCTGGCTGTATTGAAGGAAGAGCAAACTGTCCCCCCATTGCCATTTAGGACCAATTTTCTGTTTGCATCAAATAATTATGAAGCAAGATGTTGCATTCTCGTTTGAAAAAGGAAAAGACATTTCCATTTCCTTAATCATTTAATTTTATTTTTTTTTCTTTCGGTTTTGGTTTATGTGGTTTGTAAAAAAGATTTTTTAAGATGTAAGAATGGTTTTTTTTTTTTGGTTCTTTTGGGGAAAGAAGATGATTTTTTAAAGGAAAGCAAATAGGTGAATGGCACATGAAACGTTTTATTAATCATTTAATTTTTTTTTTATTTTTTTTTTTTTTGGTAAAGAAGAGTTTTTGAGATGTAAGGAAGCAATACCATACATTTGGTAGGAGCTGAAGTTTATTTCTTATTAGTAAATCATTTTAAAAGACATGATTTTTCTTAATTAAGAGTGAGACATTTAGGAAGAGTGGAAATTTATCTTTTAAAGTGGTTTTTTTTAAATAAAAGTGATGAACAATTGCATATTCCCAAATAGTAAACAATGATGTTTATCCTCACTAACTCTTGACAACTAAATTATGATAGGTTTTGCCACTTTCCATTTCTCCTTTTTGTAAAATAAGCATTGTTTAAATTGACAAATCTTAAGGTTTTTTTTTATGAATACAACTTTTCTCTTACATATAACGGTGTTCTTGTAAATAACTATTTGGTTAATCTCACATTGAAGCTTATTTTCTCACTAAAAGCTTACCCCAATCCAATTTTTTTATTATTGGATCTAAAATAACTAATTGTTTATGGGGCAAATCCTTCCTTATCAAAAATTATAAAAATGTTTCATTCATTATAACAACCATTTCTCCCAACCACCCAAGCTACATTCAATGAACTTATTTTATTTTTTTATTATTATAGTAGACTATTTTTTAATATTTATTTTTACCATCACTTATTTTCTTCAATTTAATTTATTTATGTTATTATATAGGGGCTTGGGAAGTGGTTGGGAACTTCCCCAATTGATTGGGAACTCTTTTGGAAACTTGAGAGATTTTTGGGAACTTCAATATCAAAGAAATGAGAGCTTGGGAGCCAATTTCCTAAAGGAAGAGCTTTAAATTAGAATTATATTAAATTAAAAAGTAAATATATTTATTCTATTATTACAAATACATAATTTTTTACAAATATTTTCATTATATTTATTCAAAATATCACTATAAAACTAAGACTATAAAACTAAGACTACACTACAGGTAAATATTATTTCAAAAATCAGTTAAATAAAAAACTTAATAATACGCACTTTATAGTTGTTATAGTTGTGGATATGAAAAACTTTTAATGTATGTATGTTTTCCTTCAAGCCCAAACTAAACATGAAAGTCTAATAAATCAATACCATATCCAAGCATTTGTTCCACTCTATAGTTAATATCAACCAACCATATCATTGACTTTTATTGTATTTTCATATTAGAAGAGTAGTATTATTTTGTTTTTTTTCAATAAAAAAATGAATGTTTCAAATTTACAAAGATGTTTAAAGTTTGTATTGTAAAGTTTAATTTTAAGAAGATGTTAAAATTGTATATATGTATTTTCAATTTTGTTTCTCATTTTCTAATGAAATATTTATGGATATTAAAGTTTCAGTATTGTGTTAAATATATTCATATAATTATTAGCACAAATTAAATTAGTAATATCAATAGTGTAGTTGTTGCAATAGGAGAAACATTATCTTCTATTGACCTTCAATTTTATTGAAATAAGATTTTAAATGTATCAATATTTCTATACATTGTAATCTAAAATATTTTTATATTTTTTTAATATATATTATTGTTGCTCTCAATTTCAAGTTTCCTAAAAACATCTACTCGTTTTGGATACTCTTATCCCAACTTTTCCACGTTTAGGAAACAAGTGCAATATAGTTATTATTATTTAAAATATAATGCAAAATGCACCGTGTAATATGAAGGTAGGTTTTTTTTAAAGTTGAAAGAAAAGAAAAATATATGACCGGTATGGTATTTGATCTTTTATTAAGCGGTGCATTTATAATCTTTTCTCTGGCCTCTCCATTTTCGAGGACGTCGAGGCAAAGTTTGAAAGCGGAGAAGTCAAAGTGGGTGGCATGCAGACTCTTAAAAACATCCTTCCAAACCAAAACACAACACGAGTCGCCTGTGTGGGACCATCTGCCTCCGTATCCATGTCCTGCACACAAGTCTCTCAACACGAGTCGTTTTCTTACTTTCTGTTGATAAGGTGGTAACAGAATTATAATGACAGAGAGATGAATTGTACGTAAGAAAACCATGATCAAAAGAAAACAGGAAACGCCACCCCACAAGAACCGACGCGGAGGGAGCGCTCTATGTCCGTTTCTTAATAATTAGTAATGTCATATGGATTGAGTATACAAACGGTCTGATGATTCAGAAGATATAGATACGGAGGGCTCTCTGTTTAATTTAATTTGTTTATTAATGATAAATTTATTAATGGGAATGAATAGATAATGGTGTATTAATGGAAATATTGTAAATTTATTATAATTTAGTTGTTAATTAATAACAAGGATAGTTATCATTAATTATTAACTATTTATTTATGAATGTAAATAAATGTTATTTATTGATTTATCATCAAAATTAATTAAAAAATTATATTACATCATTTTATAAATGATTTACTTTTTATTCATAAATGATTTACTTTTTATTTATAATTGATTAATTATTTCATTTAACCATTAATGTGGACAAATGCAGCTTTATTCATCATTAAATTTTAAAAAATTATATTACGTTTGTGATAAACTTAGAAAGTTAGTTCAATTGATTTAAAACCAGAAGTAATTTTTTACTTCTTGTTGATAAGGATTTCGACTCTAAACGAAACACATCCATCCATGAAAATTGTCAACTCCACCAAAGAAGTATATACTTGATAAAAAATCGCCAAAAACGTCAAATACACGATTTCATTGATTGGACTGAAAATCGTCCAAAACCTAAAATGTTTGATTCGGATCTTATTACGGGGAAACACTCGATTACCATGAATATCCTTATCAAAAAGCTTGATTCTAAGAATGTTAACTTTATTAAAGTTCTCGTCCGTAGATTTTGGATATATATATATTTTAGGGGGGTGAATGGATGAAAATTGTTAACATCAAATGTTTGATTTGGATTTTATTATTGAAAATATTTTATTGCGATGAATATTGATTTGATTTGGATTTTATTATTGAAAATATTTTATTGCGATGAATATTGATTTGATTTTGATTTTATTATTGAAAATATTTAATTGAGATGAATATTGATTTTAAGAATGTTAAATTATATATATATATATATATATATATATATATATATAATTTATTATTTCAAAATTAAAGGATATACATTTTATTTTTATTTTTATTTTTTTGTAAAAGTGATTTTATCGAAAGTATAGTTATGATTATGTATCTAATATATAAAGACAATTTAAACAACATGAAAGATAAGAGGCTTTTTAAAATTGTTTCAAACTCCAGCCAAAACCACATTTAGCTCAAGCATGACAGGAGGATGTCATAGTCTTACTAAACTATTGGGGAATAAAGGAAGAGATCAAGAGATCATATTGCACAATAAGGATAATATTAAAAATATTATTACAACCAAAATTTAAGGGAGAAATTGTGGTATGATAAGGAGTTAGAGAGAAAAATGAAACTATGATATTATAGGGAGGTGATCAACCCTAATCTAAAAGATCAAAAATATCTCTCTAATTTAAGAACAAATTAGCTTCATAGTGAAACTAGACATTTGTCTATTCCCAAAAGAGAGTGGATGAAAAAGTTTGTCAAGTTTCTGACACTAAGAAGGTTGAAGATGAAAAACACTTCTCTTAATGCTTTCCAAACACAAAAATAAAATTCTAAATAATTCCAAGTAATCTCTTACTTTCTTAAGATCTAATAAACCAAATTCATTCTAAATAGACATTAATAATCATCATCATCATAAAATTAAATACATAAAAAATAAATATATTGTTTTGAAAACAAATTTAAAAAAATAATTTTTTTAATTTAAAATCTATAATATTTAATTTCTCTAAACAATTAAATATTATCCTCTCTTATAATATATACATTAAATTCTCAATTATAATATACAATTGAAAGTGTTTGTTAATTTCCCAAAATTTATAAACCAAATATATTAGTGTCCATTTCTATTTTGTAAGATATGATTATATATACATTTAAAACTATTATTTTCTTAATTAGTATGGATCAAAGGTCCATTTCATTTCTACTATGTAATAGATGATTATATGTACATTTAAAATGATTATTTTTATTAATTAGAATTCGCCATTTCTAAGATATAATTCTATGTATATTTAAAATAATTATATAAAGGTCCATTTCATTTCTGTAATAGATGATTATATGTAAATTTGAAATGATTATTTTTATTAATAAGCATGGGCCATTTTTAAGATATAATCCTATGTATATTTAAAATAATTAAAATAAAATATTTAAAATAATCTTAAAAGGAAAAAGAAAAATCAAATTTATCACTATATTGCATTGGATCTTAACATTATAAGCAAACCTTAATCAAAAACTTATCTATTCAAATCCCTAATCATGATGATTGTCATTAAAAGAGGACAAGTTTCGGTTTGGGGTTTTAGTAGTACGCTTTATTAAACCTCCTCTGAGCTCCAAATTAGAGAAGGTCCTTCATTACTAAAAAGAGTAATGGAGTGATGAGTTTGGGGTTTTATTATAGTTTATTGAGCTCCTCTTTTATACTCAAAATTAGAGAAGGTCCTTAGCTACTAAAATAGACTAACTTTGTCTTTTTTCTAAAAGAAAAATTTATCCTTGTATTAGATTGGGGTAAATCAAGAATAATACAATAATCGTCCGATCTATGAATGTGTTAGGCACATCAACGCGATCAATAAGGAAAACTTCATCTTGTGAGGAGGAAAGACTTCAAAATTTGCGGAAAAAGATGCCAGTCAATATAAAACCATCGTTGTAACAGCGAGTATTCCAGCCAGTTCTGTGCAGGTCGATAGATATTTTAGGTGAATATTGGATTGGGATCCGCTCTGTAGGTAAACTTTGCAGATAAATATACATCCAGACAGTCCACCGTCGATCAATGAAAGGAAGGAGATCAACCCAGGTGAGAGTGCAATAAAACAGTCAGCTAGAAAACGGAAATACTATGATTGTTGTTCTCCAGTCCACCTTCCCAGAATTGATAATATAAGATACTCGGAGAATCCCAGAGAGCTTTTTTGGAGAGAGAATCGGCCTCTTGATTTTGTTCCCTGTAGAGATGTGTGAAGCTGGTATGGGAGAGGGTTAGTAAAAGTTTTCGAATTCTATCTTTCCAGCATTCCAATGCCGTAACTCGAAGAATCCCTTTCCCATTTAACCAGTCAATAATTGTTTTGGAGTCCCCTTTCAAATGAAGATTTGTGATGTTTAGACGGGAAGCTAAAAAAAGAGAGCCCCAAGCTCCAAGAAGCTCAGCTTTTGTGTTAGTTCCAAAGCCACAATTTATTACACCACATCCCGAGCCAGTGACAGCCATCTATTACACCACATCCCGATCCTTTTTTCTATCTTTGTAATGAACCATCTCCAGTCCATAGTCTTGTATGCATTTGCCTTTAAGAAGTATTCGAGATATCGAAAACCCTTTGTGAGATCATCAAAATTATAAGGGAAACTTTCCTTTAAATTTCCTAAAGTCTCCCCTTGGATTCTAACAAAGTAGAAGTTAGATTTTGTCTAGTTTATCTGCAAACCAGAGGCACTACAAAAAATCGGTAGGATCTATTTTATCTCTTTCCACTCATCAATAGATATATTTGTCATAATTAGCACATCATCCACAAAAAACATTTGCAGAATCTTAACTAATCTGGAGACCTTTACCCCTAACAACTTCCCTTCATCCTTTCCTTTCTTTAAAAGCAGGATAAGTCCTTCCATGATAATAATGAATAACAGAGGTGATAACGGACAGCCTTGCCTCAGGCCTCTGCCACTTTGAAACATTGGTGAAGTCTCCCTGTTTATAAGGACTGTGAAGTTTGCGCTGGTCACACAACTAAGAATCCAGCTTGTGAAAGGAATATTGAAGCTCGTTTGAATAAGAGTCATTCTTAAAAAATCCCAATTGATGCAATCATAAGCTTTCTTAAGATCCAGCTTTAAGATCGTAGCTTTTGAATCTTTTACATTTATAATGTGCAGGCATTCTTGTGTCATTCCTATAGCATCCAAGATCTGTCTACCTTTTAGAAAACCTAACTATTCCTCCGACAGCGAGCGAGAGACAATAGGCTTTATCCTATTTGCAATTACCTTTGAAATCAACTTGAAACATAAATTACACAAAGCAATTGGTCTATAATCACAAAAAGATGATGGATTATTAACTTTTGGGATAAGAGTCAAAAAGGTCGTGTTAAAGACTTGTTCACTAAGCCTCGGGTCCTAGAATCCTCCACCACTTCTAGTAAATCATCTCCCACTAATTCAAAGAAGTGGATAAAGAACTATATTGTCCAACCGTAGGGCCCCAGGCTCTTGTATTTTGCAAAAGACTTAAGAACCTCCCAAAGTTTCGTCTTCGTACAAGGTCTGTCTAATAGAGTTGAATCATCAGCATTGACCAAATGGCCAAAAAGACTTGCAATATGAACTTGATCGTTAATAACCACATGAGCGGACTCCTCATAAAAAAATGTAAAGTACTTGACAACTTCTTTTTTGATAGCACCCTAACCAAAAAAAAAAATCACCGCTCTCATCCCTGATGTCCCAAATGTAATTTTTGTTCCTTCTAAAGCTTGTAAAATTGTGAAATAATTTTGTATTCTTATCACCACTCTTTATCCATATGGCTCTGCTTCTTTGGCGCCACAAGTCATCTTCATCTAGTAAGATTTTGTCTCGCTCAACATCAAGAAGTTTTATTTGTGTATCCCTATCACTGCTCCTTTCCTCCTATGTTGCTTCCAGAAACAAGTCTTTCAAATGACCCTCCAATCATAATAACCTTTCTTCTTGCTTTTTTTTTAATTTTTTGCCCAAGCTTTTAAGCGAAATTTTAATGACTTCAATTTTAGGACTAATCTCTATTGTACATCACTTTCATCCAAATGAGCTCGATCCTTCCAGATTTCTCTCACTAAAGAGGCAACCTCTTCTTCACATAACCAACTTGAGTTAAACTTAAATGGATAGGCCGTCGGTAAGGATTGACAATCTAATTTTAAAAATACCGGTGCATGGTCTAATATGAAGGGATATTCCACCCAAGATTTGTATCTGCTAACTCCCAATAAGAGATCTTCAGCCAAAAAGACGTGGTCCAATCTTTTTGAGATACCACCAGAGCCCCCTCTACCATTTCTCCAGGCCGAAACCAGAACATCCAATGTAATGTCCACCAGTTTATTTCCATTAAATAAGTCTTTAAAGAAACTTGTCAATTGATTCAGGTGCACAGAATCTCCCCACATCTCCCCTGCATCATAAGTGAAATTTAAGTCGCCAGCCAAAATAAGATTTATGTGTGCCAAAAGACCCCTGGTAGCCACCTTTTCTCGGAAAGATTTTATGTCCAAACAGGGACAATAAACATTTAACAGAGTAATTGACTTTTTTAGCTCCAGACTAGTACTTGTTAGGAGGATTCCACCACAACACAAAAAAGGACATATGTCAAACTTTTTTGGATCTCAAGACACTAATAAACCCCAGGAAGATCCGACTGAACTTATAGCACATGAGATCCAAGAAGGTTGAAAAGAGTTCATAAAGGCCCTGGCCTTTTTTTCCTCCACCAAAGTTTCTTGTAGGAAAATAATATTTGGTGAATTCCTCCGAAGAAGTCTTCGAAGGGAGGCAGATTTCAAGATCCCCCCCACCCCTCTAATGTTTAGTGAGAGCAAGATCATGATTTTTCTCTCGCAAGGGATTTCATGCCTCTAGGCGCCCCGTTTTCACCGATGATGGGTAAGTGTGACTCAACAGGAAAATTTTCAATTTCAGCCTTCTTTTTCCTCGCACTCCAAGTTTTTATGGGGGAAATTTCAAACCCAAAACCCTTTGACCAGGTGTACTCCTTCCCAAAAGACTCCCTTGAAGGACACGACTGTCCTGAAAACCCCTCTGACTCATGTCTATTGTAAACAGTCCTCCCTAGAAAGGTAGGTATAGGTATTGGTGAGATCGCCTCTCTGTAGGAGGGGATCAAGAACTCTATAACTTCACCGATGGCACTATCTCCCAGCCCTGGTTTCCTACACCACAGGAGGATGTTGTCCTCACCAAAACCGTCAGAGTGCTTGGTAACCCCTCTCTGAGAACCCAAACCACTGGAAGAGCAACGAACCGGAGGAAAGCTATCCCCCCCTATGACTAAAGCTTTTCATCTGTCTCCCAAAGAGTCAGCAGTGAAAACATGACTAACCCCCCCCGTCTAGGGAAGTAGTGTGAAGGATAGGTTCTGTTGAGCCCGTCATGGCCCGATTAAATGTAGTATCAGACATCTTTTCTCCTCCCACTCCAAAGAGGCATGAGGAGTCCAATACATTTATTTCCCAGGTCAATAAGGAAAAAAAGAGAGAAGGGAAAATAGATTTCAACTTACCCGTAATAGTATCCAACTGAGTCATCTGGTTTGTATTCATATCATCAACACATCTCAAGCTAAACCAACAAGAATCCACTCCCAGCGACTCAACATGAGTTGACTTTTCCA
>ML784177.1:481277-583339 GCA_009831015.1 Picea engelmannii
TAAGCTAGGGGGCTTACCTCTAAAGGGGATAATAATTTATTATTATTTCCTAAAAGGCTAAGGTGGACAATTGACCAAGTGTTGTCCTAAGTTCCTGGAAAAGGAACGTATGCTAAGTGGAGCACATGCAGCTTGAGGAAGACAAGTGTCGACCTGGGCGCATGCAGTTATAGCTAGGAAAGCCAGCATGTTAGGGGGTTCGCTTGGCATTCTCGATCCACTGTCTAACCGTGAATCGGGGGCATCCATCATGGATCTCTGGAACTAGTCACTCATGAGTCAAATCGTGTTGGGGGTTTTCTTTCTGTTCAATATGACTCCCATCCTTGCGTCTGGACGAGTTTTGAGATCCTTCACCTTTGCATCTGCACTCTCACGAGGTTAGTCACCCTGAAACCAGTGAAAACCAAGGGACTGATCCGTGTCTCTTGTGAAGTATGAGCACCCTGTAATTGTCTAAGCCCTGTGGTGTCGTAACTGTTGTTTGTTGTGGCCACACAGTTCCTTGACTGAGTGTGGATTGGTGTCGTCGGTTGTTTCTTATTGAGCCTTGCTATGTCTAGTGTATGACTGTTACCGTTTTGGGTGCCCATACCCGTTTTCCCTGTTGTTGTTGTTGTTGTTGTTGTCACCCGTACCTGGCTGTAGATGAGTCGAAGATAGGTTGAAGAGGCAAGTTGTCAGGCCTGTGAGAAACTCTCCTAGGTGAGAGAGTTTTCTGGGAAGTGAGTTCTCCTGGAAGGGTGTCCCGTAGCAACTATAGTACTTTGATACTTCTGGTCCATCCTGTTACTGAAGCCCAAGGTAAGGGAGGTGTAATAGCCGATGGACTTGTATTAGTGAAGGTGTACCCTCCTGGGGTGGAGTAGGCATGTGGGCAATGAGGGTCTGTGGGTTGTGGACGTAAGTGGATCCTAGGATAAAAGATCCTTCCTGTGTTTTGTGCAACTTCCCTTTTGACCTTTTCTAGTCTAGGAATCTCTTGCCCGATGAAGCTTAGTCCCAGCTCGGGGGTGACCTACCGCTGAGCGTGATGAGCAGTGTGGTCTATGGCTAGGAGTTTAGTGGAAGGTCTGGATGTAGTTGGTGGTCTTCTAATAAAATATAAGTATCGCTTTTATATTCATTTACATGTTGTGTAATGGTACATATGTTGTAATTGATGAGTATTGCCTGTGTATGTTGTATATGTTGCATGTGTAGGCTTACTGTTATTTCCGCAATAATATGTTATATATATGTAGAATAGTCATTCTATGTTTATATGGATGTGTATGTTTTTCTGCAAGTATCTATTTGTGGCATAACCCAGTAGTTTAAGGCTGGAGCTGTCACAAATCATAGCTAAATGTATAAGATAAGGTATTCCGTAGGTAGCATTGCCCTGACGGTGGAGTTGTAGGCTGGGGGATGTTACAAAAGTGACTCATCCTAAATGTCCAGCCACTGCTAAACACCTCCCGGTGAAAAGACAGAGCACCTGTCAGGTCTTGTTAATACCCCTGCTCACAACTAATACTGAGGTGATGAAGGACATGCACTAACTCTAGCGAACGTAAAAGAGTGGTCCCACTAAAATAAATGGCCAAGGCAGAACATTCAAGAGTTGAGAAGACAGGAGAATGAACTAAAAAAACTTGGTACTCTAAACTAAATCTAGATAGGTAGAAGCCTCTGTTGTAAACATCTAAGCTCTAGCAATAAAAAGTGAGGTCCTCCCATGGCTAAAGTTTGTGTTTCTGCCAAAGAAGTGAGAAGGATGTTTAAAAAAAAAACTAAAAGAAGAAAACTCACCAAAAAAAGAGTTGGTATCCTCCAATGAAATAACTAAGCTCCATCATTAAATGGTGAGGTTCTCCCATGGTTAGAGTTGCAGGATCCGCCATTAACAGGTGTTGGAGGTTCAAAATCCTATTCACGCTTAGTGCGCTTCCCCACCCTTTCAACATGTCCAAATTGCTTGAATTGCTTCTCAGGATTAATGCTTTGGATTAGAACTTAAACACGTGCAAATAACAAGAACATATGAAAGAAAGTATAAGTAGTGTTCCATCCATTATCATTTGGTGAGTTATCAATTATCATCCTAATCAAACATCCTAGGAAAAGAAAGACACATAACCTTTAATGGAAGAAAATACTCATTTTGAAAGATTTTTTTTTAAGTATTATATGTTAACTATGGACAAAATTTACAGATGAACATACAATTGAGGCCTTGTTGATCCAGATCCACAAAGACCATGACAATCTCTTGGGCATAAAACCAAAAAATATGTATACCCCAGAGGGGAAGCCAGGCTTTGTCTTAGAGTAACTGAGTTAAAAGTTTAAAACCAAAGTTCATGTCAAGTCCTTTTGTATCAAGATTGTTCATAGTAGCTTTAAAAACTAGGAAATATAGTAAAATCCTATAAACTAAGAAGAATAAATCATTGATCATGTTGAACCTGGGAGCACGTGCAACCTGCAGTTCCTCGCCTAGCAGATGCATCCGAACTTTTAGGACCCACAGGGTACACTATCGGGGGAACGAAAGTGCCACCTTAGTGTTTAGCTAGCCATGTAATCACCTTGAGCAGGTAGGCGTTTTGGATCTCTAGGGATTCCAGTATGCTCTTCAAATCGTGAAAGTCTTGGTCCTTAGGTAGCACACCCATGGCCACCATGGTTTTGGTGTGCCAATAAATCTCTAGGGTGCAGGAGAACTTCACGTTTCTGGTTCGAGTACACCCCAGATCAGGAATAAAACCCCCCACCTAAAACTCAACCTCATCATCTTCTTTAAACTCTCTGATCAATCGAACCTCGGCTTCAAGCTCAAATATTTTAGCTTTGTCTTCCTCCGTGACAAAGTCCTCAAAAAATTTCGCAGCATCAATGGCTGCTTTCGCAGCATGAGAAGGATACACAGAGGAAGAACGAGGCTTCTGGATTTTGGGATCCATGTCTAGACCAACATGAGAGAAAACTAGTCATGTCGAACTATCAAGAAAAGAGAGGCATTGATCTGTATACTAGAGCAGAACATAACCATAAGCATTACTATCGTAATCCTCAATTAACACAATTAAATCCTGAATGAAATCGATTGGGCAATCATCAATTCCTTCCTTAATCATTATGCACAACAATGGTCGAATGATTTGAAGTTGTGGCCATCGACCCTTCTTCATGCTTGAGCTCATACTCGTTGTCCTGAGGAAGTTCCCCGCTACCATTTTGGTTACCTGGTATGAACAAGGGTACAAAGGAAACCGCAATAAGTTCGTGTGAGTGGAGAGGATCAACTGAGCTCCCATCTTCCCACATCTTTCCATAATTTCCCCATGTTCCATCCAACCTCAAAAGGACACCCGCCAGACTATTAAATGCTCATGTTGATTTGTGAGGCGACATGTTGAGAGCCCGTAACCATATGTTGAGAGCCTGTGGCCACATGTTGAGAATCTGCAGCCACTTGGTCATGAGAGCTAACAAGCACCCCATCTAGGGAATCACTTTGAAAGTCTTAGTACTTATTTCAAATGTTGTATAAATTATTACATTCATGTGATGCAAGTCGAATAGTATATAATATCAAAACATTTTTTTTCAAGAAAAAAAATGCATCTTTAATTCCAAAGAGAGAAGAAACACACTCTTCAAGTGCATGTAGCATATTACAAATTTATGGTACAATAACCTTAAATAGACAAAAAAGGTCTCCAACTAGCAGCCGATACATATAGTTACAAAATAGTCAACAAAAGAATGCCAACTAGCAACCATTACATATAAATACCATCAACCATACTATTTTAAGTTTACTAGTAATACCAAAAAACCTCAAAGATTTAGTGTCCAACAAGTGACATATTACAGTCCTCCGCATATAATATCTTCAAAAAAACAAACTTTGGAGTTAGAACCTGATATAATAGGATTTCTTTGTTGGGTATGTGTTATATTCTTTGCATGTGTGTGTGTGTGGGAACGTCAGATTCGATAACTGCGTCTAACGATCCCAACTTCCTTTGCTCTTTGTGTCGTATGCGTTAGGCACTTTCCTTGGGGGGTCCCAGGGGGGCCAAGATTGCCCCCCCCCGGGGCTACGCACAACGTTCAGGGCAGTGCCCCTAAATTTGTTTTTGGGCGATTTTTGTTATTTTAGCAAATTTTTCCATTTTTAGGGGTTTTCTAAATTAATCTCGGATTAAGGGATTAGGGTTTTGGTAGCTACAAAATACCTAAAATATTGTATATATTATGTTGTGAATGGTGAAATTAATATAATGAAGAGTTTAAAGGTGTGACACCAAGGAAGGTTGGTTTTCTCTCGATTAAGGGTTTCTAGTGTAAATATTTGTGTATTGTGTGTATGAGCCATTGATTAATTTATGTTTTGCTTAAGAATCTATATGCATTGCTTTACTTCACATGTTTAAAACTTACATGTGGTATCAGAGCTTGTTTTTGGCTTCAGGGGGACGCCTTTGTTGCTGAGGGTTTAATTCGGTCTTGGTAGATAAAATTTATCTTGGGTCTGTGATAAACCTGGGTTTAGTGGGATATTTTGCAGTGGTGATTCGAGTGTAGAAAGAGGAATGACGCGCTCTTCTAGAATTGAGATAGAGACGTTCAATGGTAAAAAAATTGAGCTATGGAAGCTCAAGATGGAGGACCTTCTTGTAGACAAAGAACAATGGATCGTTGTGGATCCTGGTACACAACCTACTGGTACACAATCTACTAGCACACAAACTACTAGTACACAACCTACTGGTATGTCGAAGGAAGATTGGGAGAAGTTGGATAGAAGAGAAAGGAGTACTATCCGAATCTGCCTGGCAGATTCAATGTTGTTGAATGTCTCAGGAGAATCTACAACCAAGGAACTATGGGATAAGTTAGGGAATTTGTATCAATCAAAGTTCCCGGTAAACAAGTTGTTTCTTTGAAAGAAGTTGTATCATCTTAGGATGGAAGATGGAGATTCTGTGACAAAAAATCTAAATGCCTTCAATACTATGGTAAGTCAATTTGTCTCTGTTAATATTACGACTGCAGAAGAAGATAAGTGTATTACTTTGTTATGTTCTTTTCCAGACCCTTGGGATAATCTGGTTGTAGCAATTGGTAGTACCACTTAATCTACAATGAAGTATGAGGATGTAGTTGCATCCTTGTTATCTAAAGAGATAAGGTGGAAAATCATGAATGGTCAGAGCACATATGCTTTATTTGTAAGAGGTCGTACCTAAGACAAGAATCTTGGTAAGTCTTCGGGGGGGGGGAGATCTAAATCTAAAGGTAGATCTAAGTCTCCAGGAAAATATTTGAGGAAATGTTGGAAGTGTGGTAAAGCAAGGCATTATAAGAAAGATTGAAAGTCTAAGAAGGTTGATAAACCAAAGGGATCTGATAATTCCTCTTCCACAAAGGAGAAAACCTCCACTGAAGAAGGAGTTGATGTTCAATTGGGATCTACATGTACACATGTAGACCGTGGTGTATGGGTTATCGACTTAGGTGCATCATATCATATGACTCCTCACATGGAGTGGTTTTGTGAATATGAAAAATACGATGGTGGTGATGTATTCCTAGGAGATGACTCGACAACCAAAATCATGGGATGTGGAAGGGTTAAGTTGTTGCTAAAAGATGGAAGGATTATAACTCTCCCTGGGCTTCTGCACATTCCAAAACTATCCAGGAGCCTAATATCTGTAAGCAAGTTGGATGATGCAGGTGTGGATACTATATTGGGAAAAGGCACTTGCAAGATGGTACGAGGAGAAATGGTTTTGAGGAGGAGGGTTCAGTGTGGAACTTTGTACAAGTTGTTGGGAAACACTTATACTAATGGGTGTAACATTTTTTTTGTCCCTTAACAGAGAAATAAAGAAGACAAGACCAATATTGTCCCTGGAAAGAAGACCATGTTGTGGCATCAAAGACTGGGGCATATTGGAGAAAATGGATTTTGAACACTACACAGTAAAGGTATGGTTGAAGGTATGTCTATTTGCACTCTGAATTTTGATTTCTGTGAACATTGCATATATGGTAAACAAAATCGAGTAAGATTCCCATCTGGTGCTACAAGAGCAAAGGGGATCTTAGAGTTGATACACAATGATGTGTTTGGACCTGTGCATGTTCCATCACTAGGTAAATATGTGTATTATGTTTCATTCGTAGATGATTTCTCAAGGAATACATGGATTTATTTTCTTGGAAACAAATCTAAGGTATTTGATAAATTTAAAGAGTTTAAGGCTCTGGTAAAAAATCAGACAAAGAAGAAAATAAAGGTATCGAGGACAAATAATGGTGGAGAATTCTGCGGAAATGAATTAGAAGAATTCTGTAAGAAGTGTGGTATAGCATGTAAATTCTAACCTTGTACAATGTCTACTGTAAACATATATTCAGAAAAGAATAGAAAAGATACAATGGCAAATGCAAACATTACACAAATATTTTTCCCCTGGAAACCCAAACCGGGAAAACCAACATATATTATATTCATACATTGTGTTACATTGTTTACAATACAATACACATATAGGAGACAGTGGCATCCAAAACCCTAACCCAATGACCTGGATTAGTCCAAAACCCTAATTCCTTAACCGGAAATAGAAAACCATCGGCAAAAAACCATGTGCCGAAAAACCACCTAAATATCACGTGGTCCCGGAAGTATGTCGTCCCGGTGCGAAAAAAAAATTCAGGGGCGCTGCCCCCGAACCCCCTCTAACCCCCCTGCGCACCCAACGCAGACGCTCAGACACTACTACTCATGCAAAGAATATAACACATACCCAACATAGCAAGGCAAAAGACTACTCCATACACATAATGGAGTTTCAAAAAGGATGAACATGACACTGATGGAAAAAGCAAGTAGCTTGCTTAGTGGCGCCGAGTTAGGACAAGAATTCTCGGTAGAGGCAGTGGGTACAACATGTTACCTGGTCAATCGATCACCCTCATCAGCGTTGGATGATAAAACTCCACATGATGTATGGACTGATAAGAAACCATCTCTTGAACATCTCAGAGTGTTTAGTTGTGATACTTATGTACATGTTCCAAAGGAAAATAGGAGTAAGCTCGATAATAAAGATGAAAAGTGTATCTTTATTGGTTATAAAGATGGTGTGAAAGGTCACAAGATTTGGAACCCATATACTAAGAAGATTGTTTACAATTAGGATGTTGTTTTTAGAGAGGTGAAAGATGTTTCCAAATAGGAATTCCTACCAAGGCAAGATGAACCTGAGAATATAGAGTTTGAGTTGGATGATGCAAAACATGAATCAACTGAAGAAGATGAAGCAGAAGAAGAAGAACCTCATACCCCAATATTGAGGAGATCAGTGTGGGAAAGAAGGCAACCATAAAGGTATAGTCCACTTGATTTCGTTCTAATTTTGCTTTATCTATTACTGATGATGATCCCAGAACTGTCAGGGAAACAATGAATTCATAGGATAGTAAACTCTGGAAGAAGGTCGTGGTTGAAGAAATGGATTCCTTGGATAAGAATGAGGCATGGGATCTAGTTGAGTTTCCAGTTTGAAGAAAATATTTTGGTAGAAAATGGTTGTTTAAAAACAAGTTTAATGCAAAAGGAAAAGTGGAGAAATACAAAGCTCGGTTAGTAGAAAAAGGTTATTCCTAGGTAGAGGGAATTGACTTTGGTGATATTTTTTCTCATGTTGCAAAGTTAACTTCTATTAGATTTATATTATCTATTTTTGTTGCTTTTGATCTTGAAGTGGAACATATGGATGTGAAGACATCATTCCACATGGGGATCTGGAAGAAGAAATCTACAGGAAGCAGCCAAAAGGATTTTTAGTGAAGGGAAAGAAAGAGTTGGCATGTAAGCTAAAGAAGTCACTAAATGGTCTGAAGTAATCACCTAGGACGTGGTACCAAAAGTTTGACACATACATCCTTGGATTGGGATTTGTGAGAAGCAGGGTTGATCACTGTGTATATTCCAAGCAGGTTGGTAATCACTTAATTTATGTAGTGTTGTATGTTGATGACATGCTACTGGTAGGAAATAACATGGATGTTATCAAGGAGGTGAAATCGCAACTATCCTCCAAATTTGACATGAAGGATCTCGGTGTTGCAAACTTCATTCTGGGAATGGAGATTAAAAGAGATCGTGCAAACATGAAACTCTTGTTGAATCAGAGAAAATATGTTGAGATGATATTACAGAGGTTTAATATGCATGGAAGTAATCCGATCAAGGTTCCTATTCCTATAGGTGTAAAGTTATCTTCAGTTCAATGTTCCAAGACACAGGAAGAAGAAGAGGACATGTCCCATGTTCTGTATGCCAGTGCAGTAGGCAATTTGATGTATGCAATGGTTTGTACTAGACCGAACATTGCACATGCAATGGGAGTTTTGAGAAGGTATATGTCAAAAGGAGGTAAGGATCATTGGACAATAGTAAAGAGAGTCTTCAGGTATTTGCGTGGCACTACTAGTTATGGATTGTGCTACCAAGGAAGACCAGGATTGGACAAAGTGTTTGACATACATGGGTTTGTTGATGCAAATTGGGCTAGAGATCTGGATCGCAGAAGATATACAAGTGGGTGTGTGTTTAACCTGTTTGGAGGAGCAATCAATTGGATGAGCAAACTATAGGTTGTAGTAGCACTCTCAACTACATAAGTTGAATACATGGCAGCCACTCATGCAAGCAAGGAAGTAGTATGGTTACAGAGATTGTGTTCAGGTATTGGGTTGGTACAATAAGAAGTGAGATTAGATTGTGATAATCAGAGTCCAATCTTCCTTGTAAAGAACCATTCTTATCATTAGAAGACAAATCATATTGATGTTCAATATCACTTTATGAGAGACATGGTTGAAGAAAAGAAGGTGTTGTTGGAAAAGGTTGACACTTTGAAGAATGTTGCAGATTCATTGACAATGTTTGTGAGAACAAAGAAGTTCTCCTGGTGTAGAGTAACAATGGGAATTGATGCCCTGGATTGTTGACTATGTAATCATGTGAACCCTTGCATGCAATGAAAACAACAAGTGGGAGAATGTTGGGTATGTGTTATATTATTTGCATGTGTGTGCGTGGGCGCGTCAGATTCGAAAACTGAATCTGGCGATCCCAACTTCCTTTAGTGTTTGTGTCATGTGCATTGGGTGATTTCCAGGAGGGGCGGGATTGTCCCCCCATTGGCTACGTGCAACGTTTGTGGCAGCACCCCAATTTTTTTTTATTTTGGGTGGTTTTTTCTATTTTAGCAGATTTTGCTATTTTTAGTGGTTTTCTAAATTAATCTCGGATTAAGGGATTAGGGTTTTGGTAGGTACAAAATACCTAAAATATTGTATATATTGTATTGTGAATGGTGAAATTAATACAATGAAGAGTTGAAAGGTGTGACACCAAGGAAGGATGGTTTTCTCCCGGTTAAGGGCTTCCAACGTAAATCTCTATGTATTGTGTGTATGAGCCATTGATTAATTATTGTTTTGCTTAAGAATCTGTATGCATTGCTTTACTTCACAGGTTTAAAACTTACATTCTTCCCTTGGATGGGGTGGTAGGGAGGAGAAGGATATCGGGAGATGAGCTAATACACCACGTGGACAAGTAGCTCAGACGGTCCTACTCACCACTTCCACACATGCAAGGTCTCAAAAACCTCACCGTCGACACTCCCTCCAGACTGGTAGATGGTTATTTAATGAAAATTAACTATGGCACAATTGCCTTAGTTACTAGGCCTCCCGATCATAGTTGTCAAGGAACCTTGAGGAGAATGAGGGCATGCGAAATTCATCAAGAAGTAGTTATGAAGGACTATAGGTACAATGATGAGTCAATGTGGCAGTTAAAACTGATGGAGAACAATACTATGGCCTTGATGGTTGGATCCTATGGGATTTCAGGTTGGGGCAGTATGAAAGCCAAGGGTGGCATAGATTTTGGGTCAGTCATCGCTCCCCAAAACAATAGGAATTGGTTGGATACTCAGAGGTGCGTAGTGTGGAATGATTTAGCAGGAGAAGGTCGTTACATTCAACAACATAACAATCTGACACCCAATCCACCTTGGATCCACGTTCTCCTTAGGTTTGGAAAGAGGGTTGATAGGATGATGGCTCCTCAAAGAGCCTACCACCGCAGATACATACATGGAGGGGGATCATCTGTGGAGCAATATTCCAACAACAGAGGAGGGAAAACTCCCAACACTCGAGTTCAATGTGAAGCTCAAGCGGTAGTGTCAATTTTTCAGGAAGCAACCCTGCTTCACATCCAAGAGCAACTGATGAAGGTGGAGGCAAAAATTCGACTGGAAAGGACCCTAACACCGACTCAGGAGGTGGATGAGGGTATCATAACTTGGGTTCCTAACATAGGGAGCTCACATGGGCGAGAGTCTAAATATTGGAAAATAGTGGAATCATACTGGCATTTAAAAATGCTTCTGTGTCAGATGTTGCAGACATGTGAGAATGCACAGAGCACCATTCAATTTCAATTGGATGAATTCCATTTGCTCCTTCGAGAGGTTCTAGCACGACTCCCTCCCTCCAGCTCGACTATGACAACAACAACAACACATACTGACAATCTGGCAGTACTGATCCCTCCCTAGGAGCCTCAGGCTCCACCTCCAGCTGAATAAGTAGTATGCTTTTCTTTTTTCCTTTTGTATAATGTGAACTAGTAATAACTATGTTTTAGCCTCTAGTAGATCTCAACATTTTATCTACAATGTTTATCTGGATAGAAAGAGGTTAGGAAAAAACTTGGTTCAAACTGTTTGGAGAGAAGATCTCTTTCTTTGTTGTTGGTTTGGTTTCCCTGGTGGCAAACCAACAACTAAGATTTTTTGTGTGAATTATTTACAACTATTATAATTGATTTTGCCCGGTGTACTTACAAAAAAAAAGATATAATAGGATTTCTTGTTGAATTTAAGTATCCAATCCATCCTACACTTCCTCCAAAATGAATTGTCCAACATGTAAAAGTAGACCATATTTTGACAAGGGATCAACTAGAGTGTTTAAGTCCCTGTACACATGTGTGAAGGTAATTTGTATGTTATTACTTGTATTCACCTTCATTTCTTCTACAAGAGGGAGTAGTGTAATATTCTAAACTAGTTGTTTGTTTTGCATCCAAGAGATGATCAACTAGGAGTCACCAAATGCCTGAAGTTGTACAAGATTGTTTTCCAAAGCAATTTTCATTGAGTATTTGAGAGCCACAAATTTTCCATAATTATTAGTGCCCCTTCCCAAATTTACTCTAAAACAAAATAAAATAGAATCTAAGAGAAATAACATACTTCCCAAGTTGCATATAGAGTTTGGACCTTTACGGGCTCCATCAAACTATCCCCATGCCATGGATTTGTCCACCAATACCTCACCCAATTGTTTGATAGTCACTACTTTTTGTGGAGAATGGCATATATGGAAAATGGAACTCACTTGAGCAATGATATGGAAAGTAGGTAATGATTTGTCCTCTAATATTGTAGAATATCTAGCAATCAAACACGACAAAAAACTAGAAAGGGAAGTGGTATGTAACTCCCATTAGAGGAAATTTGCTCCGAAAATGGGCCTTATAATAAAAATCGTACTTGTCAAACTGGAAATTTAATAACCAATAGAATTTCAAATAATTGAGTGAACCATAATAATTGAGTTGGACATATAAAAATCAAGGATTATCATGTGTTGTAAGAAAAATTATGTTTGTTGAGCTAGAAATTCAATAACCAATAGAATTACAAAGAATTGAGTCAACCATAATAGTTGAGTTGGACATATAAAAGTCAAGGATTATTATGTGTTATGTTTTTATTTAACAATATTTAACCATATGTACACCTCAACTTAGTTAAGATCTTAGTGAGATCGTCTAGGGATATGTTTAACATCTTTGAAATACTCAATATGGAATATTTTATATTATTATTACTTTTGTTATTTATTGAATGATATATATTATCATTTATTTATTATATTTCCATTATTATTATATACCGAAAATAATATGTGTTTCCATTATATATTAATAATGTATTGTTGTTATTATATTATATAATAATATTATTATATCATATAGTTATTAATTTGTAATACTATATAATTATATAATTATTATAATACTTAATTAGTAGTTATAAAGTTGTAATATACTTATTAATTTAGTATTATATAATTTTTAATTCATATTAATTGTTAGCATGTGTTGAGCTTTTCGGCTTTAATTTATACTACAAATATCCTCTAATACATCCGACACATTCACATTTGTATTATATTATAATATGTTATAATACATATATCCTCTGATACATTAGCCATATCTACATTTGTATTATAATCTAATAAATATTGAGCTTTTCCTATATATGCATTCATATTATTATTATTATTAAAGAAACTGGGGAAAAAATATATTAAAAAGGTCGGGCCAAAGTTGACGGCAAAGAACAAACTTCAAAATATTTAGCTTGCTAGCTATACTATGGAAGAAAGGAACCAAACTTACTAGGTTGACTTTGATGAGCCATGACCAAGACTTCCTTGGATACAAACTTACTACTTCACGATTGCAAGAATAAATACTTACAAATTGATTACATGAGAGAATGCAAAAGCAAAACATAATTAATTCACAGTCAAAGCTATGCCATTGCTATATGCGATGCTACCCAAAGTTTGTTGGGAGCCCCCTGAGTTTCTTGATTCTGGATCTTTCTCTTTACAATTTATGTTTTCTTTTCTTCCTCTTGTTAGTGGGGGAGAAGGACGAGGATCCTTGTTTAGTATTTTTGCATAGGAGGGAGATTTAGGATCTCCTCCCTCCTGCACATCTCCCATATCCACTCCCTCATACTGATTGAGGGGAGCAACGAAAGCCCTAATTGGAGGCCCATCCAAAGGATCAGGATCCAAGATCATCCTAGGAGAAGATGTACTGCCCCCACTCGAGGCCTCCTTACTTTTAGCTGAGTTTTCAGAATTCGTTTTTTCTTTTATTGGTTGCTTAGATTTGGTCTCCGTATTGTTCTGACGAGGAACATCCTCCACAGAGTCCTCTAATTCTCCGTCGTGTTCTAAAGCTTCATATCTGTTAGTGATATATTTGTTCCTAGAAAATATTTGAAGGTTTGTTGAAGTAACCAGGCCAAGGTTGGATGGATTAGTGGTTGAAGGGATAACTTCCTAAACCTCATAGTCAAAATGACCAAACTATTACAAGGAAGATGGAGGAAACAATAGAGAAACATGTCTCTTTTACACCTAAGAAAAGTTTCGAGCGCTCAAGCGCTTATTAGGAGTCAAAAGGGGCTTATCACACCCGAAAGGGGCCTAAATATATTAGGCAAAGGGGCTTATCACGGGAGCATAGCCCAGGGACCAAATGTGAGAACCCATCAATCGCCAACGTCATCGTTGTCATCGGTGAAATTCATGTTCACCACAACATGTTCTTTTCCTTATCGACGACGACGATTTACCCCACCACATCAATGTACACGTGTAGCTAAAGCAGCATGCCAACAGAGCATTGTCAGAGCCAACCAGGGGGTGACACGTGGACATGTGGAACCCACTAGATGCACATGTGAATATGTCAAATCCAAGTGACACGTGTCCTTATTGGCTGCCACATCAACACCATCGTGGGACCAGTATAAAGTTGTCACATGTCCAGGCAATTGTCAGTGCAACAATAGTTGCCTGAGCCGATATTGTCTTTTGGTCGATCCAAATCAATGGTTCTCCTCGAGTTGGCAACAGATCAACAATAGAGATCAAGTTGGGGGTCATCGTCGAAAAAATCCATTAGGAGTTCCCCCTTAGCTCAAGTTACACAGTGTCGATGACGATGTCATCGTAGACGACTAAGAATAATTTGAGGAAGAGATGACAACTTGGCATGCCAACATAGCATTGTAAAATCCAACTATTGCTTGCCACATGGACAAGAGAATCCGCCAGACATACAGGTCAACATCTCGAAAATGGGTGACACATGTCACGCCTGGCTGCCACTTCAGCACCAGTGCGGACCAATGAAAAGTCGTCACATGTCTAGGGTGACGTCAACATGCCTTTATCAATTCCTTAGCCGTGTCTTGCTTTTGGTCGATCCCAAATCAATGGCTCTCCTTGTTTCAACAAAAGATTGATGATGGAGATCACGGTGGAGATCATCATTAGTGAAATGCACAAGAGATGATGACTCGATATGCTAGAAGAGAACTGTCAGAGTCAATTGAGAGTCACCATGTGGGCATGTGGAACCCACTGGATGAATAGGTAAATGTATAAAAACAGGGTGACACATGTCCTACCGACCTACCACTTCGGCACCAGCGCGGATCAGTGAAAGGATGCCATGTGTCCAGGCTGATGTCACCATGATGATTTTTTCCAAAGTTAATTTATGCTTTTTACCATGACAAGATCAACGATTCTCATATTATCTATTGTTCCTCCGATCAACAACCCAGATTTAAGTACACACAACCCACGATGGATGATCTAGATCTGATCTTTGATCTCAATTTTCCCCGGCTAAGTGTTGTGTCAACTCACCAACAAAGCACTGTCAGAGCCAATCTGAGTCACCATGTGGACATGTGGAACACACTAGATGCACATGTAAATGTCTCAAAGTCGAGTGACACATGTCCCATTCCCCTGCCATCTCAGTGCCATCATGGGCAAATAGAAAGCCACCATGTATCTATATGAAAACATCATGATGATATTTGCCTTAGTCAATTTTGGGTTCTTGGTTGAGCCACATTGACAACTCTCATGTGTCTTTAGAACTCCCTACGCAACTCCAGATCAACAATTGAGATATAGTCTCAGAGTCCCCTCATTGGAGTCATGTTTGAAGTCCAAACCCTGACCACTCCGATGGGCACCTTCGATGGATGGTCTAGATCTTCTCTCGGGAATCAAATATTCTCTGTCAAGTGTCGTATCAGCGTGCTTACAGAGCATTTCCAGGGAAAATCAATGATTGTCACGTGGATGCGGGAAACCCATCGGATACACAGGTCAAAATTCCAAAAAAGGGTGACACATGTCACGCCTTCCGGCCATCTCAGTGCCCGAGTGGACAGATGAAAAGTTTCCATGTGTCAAGATGACATCAGCATGAAAATATTTGCCTTAGCCAATTTTTGGTTCTTGGTTGATCCAAATCAACGTCTCTCATGCGTCGTTAGATCTCCCCTTGCGACTTCAAACTCACAGTACCCTCGTTGGAGTCTTGTTTTCATCCTAGACCTCGACGACTCCAATGGGCACCACGATGGACGACCTAGATTTGCTCTCAGACCTCTTGCAAGTGGAATCGATCAACTGTCTAGATCTAGTCACATGCCCACTTTCAAATCAATGGTTGAGATTTTTCGATCCACAAATAAGTCGTCGGGCCTAAAAAATCTTAGATCAACGATTGAGATAGCTCTCTGAGATTGATCTGACGGTTGTTGAGTTTACACCTTTGTAGATCTTGACCACTTCAATGAGTGTAACTCAAATTAGCAGTCCCGATCCGCTCTTAGTCCTCTTTCAAGAAGTTCAATCAGCGGTTCAGATCCATTCGTCGGAATTGATCCAACGATTGTTGAGTTGCGTGATCTATACAGTCATAATTCCGAGTTGATTGAAGAAGAGGGAAAATGATTGTAGAGAGCACTTACAGAGCAAGGTTCGATGGATATTTTTGCACGTGAATCTCCAACTTCCTCATAATCTTCTCATAACAAAATTCTAGCATGTAAAGGGAGTTTTTTACGATTTTACCAGAGAAAAAATCACTCAAGAATCAAGAAGTTGGAAACGGTTTCAAGAAGCTAGAAGTGGTTTCAAGAAGCAGTTTAGGGCATGAGAAAGAGGAATAAAAGAGAAAGCAGGCTCCCATTTTTAAGCTTGACACTTTGGGGAGTTAAAGAGTTTCTTGTAACTAGAGTTGTTTGACCACAAAAACCTTGAGCACAGTCAGTTGATAAATGCAGTAGGCAACCAAAGATTCATCCCCTGCGTTTAAGTTTCAGTTTGTAATTCCTCCTGACAATGTTGTGTTCTTGTAAAGCATCTCCTCCCATTTTTGCTTTTCTTTTATCATATCTGATTTATAAAAGCTCAAAAAACAGATTATACCTTGTGTTCAGTGTTACCGCATGATGTTTAATCCTGATATAGAAGTGATTTCCTTGGAATGAATGACCATTTTTTTTATCAATTCTTTGTGCATTTGAATGATATGTAGAGGGCACCTCATTGAATTTGAGTGTATGAAGGTGTTGATTGTTTAAAGCATATGTTTATTGATATGTTTACACTTGTTAGAGCTACTGAATTGTTAATTGATCAACACGCTATTCATTTCACATAGGCTACAGGATTCATTCTTAGCAGTGCCCTATATGTTTATTTTGTTCTTTCCTCTAATCCACCATTTCATCTCTCTTTTAAGATTGGTTGTCTGAAACACTCATAGAAATATGCGTCTGATAGATCAAAGAATTTGTCATCTAAACTGAGAATTGTTTGAGGTCCTATAATTTCAAAAGAAAGAGGGGAAAAAATTCCCAAATATTGCACAATTAATTTATTACAAATCTGGCCTTAATATTCATCCCAAGTCTTATCCCTTGGGGTGCCTCGACATCGTTCCAAAAACATCCTGGAACATCTCGAGGAATAACAATATCTATTATTGGAAGGAATAGATGGGAAATATTTAGATCTAAGGTTAGGCTGATCCCCCCCACCCCTCAGCTACTTTTTCTTACACTTTCTTGAAATAAGCTTGAATCCCTGATCCACATTATTCCGCAATCGCTAAGATTCTTTAGCTTTGGGGAAGCTTTTGGAAAAGTGCCCATATTCATGACAGTTGTTACATTTGAAGGGAACCTACTCGTATTCTAGGGCTTGGAGGTAACTCCAACCATCTATATTGAGTTGAATCGCCTCTAACAATCCTTTTGAAAAATCCATATCTACACATATTTTGGTGCATGTGTAGGTATTTTCCTTTGGTTCAGAATGGGTTATAAATCAACCCAACTTATTTCCTATGGATTCGAAGGAGGCTTCACCCCATAAAATAAGGGGGAGGCACAAAATTCTGATCCAAAAAAGAGCAGAAGAGATCTCCATATTTGGATTGAAGTCGAGGATCTAGTGGGAAAGAAACACTCCCTTGGAACCTAAGAAATATGGGTTAGATCTGAAGATCTGGTCGTGATCTTCAATGGTTTTAAAAATAAATACATAAAATCCTTTTCCACAATAATACTGGGTTAGATTCCTAAGAACTTACTGACTAAACCACTCTATATCAAAATGATAGAATTATGTTTTGCCATGAAGTTCCCCAATAAGTCCAGACTGGGAATAAAATATGCTCATTTGGCACACCTGCCCACTTTGGTGGAGGGCCTATCCATGATGCTTTAGACAACGAAGAGGCTGGTCGTGACCATCGAAGRTCGCTACCGACACATCACCAAAAGAAAACGATGTGCAAAGGTAGACAAATATGATAAACTAAGATCCAAGGTTCCAGAGACCAACGAGTAGTCAACCCAGGACGACGACGAGGGTTTTGTAGAATCAAGTGCGGTGGMAACGAACAATCTGAGATGTCGAACTGAGGTGCAGGTTCCAGAGTGCAGCRAACAAACAACTAGAGTGGTGGCAATGGATTCCAGAGGCAGGTGTAGCAACAACGAACTAGGGACAACAACTAGGGAAAGCCCTAACTGCAACGACAACAACCCGCGTTCTGACTCATCTCTACATATGAAGAGTAYTTTACTAATAACCATTGAATTTGGATTGATAATTTGACTCTTAATCCCCCATAGTATTGTTTTATTATATTATTAATTGATATTATACTATGACTATACTATATATTTAATATTATTATATCATATTATACATTTATACTAATGTTTCCACATTCACATTCATTCATAGTAGTGTTATATTATAGTTATTAGTTCATATTATATTACGATTATATTATTATACAATATATTATCATATTATGACTATATTATAAATTATTATCATATATTAATAATATATTATTAATTCATATTATATCATATATTAATAATATATTATTTATTCTATTTTCATATTATATATTAATAACAATATTTTATTATATGATATTTATATAATTTATTTTCTATGCACAAGCATCAAAACTTCCCATTATTATTTTTAACTCGCATTTTGTAATTATAGATTAGCCTAGTTTATATGGCAATGTGATGTGGCATACATAGCTTTGATGTGGCACACACAAATTATTATTTTATAGTTTCCTTATGAGGTCCATTTTTGGATAAAATTTCCTCTAATGTTAGCTCAAATCTGTCATACCACTTTTTCAAACATTCCTCAACAAAACCTCCAAACCAAATATTATCTATGTTTAACTAATGGTCAAGATCTCTCTAGACTTGTTTAGCATATTGACATTCAATAAAGAAATGTGTGGTATTTTATGCATCCTTCCTACAAAGAAGAGATATATTTGACCATTTTTTCCCTCTTTTGAAGCATCTCCCAAATGAGTATTTGTTGATCAATGCCAATCACATGAATAAATTCGTCTTCCGGGGTACTTTGTTCTTCCATATTTTGTCCCACCACCAAATTACCTTCTCATGGTTAGGAGCATGATATGCTTTGTAACCCAATTTTGCAGTATAATGACCTCCTACCAGGTTTTTTGACCATATTATCTCATTAGGTTTACCCTTTAACCAAATATATGATCTCCTTAATTATGCTTGAAAGTTTTCCCAAGGAAGAGTAAGATTATCGGCCAAGCCCAAGTCTGTAGAATTAAGATACCCTTGACTCCAAATATATGTTATGTCTATATCCCCTATCAAATATAGAGTACATCTACCAATTGCTTGTGAATGGTGTATTAAGTCATCTGTAAAAAATATATCATTCCCACATCCCATTATTGCATCAACGCCAACCCTAACCCGAGAGCCATTTCCAACTTTCCAAGCTAGGTAAGGACCTATCACTAACAATAAAAGAGTCGAGGCCTTCCATTGAATCAAAACATTATGGATAATATTCCTTTCATATCTAATCCAATCGAGCAAAGTTATTAGAGTGATATATTTTTAAATGATGATTTTTTTCCAAAGACTCTCTTTGGTATTCATATTCCAAAGGGATTTTGCTGCCAGTGAGAGGCCAAAAACATGGATGTTTTTTAGTTCCCTACCTCCCTTGTCCTTAGGCCTAGCTATTGACTTCCAACTAGTCATACGTGTTCCCATATTGTCGTTATTTCCTTTCTAGGGAAAATTAAAACAAAGTTTACTAATTTTCTCCAAGATTCCTTTAGGAATGTGTGCCAAAGTGTGCCAATACATTGGTATTTCCTCCAACACAAAATTGATTAATACCAGTCTACCACCCTGTTGTGCCCCGACAACATCCTCCCATTTTTCATGTTTTAGCCTCTATCCAAGACAAGAAACCCCCCCCCCCACCCTCTCTCTCTCTCTCTCTCTCTCGTGCAAATAGCTATGCCCAAGTTCTCCTCACCCTACCTCGCTTTACCACTTTCGGTCACTCCATGGATCACTTATACCTGGCGATCCACACTTTGGTGAGTCCCCTCTTCCTGCACTGATACATAACATACTGATGTGTGCATCCTTCTTCCACCTTTGCATTGACAAGACATTGGTTTTCTCATCAGTTTATTGTCTACCTCCCTTTGAACTTGGCTAATGCACTATCACGCTTCTGCCAAACCTCACTGACTCACACCTTAATCGTCGACGAAATTCACATGATCAATGTCTTCTCACCAATATTGGTCACATTATTATCATGCACATGCCTTTCACCAACTAACTCACTTCTACTCACATTGTTGCATCACATAATAGTGACACTTTCTCCCTTTCGCTTCATTACATTGCTTATTGACGAGGTTCACCTCTTCTTCCCGACAGACTACCCGTTGACACGTTTCCCTCTCATGTCACAAATGCATCAATGAAAGGATGTTGACCCCTCATCGTCGTTGAGCAGAATAAGGACATCTGCTTCCTCTCACAAATGTTGATCAGGTCAGCATAGCCCACTTTTGCCTTGAGGCTTATTTCGTTCCCCTTCCAGCTCGAATCCATTCTTGTTGCGTTCATCAATCAATATACTTACATTTCCAATGACTAAAATCTCCACGCCTATCTAGAAAGTTGGTCATTAATTTCCTATCTCAACTGATTTGCTTAAGATCACAACCATAATCAAGTTTTAGTGTTCCTAGTGGCTTTCTTTGCACACATGGTACTAACTTGTTTGTTTTGTATTTCTTGACGTTACAACTAAATATTCATTGTGGAAGCCTTGCCTAGCATCATATGGGTTAATCATAACACCTACATGTCTTGCGTTGGTTCTGAAACACACTTTGGGATAAATTTGGTCCTTTCAGCTCCTAGACAGTGCTAAGCGCATTGGACGTCAATTGACAATTTTGGTGTATTTATAAATTTGTGCTATTAATGCATAATATCAGTTTTAATGGGTGGATCAATAGACTGTACATCACTGATGACCTAGCAACTGAAGAAATTAAATTTGGATGAAGCACCAATGAACACGAGACCCAAACTTCCATTAAAAAATGCCTTTGGGTGCAATTTTTTGGCATTCGTCAAAGTGATTTTTTTGTCTCACCATTATGATTCCAACGTAACTGACGAAATCGAAATCTGAGGTCCGAAAGTGAAAAAATGATCATCTAGTATTTCTCACCAGGAAAGCCTCGATAGTCGTGGTGATCATTAGAAATGGATCCACTCAAATGATAGAACAACATGTTCAATTATATTGATAGAAACGTTTCTCTCTGCTCTCCGCGTTGCAAAAAATGATACCTCAATCGGGGATCGTATGAGGAAGTTACTGGATTTTGAACTCAAGCTCTCATTGTCTCTTACTAGTTCGACACTTAGATTTTTTTCAATTTTTCTTTCCCTGGAAGGAGGAGTTCCCTTCAACTCTTCCGAGCTGCTCGAAGGAGTTTCCTTCAAAGCCTCTGAGCAAGTTCGAGGAAGTTGTTAATAAAGTCTCTAAGAAAGTTTGGGGAAGTTGTTAAGACAGTCTCCGAGACAGTTTAGGGAAGTTGTTAAGAAAGTATCTGAGCAGGTCAGAGGACTTACCATCAACTCCTCCGCACAGGTCGAAGTAGTTAGTTCAAACTTCTCCGAGCATAAGATAACTGTCTCTCATAAATTGACCATAACTTTTGACTCAGGTGTCCGTTTTACGACTTATTTATTCTGTTGGAAAGGTATTTAAGATATCTACAACTTTCTAGTTATGTTATTTGAGAAATTTATAATGCATGGTACACTTATTCCAGGTCGGAGGAGTTATTTCAGTTCGGAGGAGTAAGTTCAAACTCCTTTGAACACAAGAAAACCACCTTTCGTAAAATGGCCTTAACTTTTGACTTGGTTGTCAGTTTTACGTGTTATTTATACCGTTGGAAAGTTATATTCTATATATAAAACTTCCTAATTATATGATTTGAGAAATTACTAACCTATGGTATACATATTTTTTCATTAATATCTAACACCTTGTTGACAGCTTCGAAGAACACCATAACTCGACCGCAAGCAGAGGAACCATGAATCAAACTCGGGGAAGTTTATAAATGATACTTAAATTATTTTATGCCCCATTCACATGAATTATAATGACTAGTTTAGATGGATTATTTGTATTTACTCTCATCTATTGTATGTTGAACAATTATAGGTACCCATGCCAAGAGGGAGATGCACTCTTGCAATGTGATCTACAAACAAAGAAAATAGAACAGTAAAACAATACCAATTGTTCTAGAAATGGAAAACTGTGAGGGGAACCAAGCTCGAAACCCCATGACGATTGACTGTCAAACTTAGGACGACGAAGATGCCCCCATACCCAAAGCTAGTCTTCATGATGCGCAAGACAAATATGGTCGAAATCCATGACGACACACTAGCGCTAGGAGACAAATTCAAAATGTGACCATTGTCCTTGTTGATCATCATCTCAAAGAGGATGCAGAAAAACGTTGGAAGACGAAAGGTCAGAGAGGGAGATGAAAGGCCAAAGGTCTTATTAAACCTCAATAAGTACTATAATGGAACCAAAAGAAAGGGATTTTGTCTCTTCAAACATTGTACACCTCTGAACTACTTTGAGAATACAGTGTCAACTAAATTGGAGAGTTGTCCTAAGAGTTTCATGTACTATTGCTAAAACTGTTAATATGGAGAAGCCCTTAGGGACAACTTTTGACTGAGAGAAGGACTTGCATGTGTTGTTGTTTTTTTGCGAACTATTTCAAGATACTAATGTATGTGATATGGTGAATTAGACTATTCTGGTTATATTTTCATGTGCATGTGTTATCTTACTTTATTTCTCCATTTCAATTATCTAGGTGAAGCTACTGGTAGAGTTATTTTCATACCACAACTCATTCACTTACATTAATTCGCTCCTAGCTAGGATAGGTTAGATTAGAATTAGAATAGGCCTGCATTTAGATAGTCTTCATCTACATCTTTTGTTTGCACAACCACCCATCACTCACCCTCATCGGTGGACCTGGCCGCAACCGTTAAAACCAAACCAACAATGGCTTTCGGGCCAGAATCCGGATGGGTGCCCTATTCCAAACGGTGAGATGTCTAATTGGGATTTCTTACCGAGGAGAACCACTTACTGTTGTAGGGCGAATTTGGACGCATCAACAGAATTGGCACTAGAAGGAGGGTCGGATGACAAACTTGCCCACGTGGATTCATTTCATTTAACTCTTAACCAACCCATGGATCCTCCCCAAACCTCTGTATGGGATGAGACTTTGAGTCTTCTAAGACCCACCGAGGCCATCTCAATCAATACAATTAATATCTTGTCAAATTCTAAATTAAATGGTGAGGGGCATGTCTCTACATTCATGCATCTCAAACGATTTGACATCGCTCGACAGAATCTTAAGATTGTACAAAACAATGAAACATGCAGATTGTTCATCCTCATATTCGAAGAGTGAATTAAAGCATGGTTTAGTACATTACTAGTAAAATCAATTCATAGCTGAAAACAATTCATGGAAGTGTTTATTCTTCTCATGAAAATTATGTTTATGACAAAATCGTTGATGAACTGGCAGAAATCTGTAGGCTAAGAAATGAATCTGAAAAATAATTTATTTCAAAGAGTCATGCAGTCATGCATATTTACTGTAGATTTCCTGAATGGGATGAACCCTCAGGCCAATAAATATTTGTTTCGTTTTCATATCTCATCTCTATTTCTGAAGAATGTGATCTAAATGATTAAGCCATCTCCTATTCACAAAATTCAGATCTGAACATGAACAATATAGGGGGGATAATATTCAACCAACACTCTGACACAACTGCAGTGGAATCTTTATCAATAATCCTAGACCCCGTAGCCCCGGAGTGTGAACCATGTATGATCCAGATTTATTTTTAGAATGAAATGAAAGTAGATAAATTACAATGAAATACTCATGAAAATTGCCAGAGAGAAAGAAATACAACAATACTTGATTTCTATTAATGAAAGAATTGTAAAGAGACTGTAAAAATACAGAGTGCAAGACTCGCTAGAATGGTGTTAGCTTTATCTCTGAGAAGAGATGTGACGACTAGGCTCATTCATAAGAAGATGATTACAATGAGGCTCTAAAGGCCATTTTATGATAAACAAGAATGCCAAAACCCTAGACATTCAAAAACCTAACCCTAGGAGATGAAACACCAAAAGTCATGTGGGCCCCTTTTGGGTAAGTTAGTACATTAACTTCCCAACGTCATAAATTTTGCATACGAACTTCATTTTAGGTGTGTGATAGCCCATTGGAAAGGTATTTTTGAGAACTATGCATTACACCATCAAACTTGAAATCCATCTACAGTTTGAATGTGGTGAGCAAAAAAAAACATTGTTTAAGGGCCCAAAACGGCCCTATAAGTACAACAAGATGTGCTGACATGAAAACATACAAAATAAGCTAGTTGGATTAGGTGGGAGGCCACTAATATCCACCTAGAAAATGTGTAGGGTTTCAGACAGCCCCGAAAGTGTAGAACCCACAATTACAAAGAAGTACAGAAGAACGTGTTGTACTAAAAACTGTCAAGAGGAGCCAATTGGAACAGATGGGTGGCCACCAATATCCACCTGGATCAATGTAACGATCCCCCTTCCAAAAATAATGATCATATTCTAGTCTGTGATGAACCTATCATTGAACAAATCCCAACATCTTCAAAATCTAAATGCCTTCATGCACTGTATACAAATCTATTCGATGATTATCATCCGTACGAGCAACCATCTATTTATCATGCAATACATTCTTCAAAATACTCTTTGGTAATGAAATGTTGAATGATAAACCATATTAGGAAGAGTGCCCAGCCTTAATCGATCAAACACTCATTCTGAATGATAATTCATCCGGAATGCATCCCTTTGCAATTCGAATTTCTGGAACATGGTGAATCACAATCTGATTTTGATGTTGACCTATCTCTCATTAATCCTACACAATCTGAGATTTAAGACCTTGATGCAGATATGCTAATCACTAGGAATCTAAAGAATGTATGGCACAATGATTTTGTTGATCCTCATGAAGAAATTACAACAAACAAACAAATTCATCAATTATCCTTGGATGCTATTTCAATTCTCCAGCACTCCTCGCATGATTTCTTTGATTTCATAGGAGAAGATTTGGAGCTATCTTTCACTCAAATTTTCCTTCAAACAATCCACCATTATGTCTCCTCTCAGCATGCAGAGTACGTGAAATTTGAACCCAGGGAGATATAAATCGACAATGAGACACTCTGATTTCAACAGATGATTATGTCAAGTAATAATTGTCTTACTTCCGCCCCTGGGATTCACCCACTTCGAGATTCCCTTAAAAAGTACGTTGCATGCAATTTTCATTCATGAGCCTCATCAGGTATGTATATCATTTTTTGTTTCCTTCCAACAATCATATGATGATCATTGTAAATTTTATGATGGAATTGAGTCATGGTTGGAGGAATCTTACATATCTACATGTACCGGGAATCACAACGCCGCTAAATTTAACTTGTTGAGTGGAGACTTGTTTGAATCAATTCTTCCTATATTTTATCTCTCATTACTTCATTCTCTGCAATTGGCCTTCAAGGAACATGTGATTGCAGGCTTGGAGTTACTTGATTGGCTTCACTGGCACTACGCTTATACCTAGCCTTCTTTCGTCCAGTGTAGGTTAGGTTAGGAATAGGATTAACATAGTAATTTTTGCTTACCTTATGCTTTCATAACTTAGATGTTAATGTCTTTTCCAGTTTAAGCATATATTTTGTTTTGTTTTGATCGCTTCAATAAATGTCACTTCTTGCAATTAGTCTAGTTTGTAGTTCAAGTCACTTTTCATCAAAGATTTCTTGTTTTTCATTCAATGTTTTTTTTTTTTCCCTCTAAATAAAAGTTTGTCTTAATCTTGGTTTTCCTCCATCTACATGAGGAAACCATGTGCAGGAATTCTTCGAAAGGTTCAATTGCAAAATTCACTCATCTCAACAACATTTACCCTGACATTGATACTTGGGCAACTAGTGACCACAAAATGGTGAAATAACATTTGTTGAGAAATGCTTTATAGTTTGGCCAAGATTGAGATCGGATTAAATAAATCAGGTATGTTTTTCACTGCCTTACTTAGGATGGCATCTATTGAGCAAAACTCACTCAAGAATTTGTGGATCTATGATATAGGGCATGCCTGATACTTCATGGTACACTTATCTTTTTTCCTGGTCTTAAAGTTTGTTTTCAATCATGGGGGTAAGTAATACTATATTTCACATTTAGTATACGCCTCAAGGAATCGAGTATCAAGTTTTAGTCTCCCTCTAATCTTATCTAATATCAATGATATTGGTCAATAAAATGGCGCTCAAGCACATCTCTTTAGAGAAGAACTGGTAATCGTGACAATTTTAGTCATTTGTTGTCCAAAAAAGAGAGATGCTTCTAGACAAACCAACATTCAAGCTCAAGCCTAACCTATCTCTTGGAAATTGGAATGGGTGATACTCATGGTGTGATATCATACACCTAGACATATTTTGGTTATCGTTTTCATATTACTGTGGTAAGGATTTTTTAGAAAGATTTTCTGAAGTTGATCATGGAAATATATATTCATTTGAACAGAAAGATAAGATTCGAGAAAGATACATGTCTTAAGAAGGTTGGAACTGATCATGAAACATCAGAATTATGGTCAACTCGACATGTCATGCTGTAACATTAGTTCTAGAACTTGAATAAGTGAAAAGGAAATAGACATGTCAAAATGCCAAAGCAAAGGAGCTTGATGGACAATGAAGTGGAGCTTTATCCAACACTTTCCCCCTAAAGCACAAGGTTGAACAAAGAAATTGGAAGCCTTAAGAAAACCATGATGCGAGGTCTAATTCTCAGCCAACGCTAGCACAAATACTTATATGAATGAAGTATTACACATATTAGCTTTCACATGGATTGATAGTTTCAAGAGGCTGCAAACTTCTAGTTGGTTAGAATGTGTGAATATCCTCTAAGCTGCTGGAAACACTCAATCTACAATTTATTTATCAGTCAACTGCATTTCCTAATTACATATTGTTGATAATCATGCATCTAAAAAGCTTTCATTTTCAATTGCAACAAGAAATTGGAACGAATTCATCTCTAACCCTGAATACATCATCTCTCCTAATTCAACATTTTTCTTCCCATTCTTTCATCATCATCTTTTCCCTTCAAATCAATTCGTTTATTCAACTATGTTGTCTTATGATATCTAATTATATCTCATGATGCACAAACTACTCACCTCCGTTTTTTTTTTTTTCACAAGCAGCGCCTTCGCACTAGAAAAAGGCACAAATCAACTTGCATCTCTTTCCTAGCTCATGAGCAGAATTAGGGGTCTCTGTTTGAAAATAAATCTGCACTATTTGGGGATGTTGTGATGACAGTTAAACCATCATTGATCATAGTGGTTAATCAATGGTCATCCTTGCATATTAGCTGGCAAGCAGATCCTATGTAATGGAGGAACAATCCACACACTAAGTATCTTCTCTTGTGAAGGGTGAAGTGTTGAAGTCTAAAGGTTGAAAACCTAAAGGTTGAAACCTAAAGGTTGAAAACCTAAAGGTTGAAACCTAAAGGTTGAAAACCTAAAGGGATATATCTATGTAGCTAGGTATAGAAAACATGCAAATAAATCTCAAAGTTTGGTAGTCAACCCCTATCAGGCTAAAAAAAAAAATGCCATCGCTTTCCCCATCCATTGAATGCTAAACATGCACTAAATAAGCCAGGAAGGAATGGAAAGAAAAGTTTGAACAGAATTTGTGACATGCATATATCTCCGTCGGAGCTATGGACGCTCGCTGGTAGTGGAGCAAGGTCTGTGATGCCATGGTGACTCCATCGGGGCTATGGACACTTGCAGGTAGTGGAAAAACACCTATGAGATATCCATATACACACCAGATGAAAAATCTTTATTTATCTCAAACCTATATCAACCCCAAGATGAATATACCAACCCAGATCGTTGACACCATTTAAGGAAATAAACTTCATCATCATTCATCCTCCATCTACAACAGACGAGCTATGCTAGCCAATATGCAAACATCACTAGTGACCCCACCATGATGGAATCATTCAGGTAATTGTTACGCATTGTTCCCATAATTTTTTGAACTTAAAAGTAAATTTCATGACCCTCTACATTTTATGCTTATCAGTTAGGACAGACTAGCAGAGATTCTGGCTTCGCCCAATGTGTTTCCATTTGTTGTGCCCCCACAACATCCTCCCAATTTTCTTGTCTTAGCCTCTATCCAAGACAATAAATTGGGCCCCCTTTTAATTCTTCCAATCAAAACTCTCACACTCTCTCTCTTATGCAAATAGATACGCCCAAGTTCTCCTCACCCTACCTTGCTTTACCATTTTTGGTCACTCCACAGATCACTTATACCCAACGATCCACACTTTGGTAAGTCCCATCTTCCTGTGCTAATACATAGCGTTCTAACGTGCACATCCTTCTTCCACCTTTGCATTGACAAGCCATTGGTTTTCTCATTAGTTCATCATCTACCTCCCTTTGAACTTGGCTAACGCGCTATCACACTTCTGCCTAACCTAACTGACTCACGTCTTCATCGTCAACAAAATTCGCACGATCAATGTTGTCTCATTGATATTGGTCACATTATTATCACGATAACACCTTTCACCACCTAACTCACATCTACTCACGTCGTTGCATCACATAACAATGATTCTCTTCTCCCTTTTGCTTCATTACATTGCTTATTGATGAGGTTCACCTCTTCCTCCTGACACTCTACCCATTGAAAAGTTTCCCTATCATGTCACAAATGCATCATCGCAAGGATGTCGACCCCTATTCGTCATCGAGCACATCGAGGACAATCTGCTTCCTCTCGTAAATGCTGACCAGGTCAGCGTAGACCACTTTCTCCTTGAGTCTTATCCCGTTCCCCTTCCAGCTCGAATCCCTTCTTGTTATGTTCATCAATCATTCTCCTTACATTTCCAATGATTAAACTCTCCATGCCTATCTAGACAGTTGGTCATTAATTTCCTATCTCAATTGATTCGATTCAGATCACAGTCATAATCAAGTTTTAGTGTTCCCAATGGCTTTCTTCGTGCACATGGTACTAGCTTGTTTGTTTTGTGTTTCTTGACGTTACAACTAAATATTCATTGTGGAAGCCTCGCCTAGCATTAGATGGGTTAATCATAACACCTACAAGTCTTGCGTTGGTTCTGAAACACACTTTGGGAGAAATATGGTCCTTTCAGCTCCTAGACAGTGCTAAGCGCACTGAACGTCAGTTGGCAGTTTTGGATTATTTATAACTTCATGTTATTAATGCACAATCTCAGTCTTAATAGGTGGATCAAGAGCTTGTACATCACAGATGACCCAACAACTGACAAAATTAAATTTGGATGAAGCACCAATGCATGCGGGAACCAAACTTTCTTTAAAAAACACCTTTGGGCATAATTTTTTGGCATACGTCAAAATTAATTTTTTGTCTCCTAAACAAGCTAATTGTGTTATTCTCGCCATTATGATTCCAACATAACTGACAGAATCAAAATATGAGGTCCAAAAGTGCCAAAATGATCATCTAGGATTTCTCGCCAAGCAAGCCTCGATAGTCGTGGCCATTGTTAGAAATGGATCCACTCAAATGATAGAACAAAATGTTCAGTTATCTTGATAGAAACGTTTCTCTGTGCTCTTCATGTTGCAAAAAACGACGCCTCAATTGGGCATCGTATGAGGAAGTTACGGGCTTTTGAACTTAAGCTGTCATTGTCTCTTGCCAGTTCGACACTTAGAATTTTTTCAATTTTGCTTTCCCCGAAAGGAGTTCTCTTCAACTCTTTCGAGTTGCTTAGAGGAGTCCCCTTCAACTCTTCTGAGCTACTCGGAGGAGTTACCTTCAAATCCTCTGAGCAAGTTCATGGAATTTGTTAATAAAGTCGTCGAGCAAGTTCGGGGAAGTTATTAAGAAAGTCTTCGAGCAAGTTCAAGGAATTTATTAAGAAAGTCTCCGAGCAAGTCAGAGGAGTTATCATGAACTCCTCTGAGCAGGTCGGAGGAGTTATTTCAAACTCCTTCGAGCATAAGAGAACTGCCTCTCATAAATTGACCATAAATGTTGAATCTGGTGCTCGTTTTGCGACTTCTTTCTATCGTTGGAAAGGTATTTCCGAGCTATACAACTTTATAGTTATGTGATTTGATAAATTCCTAATGCATGGTACATGTATTCTAGGTCGGGGGAGTTAGTTCAGTTAAGAGGATTTAGTTCAAACTTCTTCGAACATAAGAAAACAACGTTTCATAAAATGGTCTTAACTTTTGACTCGGTTGTCCGTTTTGCGCGTTCTTTATAAAGTTTGAAAGGTCCCTTCAAGCTCTAAAACTTCCTAGTTATAAGATTTGATAAATTACTAACCTATGGTATACTTATTTTTGGATCAATGTATAACACCTTGTTGACAACCTCGAGAATAGGGGTGATTTTAAGAACCCCCCAAAATTTATATGTATAATAAATGGGCGAATCCCCATGATACATAGGAAAAATTGAAGGCTATTTTATCAAAAATATAATATGTTTATATAATTTTTTTACGAATCTTTTAGTCCATTATATAATCTTGTAAAATCTTGGTGAATTTTTCATTGAATTATAAAAAGTTGTAAAGTCTTGGCGAATTTTTGGACGATTCAATTTGTATTCAAATGTTTATGCATTTCTATAGTTGGATTGGTAAAATTGTTACATTGTGGCAGTGGTAGTTGATTCATGTCAAAAGCTTGTTGGTAGTTGATTAATGTCAAAAGCTTGTTGGTAGTTGATTAATGTCAAATGTTTGAATATACTTTATTTATATAAAATTGTGCCAAAGGAATGAGTGAGATATTTCATTTCTTGAATGTGTGTAGGTGCTATAGTGATTCATTTCAAATCAAGGAACAAACTCTCATGAGCTCCACACTAAAATTGGGTGCTAGACAAAAGCTACAACTCATTGGGAAGAAATATTATATACAATCTTTGTGATACTAAGAAAGTGAAAGATAAAAGTTAATTTATTTTACAATGCCTTACCTATGTACACATTAATTCACAATTTCAAAATATTTATAACATTACAAACATTCATAACTTGTTACCTCATGAAAACAAAATAGATCTAAGAAAGCTTCTCTCTTATTTCAATCATAAAAACAAAATATAAAACAAATCAAAAAAATTATTTCTTAATATTTTAAAAGTCAAATAAACCACTATTAATCTCAATAATAATCTTCTTCATTATTTTTTATTTGATAATATAATGTATATTAATTAGTCTACATAATGATTTAAAAAAAAATCTCAATTAAAAGAATGAACTATTATGAATAAATTATATATATTCATTTTACATAATAATTTTACAAAAATTAAAAATTATTCTCTATTATTAAAAGAATGTTTTTTTTTTTTTGGACAGAAACGGTTAATGGAGATTTGTATTAATAACAGTGGACATGCCATTGGGTTCGATACATCGATAAAACTTTGCTTGAAAACTGGAAACTACTGCCTGAAGATTCTAACTCGTTACTAAATTATAGAAATAAACTGCTTCAGCGAGCCTGAACGGCTCCGCGTTATTACATCATTTCTTGCTTGGATTTTTCTTTTCTTTTTTGACACTGTTTGTCATTCAATACTTTGGTACATAGATTGACTTTCCAACGGGTCCTGAGGGTCTTCCTCGTCAGCTAGATCTGCCTAGCGTGAGGTCTGGGGTTCTGGTCGGGTGGGCGACTTGGGAGTGGCTTCTGCCGGAGCTTCCCCCTTAGTAGGGGGCTTGGTTTCAGCCTCAACTTCTGCTTCTTCTGCCGCTTCCTGGGCCTTGCTTTCAATGCGCGGTTCTGATGGTGCCCCCTTCCACCAGGTTGGTCTTTGGTTTTTGGATGGCCTTTTTTTCCCGGGTTGTTTTCCACAGCTATGGGCTAAGTGCCCATTTCAAAGCAGTTCCTACACCTGAAGCTGAGATTCTCATAGTCGAGGATTTGGGTCCTGGAAAAGTCCTTGCCTTGAAGAATTATTTCAGCTGGGAAACCTTTGGAGAAATCCATTTCAACACAAATTTGAGCGAAGGTGGAGCGGGCTGGCTTTGAGTCCAGACTTCTGCAGAGGAACTTGCCGAGGCCATTGCCAATCGCCTTAAGAGACTCATCCCCCCAGAAATGCAGGGGCAAGTATGGAAGTCTCACCCAGACTGGAGCTGAAGAGATACAGTTTGTGGATGGATCGAAGACARGGGTCCATGGTTGCATGGACARGCCTGCTCTGCCCCAAAACCAYGACCCGACGTTAAACACTTTGTCTCTGTTGCTTGTAGATTTGAAAACTGCTATAAAAAACCCCTTTGCACAAGGGCAGGTGATGACTTCTCCCTCTAAAAGCGGGTACCATTTGAAAGAGATCCATGCGAGCAGATCCGGCAKACTAGGCCAATAACCGTTAAACCTGCATACTAGTGTGTGCTTGYTGTAATGGCAAGCATGAGTTAGGGCTTCCTTTGGCATTTGAACAGAGACTGCAGGGGCTTCTGGAACTTCTGCATGCAACCCAGCTGGGCGACCTTGACGAGAGGCAGCCTCAGGGCCCGTTGCATGCATACCAGAGGGAAATCTCGGGCGAGAGGCCACCTCTTTAAAGGAGGGGGCCGGAACTATCTCGTCTGTTGGAGCACCAGGGGCCGTGCTTGCATTAGAGGGCAGCCCGGAAGAGAGAGTCGCGACCAAGGAAGGGAGGCCAGCATCCACCGCCGCAGCTGCACTAGGAGAGGCGTCTCTGTGCTTTGATGATTTGAACGTCGCGAACGAAGCTCCTGGGGGAGCGCAACCGTGAAGGGGAGCCGCGATTGGAGAGGCCGCCGCCACAACAACAACAAGAGGGCCGCCTTTCTTCTGAGCAGAGGGCGAGGGAGCTGCCATGGAGCCTACGGAGCTTGCTGTAGCTTTGATGGAGGGAGGAGGGGCCAGGAAGGCCACAGGGCCGGCGGCCTGCGGGAAGTACAGGAGCGCAGGAGCGCGTGACCTTATCGCTCGCAAGTCGCTAAGCCTCTATTATTAAAAGAATGTTATCATCAATAAATTTTATATATTTTCTTCATAAATTTTATATATTTCCTTGTTAAAAATCAAACTATATTTATAAAGAATCTTTTTAATATTTTTTAATTTTAATAATTATTATTTTTTTACTATTATTGAAAAAGTATTAAATTATTTTTTATTTCATAATAAAAATTCATAAATACAAACACCCAAAAACTTACGATGTGATTTCTTACTTATAATTTAAATCTTTCAATCACTTGAATTTATTTGGTATTTTTAAATTTATACTAATTTATTTTATAACTATTTTTTTAATTAATTATATTTTAAAACTATCAATTTTTTCCTTCCCTCAATTTAATTTATTATTATAATATTACATATCTAATTTATATTAATATTGAATTATAATAGACTTCATAAAAAAAAAAAGTTAATATTCATTTAGAGTATAAATATATGTTTTATATTCAAATTATTCACTTAACGCCTTGCGTGTACACAACACAAAACAAAAGCTTCTACTCTTACGACTTAACTGGTTATATATATTATAAAGAACCTTCAACCAAAGATGTTTATACGTTAAACCAGAGTGATGGATGGATTCCAAGGGGGTAAATGGAGCGTTTAGTTGCAGATTGTCGTGGAAATGCCCTGAGTTTTATATTTGCCGAAAAGTATATGAAGTGTTGCCTAAATTATGAGTTTGCTTTAGCCAAGATGATTATCGGTTGAATATGATTCAACTTTGGTAAAAGCCTACACCACTAATTTGTGAGCATACTATTAATGGAATTTCCTCAATACATTTGCGCAGGGTCATTAATGAAGAAACGTTAAAGTCAGAAGTACCAACCAATTTTGTTCAACGCCCAAGAGCAATGAGAACAACATTATATTACATGAGAAATAATTCAAACTATCAGTGAATTTTGACTTCAAGTCAGAAGTACCAACAGATTTTGTTCAACGCCCAAGATCATTAAGAACAAAATTATATTATATGCTTCCCAGAAACAAAATTGATAACAACGTCGGTGACAGATATTTATTGACGCGGGCATGCAGGATTGCATGTGGGTGTCGGTGAGTTCCACTGTTCCATGCACATTCCTGTGTTTCTATTTTTCCTACTTATATCCCATAACATCTTTAGCTATGCTATGATATCAAAAAACATATTTGTGTACATGAGACGTATGGGGTTGCAACTCTGCAGGCTATAAGGAGGACATATTATTTATGAGAAACTTCCTTCATTTGGTGCAGTGCATCAACACAATCTGATGAAAGATGCAAGGGATCTAGAGCCACGTCCCGGGAGACCATAGCTTATGAAATGCATCACTATGGATTGCTTCAACATTCACTCTTTGACTCATAACATGACTTTACAAATCGAAATACATATAGAGCATATCAAACAAGGCTAGATAATACTCACATAGTGGTTTACGTATGCGGTGGGAATAATGTGAGTAACATGATTATCACATAATTCAATTTCCTCTGCCAGCCCAATCACGTTAGAAAAACCCAACGTTGTGCTCATATTTAACTTGTTGGCTATGATTCCACCAATTGCCATTCCAAATTTTTTTTGATCAATGTCATGTGAATATAAAGCTCTATGCAATAATATTAACAATATCAATATCATGTGAACAAATCTATAGGTTGGAGGGATACTTTGGTTTCCATGGATGTGGTGATGGAAAATGTGAGGGAGGACTCGGAAAATAACTTTTTAATCCTTGCTATGCTTCTTGTCATTCAACAATATTTGAGGGGATCTTCATAGTGAACCATTGGTAGTTAGGACAACCAAAAACCTAATTTGTTAAGCCACATTGCTTGTGTTGGATTTTTGCTAGCAAGATTGTGTGTGCATTTCCCAAACAAGTAATAAGTACAAAGGTGAATCTATATATCTCCTATCTTGTTAAATATAAAATAATAGCTTCTGATGAGGGTTACCTTGAGAACTGGAGACCCTCGGGTATTAACAGTAACTAGTTCTCTAACATGGAAGTTTGATGGAAGGAAATATTCATGCTCTGCGATTCCGTCACTATTTATGGTTGTTTTCCCTGGAACTTAGAAATTTCATAAAATAATGGAAACAAGAATTGTGAGTTGAGTATGAAAATGGCTACAGATAAATGGGTTCAATCATTAATTAAACATAGGCAACGTACGTGTAGCATTTCGCTTGCTTAGATAACATACAAGTCCTATAGAAATGGCTCCAATACAAATTCCACCCCAAAAAAGAAGACACTGAAACAAAAGTAATACAAATTCCACAATCCACCAACCTGATATCCTGTGTAGTGAGACTGATCTGAAGTGTACGAGAGAGATGGGAAAATGTTCTTTGAAATTCATCCAAGTGTTGCAAGAATGAGTGTGCCTCTACAGGCCTCAAGGATTCAATGTCAAGGTTGAGTAAGTAGTTTAGATTTGAAATCATGTAACATGTTGAAGGCCCGGCCTTTTCCATAATTTATAAACACTAGTTTCCATAAAACTAGGAAGGAAATAAATTCCATGAATTGGAAATCAAGGGGAAAACTGAAAATTTATGGGCAAAATCATTCCGTAACAAAAGCCATGAAAACCGTGGGCAAAATCCATGCCAGAAAGCCTTAATTTGAAAATCCATGAAAATCGTGGGCGAAATCCATGCCATAAAGCCTTGATTTGAGGATATGTAGGCGATTCACTCACAAAAAAACCAGATTTTAAAAATTCCAGGCGAATTGGATATTTAGCCATGGAATCGGGAGGGCGAATCCTCTTTGCACTGATTTTCTTCCTATAAAATAGGTGCCTAATGATGTAACATTTATTTTTTTTAGTTTAATGTGGGCTAAATTTTTTTATTTTCTTTAAAATTACTTTAATAAAAATTCGCCTCTTCAAAAATTTAAATCCTAAAATTTCGCCCATTTGCGAAATTTCGCCCCTAAAATCATCTATGCTCGAGAACACCATAACTCGACTGTGAGCAAAGGAACCATGAATCGAACTTAGGGAAGTTTATAAATGATACTTCGATTATTTTATGCCCCATTCATAAGAATTATAATGGTCAATTTTGATGGATTATTTGGATTTACTCTCATATAATGTATGTTTAACAGTGTTAGGTACCCATGCCAAGAGGGAGACACACTCTTGCAATGTGATCTACAAGCAAAGAAAACATAACGGTAAAAGGATGCGAAATGTTATTGAAACAAAAAGAAGTGAGGGAACCAAGCTTGAAACTCCATGACGATTGACTGTCAAACTCAGGACGACAAAGATGACCCCATACCCAAAGCTAGTCTTCATGATGCACAAGACACATATGGACGAAATCCATGATGACCCACTAGCACTAGGAGACAAATTCGAAATGTGATTGTTGTCCTTGTTGCACATCATCACAAAAAGGATGAGGAAAAATGTTGGAAGACGAAAGGTCATAGAGGGAGATGAAAGGCCAAAACTCTTATTGAACCTCAATAAATACTAGAATAGAATCAAAAGAAAGGGATTTTGGCTCTTGAAATATTTTACACCTCTGAACTACTTCGAGAATACAGTGTCAACTAAAATTGGAGAGTTGTCCTAAGAGTATTCATGTATTATTGCTGAAACTGTTAATATGGAGAAGGCCTCAGGGCCAACTTTTGATTGAGAGAAGGACTTGCACGTGTTGTTGTTTTGCTACAAACTATTTCAAGGAGAATGTTTCTTGTTCACATGGGCTGTAAGACCATGTTTATTTATGAACTATTCTGATGCAATATATGTCTTCTTGCAATTTTGTCATTCTTTCTTATATTACATGTCCTGAGTGAATGAGTTGCTAATCTATGCGATATGGTGACTTATACTACTCTGGTTATATATTCATGTGCATGTGTTATCTGACTTTATTTTTTCATTTCAACTATCCGAGTGAAGCTACTGGTAGAGTTAGTTTCATGCCACAACTCATTCACTTATGTTAATTCACTCCTAGCTAGGATAGGTTAGATTAGAATTAGATCAGGCCTACATTTAGATAGTATTCATCTCATCTTCCATTTGTACAATCACCCATCACTCACCCTCATCGGTGGACCGGGCCGCAACTGGTAAAACCAAACCAACAATGGTTGTTGGGCCAGAATCTGGATGGGTTCCCTATTCCAAATGGTGAGAGGTCTAATTGGGATTTCTTACCGGGGAGAACCCCTTACTATTGTCGGGTGAATTTGGACCCATCAACACTGTTAAATTTGGCAGCAACGACAATCATTCTCCAATGAGAGGCCATATGGGTCACCTTGAGGCTAGCCAAGGAGATTTGGAGAATCAACCAGTCTTGTGAGGTGTTGACAAAATCCAGGGGGAATGTACAACCTCTGTGAGTCAAACCAAATGTTAGGACGAACGAGATGCTATGTGATTCTAATGCAAAATTCAGGGGGAATGTACAATATCTATGAGCATAAACAGTCTAGTGCAAAAGTCAGGGGGAACGTACAACCTCTGTGAGAATAGACAAATTAGTGCAAAAGTCAGGGGGAACGTACAACCTCTGTGAGCCTAGTCAATCCTTTTGAGCCATGAGAAAAATTCAAGGCATCTAACAAAAGTTAGGTTGAATATTAAATTCCTATGAGCTAGAAACAAACAATATTCCTAATATTGCAAATGATATAAATGCATTGATCTAGTGCATTGGCACGTGTAATATTATCCACCATGAAGAGAATTTTGAATTGCCTTGTAAATGTTGAGTTGTAACCAATCTCAAGTCTAGTTCTAAGTTTGAACTAAAGTATGTACCTGAGTTATGATTAACTCATGCGAACATGTTACTATTTTGAGCCTCTCCTCTTCTCCTCTTCAGCCTATATAAGCAGAGGTTGAACCCTCTCTTCAACACAGTTTTGAGATGCAAGTTAAGGGTGAAGCAATAGAGGCACATATCAATGATAAAGAGGTAGCATACCAAAGCAACATATTAGTGTTGTATATCAACAATAGAGGCAACATATCAGAGGTGTATTTCAACAAGGTCTTTTAGGTCTTTGTCAGGTCAGAGTCATCTTGGCAAGCTCTTTAAGAGTAGAACATTCATGGTGGATATTTGTAAGTGATCTTACATTATTAATGCAATAAAGGAATATCGTTTGCTGGGGTTTTTCTCCCTGTAGAGAGTTTCCCCGACGTATATCTGTTATTGATGTGCATGCTTACTCATCTACATAGTTATTTCTATTTGATTATGATTTGGTATTGTTGAAGTGTATTAAGCTGTAATCAAAGTGTTGAAGAAAATAAAAGAATTAATCCGCATAAGAAATCAAGCTCATAATTTAACATGGTATCTGAGCTTAGGGTGTGTTAAACGTGTTGAAGTGAAACAACATGTATACACATATCCAAGCTAGCTTGATTAAGTTTCCAGTGTGAGGTCCATGACATCCTCCATTTCAGTTAGGGCCGAGGATAGGCTCGAAGGAGGTGCCAACTTCAATGTGTTGAAGCTCTGGATAACAAATATCTTGCAGGAGCATGAGCTTGAGAAGTATGTGACCGCAGTGGTGGAGGAACCCACAAATAATGCAGGAAGAGCGACTGTTGGCCCTTGACCAAGCTTTGAGGATCCTTGGTCATAGTTGACCTATTTTGGGACTTCGACAGGCTGTCGAAGGCGGAGCACAAGTCGAAGCAGAGATTGCGGGATCTCGGCCCCTTGTTTAGGGATTTTTGGGTTTTGGGATATGTAACGGGTATGGGGATGTCGACCCATGGGTTTAACCATGTTTAGGCCTCTTTTGTAATGTATAAATAGATAGCTAGGCGATGTAAGCTAGTGGAAAGTGTGTGATGCTAAGTGCTAAATGCAAGTAATAGTTGTAAATGCTTCGTGCATACTGTGTGAGGCTTGCAAGGCTAAGTGCAAGTGGCTATAAGAGACTGTGTAAAGGCTTTGTGCTATAACCTAGCTCGAGGAAGGAGGATCTGGCGGAGTGTGAGCAATTCTCATGTCCTATGCAGAGTAGGATTTTGTGGCTCTGTGCATGTAGATGATTGGCATAAGACAATAAAGAAGAAGAAGAGTTGGTGGACGTAGCCCCAGGGAGGGGGTGAACCACGTATATCCTGTGTTGCTATGCTTTGTGTGATGTATTGATGTGTTTACTTTCTTAGTGCTTTGGCATAGATAAATGATAGATAGATCTATAGATGATTTGTGCTCAATAATATGGATGAATGCTAGATCTAACCTATGTGAATGTGCTTAGTGCTTGAATATGCTAGATCTGGGTGAATACTGCGGTGCTATGTAATTAGGGTTTTCTATGTGAAGTGAATACTGTGAACTATAACTGCTAAGTGATTTGATAACATATTGTAATCACAGAGCTGTGTCCCAGCTGTTATCACTCCAGGAGTCCTTCCCTGATTGTGAAGGGGATGGAGCCTGGTAACTTAATGAATTGTAAGAGGTGGATCAAGTTAGAGAACTTAATCAAATCTCACTTATTCAAAACATGCAAAGACACACTCAGATGGACAAGACTTTCAACCACTGCATTCATAAAGTTTATAAAAGTTGGATATGTGGAGAATTACTTACTATACCAATAGAAACATATAATAAAACATATATTAATGGCCAGTTATAATAAGTAAATAATACTTGCAATTTCTAGTTTATGGATGTAATGACAAGTTGACAGTTATCATACATCAGACAAACATGAAACAATGAATAATATATTTGAGTACAAGTAGAGATAAGAAAGAATATGAAGATCTGAACAATACTGGCAAAAGAAGCTTGTATTACTGATGTACAATGAGAAGTTTGAGGTTACAGGCTTGAAAAGTCTCCAAAGTCGAACCCCCCATCAGTCTATAAAATTGATAGGCTTTATATCCTTTACAAGCAGTTTCAGATCCTCAAAAGATCGATCTGATAACCTCTTCTCCTATCTCAAATTCGAATTTATGAGGTGGCTGGAAAAGACAGAAATTTCTGGAAATATGTTGATCAAAGATTGACCCATATCTCTCAAAACAAAACCATTGTGTACAAAATGGAAGAGGCTTTTGTAGATTGGCTTGTTGTGAGAAAAAAATTCTCTTAGTTCTTTGAGATTCGTTTTCATTTTCCCGGGATCTGCATTTCAAAAACATGTGTCAAATAGGGAAATTCTGAGATCCGAAAATTAAGGCTCATATATGAAATCGATTCTCCCAATCTATGATACCTGTAGGAAAAATGAGAGAGGTTATTATTATTTGACATGTTACCAACAAAAACCTTCGCCCGTTTCTCAAAATTATTCTCCAGTCGCTCAGAATCATCATTTGAAAATGATGACTCAACGTAGTAAAAACAAACTTTTCTGCACTTTCGATGGCTAAAGTAGCCCCGAATTTCGCATTTAAGCCACCAAAAGCTAAGGATTTCGGTGGATTAGAAGCCCTTTTGGAAAATGCATTAGCCACCGAAACCTAAGTTTTGAATTTTTTGAAGGAAAAAACAAATCAAATGTTTTTCAAACTTTATTTACAAGCTGGAACTCATTAAAATGAGCCCTTAAAAATTTAGAAATGTATTTTTTCAATGACCTACTATCACCTAAAATAAACAAATTTAATTATGTTATTTGAGGAGATAATATTTGGCTCCTTCTGGGGATGAAAACCTCCTTGTGAGGTTTCAAGAACCTCAGATCCAATGCCTTTCCTGTAAAAACTCAAACAAAACCTAAACTCTAGTGTTTCATTGGGCATGGAGTCATTTGGCCTGTGCAACAGATCTCTGAACATCTTCAAAAACTGCCATCCTCAAGACCTGTCTTTATTCACATAAACTGACTAATATTTCTACTGCAAACTGGAAGAAAATAAATGCTTGGGCAACGAGCTTATTTCCTACACTACTCTACTCTAACTAGATGTACAATTTGGTTAGGTAAAGGCCGACTTCGATAACAGCCATCCAACTAACTTTAATGCTGAAGAAATTTCATCTTTGTCATTGATCAACAAATGAAGTTTGAAATGTAACCACATTGATAATAACTCTTCCAGGAAACCATACTTACCCATAAACAATGGCAATCTAAGGAAATATGAAATCTTCAGGTTATTTGAAAAGTATAAGTCCATGAAAGCTACCACTAGGTCTTTCAAACCAAGATAAAAAACAAAAATATGCTGATCCACGAAAAACCCTTGCTAAAAAATGGTTGATGCTTTGCTGAAATATTGATGACCTTCTTGTTCTCTTATGATCAGATCTTGATTATCAATCATTACATTTTCCTTTTTAGAATAGTGCTCACAAGAGGATGATAAGACAGGGTTTTCATCATATGAATGAAGATCGGTTGAAAACATATAATTGCCTATACAATCATCAGTTATCATGGGATCATCCTAGTTTGAAAACTAATGATAAATTTCAGACTCATACTTGTCTCTGGAGTATTCTGCAAATATTGAAAAATCTGATTCTGAATCTGAAATGAGCTCACATGCTCACTGTTGTTCCAAATATGATTTACATTCATAATCTTCCTGTTCAAAATCTGAGCCATACTCACTGTTTTCTTGATCCAAATCTGAAACATACTGATAGTTTTCCTGCTCATATGTATGCATATTTTCAGAATATGCTTGCATATAAGTCCTCTTGGCAGCACATATGTTCTCCTCAACTCCTTCTGCATCTTCAAACAACTGTCTTAAAGATGAAGATTTTATTTCTAATAGAAGAAGGGCAAGTTCTGAATGTAAACTCATAACATAATATATCATGGAAGCTGTCTCTGTAGGCCAGATCTCCACAGGCATGTCATGATAACTGCTGTAAAACCTTCAACTGAAGATAGACAAAGCTTCACTCTGCTCTCTCTTCAAAGCGTAAAAATCAGCAATATATGAATCTAGTGACTTGTACTCACCCCAATACTTCAAGAAAGAATTAGAGAACTCTATCCAAGAGCCAATAGAATCAACTCTTAAACCCTTAAACCATGCAACAACATCTCTGATCAAAGACTTGGAGACAAATCTCATGATCACATCTTCATGAACAATCTCAAATCGCTCAACAAAATCCTCAAAGGATTCTAGGTGCCTTTCAACTGAAACTTGATTCTCTCCAGAAAACCAAGGAAGATATTCATAACAGTCATGAGGATAAGGATGAATCGGATAGGGCATCCTTAAAGGCTTGAACATATTCATCCTAATTTTAATTTGAAAAGCAGTGGGCTGATCATGAGATTTAATAGGCTGATGACAGGGTTCAACAATAATGCCAAAATATGTTGAGTTCTGGACGAGTTTAGAATCAATTTCAATCTCTACAAAATCAGAAGAGTGATCAGATTTAAGAGGAATGGGAATGCAAGACTCATCTTCAAGAACACGCTGAGGCACCAAGATTGATTTAACTTCTACAATACAAGCAAGCTACAAATATTCTTCTAAAGATGGATTTATAAAAGATGGTTGATAATCTTCAGAGTACAAAAAACAAAGGATAATTATTTTAACATGTGAAGGGAAAAGTATAAAGGAGCTGATAAAGAATAACAACAGTTCGTAAAGTAAACTGATGAACTGGTACCTGGATTTTGAATTCAACCTCTTCATCTTCTATCAACCAGATCCTCCCAAGTGGAGTCTTGAATGTGGAGTCACCAGGCAAATGATTACAGTCGATTCTAATGTTTGTCTATTGTTTTCCATCAAGAAATAGATCTATGTCGTTCTCCTAGGGAAACTCTGCTTTCACTTTTGTTCCTCGACAATGACGCCATTTTGTTAGCACTCTAGGAGTCCTTCCCTGACTGTGAAGGGGATGGATCCTGGTAACTTAATGAATTGTAAAATGTGGATCAAGTTAGAGAACTTAATCAAGTCTCACTTATTCAAAACATGCAAATACACACTCAGATGGATGAGGCTTTCAACCACTGTGTTCAAAAAGTTTATAAAAGGTAGATATGTGGAGAATTACTTACTATACCAACAAAAACATATAATAAAACATATATTAATGGCGAGTTATAATAAGTAAAGAATACTTGTAATTTCTAGTTTATGGATGTAATGACAAGTTGAAAGTTATCATACATCAAACAAACATGAAACAATGAATAATATATTCGAGTACAAGTAGAGATAAGAAAGGATATGAAGATCTGAACAATACTGGCAAAAGAAGCTTGTATTATTGATGTACAATGAGAAGTTTGAGGTTACAAGATTGAAAATTATCCAAAGTCAAACCCCACACCAGTCTATAAAATTGATAGGCTTTATAGCCTTTACAAGTAGTTTCAGATCCTCAAAAGATGGATCTGATAACCTCTTCTACTATCTCAAATTCGAATTTGTGAGGTGGCTGGAAAAGATAGAAATTTCTGGAAACATGTTGGTCAAATATTGACCCATATCTCTCAAACCAAAACCTATGTGTACAAACTGGAAGAGGCTTTTGTATATTGGTTTGTTTTGAGAAAAAACCTCTCTCATTTCTTTGATATTCGTTTTCATTTTCCCGGGATCTGCATTTCAAAAACATGTGTCAAATAGGGAAATTCTGAGATCCGAAAATTAGGGCTCAAAGATGAATTCGATTATCCCAATATATGATACATGTAGGAAAAATGAGAGAGCTTATTGTTCTTTGACATGTCAGCAACAAAAAACTCCACCCGTTTCTCAAAATAATTCTCCAGTCGCTCAGACTAATCATTTGAAAATGATGACTCAACGTAGTAAAAACAAACTTTTCTGCACTTTTGGTGGCTAAAGTAGCCCCGAATTTCACGTTTAAGCCACCGAAAGCTAAGGCTTTCGGTGGCTTAGAAGCCCTTTTGAAAAAGTCATTAGCCACCGAAACCTGAGTTTTGAATTTTTTTAAGGAAAAAACAAATCAAATGTTTTTCAAACTTTATTTACAAGTTGTAACTCATTAAAATGAGCCCTAAAAAATTTAGAAATGTATTTTTTCAATGACCTCCTATCACCTAAAATAAAAAAATTTAATTATGTTATTTGAGGAGATAACACCAGCGAAGGTTGCAGATATCTAAGTCTTGCAACCACCCCTGCAACCACCCCTGCCTCTACCTCGGGTGAGACTTCATCTGCTTCGTAGGTGTTGCCGAAAGGGTCGGTAGTTAGGGTTTTGTTGGTGTGCTCTTGAGCATAGAACCCTGGGTCTGCCCCTGTGCCAACAAATGGATCTCTTTCCAGGACCTGAAACTGTGATTGCTGGGAATTGATAGAAAATAGAAAGCTCTATGCGTAGATCTGTTGCCCTAGTGCGCAGTATTCTACTTGACTTGTGAAGCTTTGTGCTAAGAAGAGAAGTCATATCAGAAGAAAAGAGGTAAGATCTGAAGGCTTTGTGCCTTTTTAAAGTTAATAACAGTGAAAAATTTTGATTGAAAAAGGAAAGATAAGTGGAAATTTTTGTTTCAAAAGTATGGATCTAGGTATGTTTGATCAATTTTGTTCTAGCTTGAAAAGTAGGCCACAACTATATGAAAGAAGGTTTGATATGAGTAGATCTGATAGAAATAATGAAAGATATGTTATTCCTATGCATATAAATAATGTTTGGACTAACAAATGGATGCAGGAACCTAGAAAGAATTTTTTGCAGGGTAGCTACTATGATCCTAGTGCACAGTACAGGAAAGGCTGGGGATCATTTCAAAGAAAAAGAAGATTAACCCTTTGTTATAATTGCAGAAGATCGAGACATCTTGCTAAGGAATGCCCTGGTAAAATACCTAGTTGTATTTGTTGTTAAGCTACGAATCATGAAGTTTTGGATTTCCCTAGAATGATTGCTAAGGTTGAAAGAATGAATATGAGACAAGAAAACCCCGAGAAAGGTCAAGAAACTGAAACCACAACAGAACCCCAGAAAGAATCAGAGACTGTATTACTACAAATGAAAGAAACCTTGAATGATCACCAAAATATCAACTTGTCAGAGATCTTCAAAGAAAAAGAGTGCATAGAAACAAGAATAGGTGGCTTTGACATTGACTGTGTTCTATATGAGGAAACACAGGTGAATATCATGACAAAAAGAACTTGGGAAATTTTGGGAAAGCCTGCTATGATTCCTTCATTAGGAGGAATAGGATTATTTAGAGGAAAACTGATAACCCTATTTGGAAGACTTACTCAGACATCTATGAGTGCTCATGGAACTTTGACAGAGGAAGATTTTGAGGTTGTTAAATTTATTGAGAACAACTCCCGATTTGCTATGTTATTAGGAAAACCCTGGATTGAGAGAAATCAGACCAAAAGAAAGGAAGAGGACGCCCTAGAACAGAAGAAGCAAGAACTAAGAGACTTCATGACAAAGAGGATAACACACTTGATTGAAGAACAAGAGAACATATTAAAGTTGTTCAGAACCAGAAACCTGGATGTCAAAGTTGAAAGAACACAAGAAGACTCATAGAAGAACGGAGCACCTACCCTAGACAAAGAAGAAGTATTTCCCTTGAACCCTATGAAATAATCTCAACAACGCAAAGTTACTAGGCCAAGAGGAGATAAGAATCAGAATGGGAAGAGGAACCCAGTAACGCATATCACAGGGAAAAAGGCTAGAAAGCTCAGTAAGAAGAAAATGAAGATAGAAAAGTTGCAGAATTTTCCAGGAGGGACTTCGCAAAAGGAATATTTTCAAAATTGGAACTTCGCTGGTATATCAGAACAACGCAACATGGCACTTTGCCATGGTGAAGAAATATAGCTGTTGAAAGCATTATAACCGTTAGACCGACGACCCGAATGGTTAGAATAACAATTATGGCCAGAAAGCTCACCATCCAACCGTTGGGACCGCGCTGTAACGGACATAACTGCATTGATGAAGGCCTCTCGTCCATTTGAGAGATCCGTTACATCACTGTCTACTTATTCCGTCGACTGTTTCACTGTTTCACTGAGAACACTTTTGCGAATTATATCCGAGCCAACAAGATAACTCGTTTATGCTACATTGTGTTTATTGAGATCGACACTTGTTCTATTGCTCTAAGCACTCATTCACTCCCCTAAGTTATACGAGCTAAGCATGCATGTCGGGCGAGCTCAACACTGTAGAGAAAGTTATCGAAGAAGTTCTAATTGACCTTATGGCAGAGATATTGATGCCCAAAGGAGTTCAAGCTTCATAGACGTGAGGAGTGCGAGCCTCCCCATCAAGTGCTTGCGGACCCGAACCATCTCGCATTGCAGATGAGAAAAGAATAAAGCACAGAGATGAATTAACGAATACAAAGTTAATCCCGTCTGTTCTGCCCGATTACATCTCGCCTCTAGCTGACACGGTGAATCATGATAGTGTACCGAGGGACTTCGACTACACACTCATCACGATGTACCTCCCAAAGGGGATACTCGCAGTGAGACTGCAGTTGGAGAGGATTCCAACCTTGAAGATCAATGACTATAATCTAGGGGACCGTAAGACCTACATCATGCTCGCACCTCACAAGTACTTGACTAAGACGAAGGGAAAGAGATCAAAGATCATTCCCCAGCCATGGACCATGAACATCGCGTAGTCCACTATCCTTAACGTCATGAAAATTCCACACTTTGGAAGGTACCAGGAGGTTAATGCGTGCGTTAAGCTCCTGTTGTCGTGCTTCCACAACGATTATTTATGGTTAGATAGGCGTATTACCGTTTATCTGGCGTTGATCCATAGGATCACTGGATTGAGCATGCAGGGACTCGATCCATAGGAGTTTTACCTAGGGAAGGCTGCAAATCGCGCCTTAGCGCAGAGGATTAAAGACATTTATGGTGATGTAGAGAAGGGGACACGAGGCTACAAGGTAGCCTCCATTCAGAATGGTGCAGTACACCTTGATTTCTAGTTGATTCCTGGTAAGCTAGTCCGAAAGAACAAACCCACGCAGGTCACAGGGTTTGTGGTTGACCTTGCAGGAAAGTGCGCAGATGGATTACAGATGAACTGGGAGAAGTACTTAGTCAAATAACTAGAAGTCGATTGTCACGAAGCTCAGGATCATGGCTACGAGTTCCACTTTAGCTGGTTGTTGATCCTCATTGCATTTACAACTTGGGAGATGTTGAAAGGTGCGACATTCCCGGACATTGAGCCATTCGAACCACTTGTTGCAAAGTTCATCACGCTATGGTACTCAAGCGACATGGGAAAACAGTGGCATTCGAATACAGTATTCCATACTTACTACCTGCAGCTGAAAAGGGCTGTCGAATCATTCCCCCGGATGACGCCGAACACTCTGGAAGGTTCATACCCCTTATAAAGTTTTGTGCAGATAGGAATTTCATATATATCATCATGCGCACAGATGAAAATAAAGAAGAGCTTCAGTCATACTATAAGCTCACCAAGGAGGACTTGGAAGAAATCACTAAGGAATGGCCCACAAAGTTCCTTATACTAGTTGCTAAGGCATAATTGTCCGACCCAAACCTCATTGGAAGCCCAGTAGTTACCCGCGAGGAGTATAATGCACCCAATAGTGGCAGAAGGAAGAAGAAAGAAGATGCATGGGAACTGAGAAATGCCTCAGAAGAGACAACCTCATATTCACCTGGCGGAGGAGGAGGTGACGAAGTGGACAAAGAGGAGAAAGAAGAAAAAGAAGGGGAAGAAGATAAGCACGAGCAAGGCAAAGTAACCCCGCCATAGAACCCCGTTGATGATGCAGATGCATCGAAGAAAAGGAAGGTTCCCCCCATGAAATCTACATCATGGAAGAAATCCAAAGCAAGCAATCCAAAGCTTCAGATTGTACTCACGGTCAATGACTTCGATTTCATCATCACAGCTGTATCATATGCTTCACAAGACATTTTGTAGAACAACGAAGCCAATCAAGAAGCCTTGTATGACATAATCGCGAAAGAACTGAGAGGGGTACAACAGGTCCTTCACTCCAGCTGCGCAGTATCCACTGCGACCCCACCATCAGAAGCACCAGAGTTGGGAGACGAACCTACCCAACTTTGTAGACTAGATGATGTGACTGAAGCTCGCATTTGTCACGCACATGAAGAAACATAATAGGCCACATATGCCCTAAATCAAGTGCAAGAAGTAGTAGAGCAACACTGAGTTGCGCAACAGGAGAAGGCTTCCCTCCAAACTAAGTTTGAAGAATATAGAGAGAAAATCCAGCAAGAGAAAGAGCAGTTGATCGCGGAGCAAGTTGGAGTAAGAGAAGAAGTCAGCAGAGCACTTCGCTCTGTGATAGGTTAGAGGAAAAAGCAGAAGAACCAATAGAGCAGGAAGTAGCACAACTTGAGGAAGTTATCCAACAAATTCAACAGAGAATCACAGATCTAGAGTTACGAACAATGCCCAACACTCCGCAGGATGTGCGAGATCAAAGAGAAGCAACTGCTCGAAGCGCAATTGAGAGAATCAAATCCCTTTCCATGGAATGTAAACAAATAAGTGACCACAGTGCCTAGACTTATGAGATACTCACTGAAGACCTCAAACTGAAGGCACTGGAGTCACAACTCCAGGAGGAAAAGCAACAAGCAGCGACAGTACAGGCATAGTTGAAGCTCCTGTCAGTGGTCGAGAGGATGAAGCGATCCCAAGAACAATGCACTACTCAACAACAGGTCCATGCCATTTATAGCATAGTCATGGAAGTGACTCATAGGCTCCAACCAATACAGGACGAGGCTTGCCAACTGTTTGCAGAGATCGAAGGCCGAGGAGAAGAACTGGAGCAAGTCATCACTGCAGCTGGACAATTCTTAGAGGGACCTGTCAACGAACCAATTATCCAAGCATTCACCGAGTAGGAGGCCTTGGCGTAGCAATAGGTCGAAGCAACTCGAGCCAAGCTCGAGGATTTTGAAGTAGAGCTACCCAGACTAGAGTGACTCAGGACGAGTCACAGGTGAGTGTTTGGGGTTTGTTGGCCCTTGACCAAGTTTTGAGGATCCTTGGTCATGGTTGACCTATTTCGGGACTTCAACAGGCTGTCGAAGCGGAGATCATGAGATCTCGGCCCCTTGTTTAGGGATTTTTTGGTTTTGGGATATGTAATGGGTATGGGGATGTCGGCCCATGGGTTTACCCATGTTTAGGCCTCTTTTGTAAGGTATAAATAGATAGCTAGGCGATGTAAGCTAGTGGAAAGTGTGTGATTCTAAGTTCTAAGTGCAAGTAATAGTTGTAAATGCTTCGTGCATACTATGTGAGGCTTGCAAGGCTAAGTGAAAGTGACTATAAGAGATTGTGTAAAGGCTTTGTGCTGTAACCTAGCTCAAGGAAGGAGGATCTGGCGGAGTGCGCGCAGATCTCCTATCCTATGTGGAGTAGGATTTTTTGGCTTTGTGCATGTAGATGATTTGCAGAAGACAATAAAGAAGAAGAAGAGTTGGTGGACGTAGCCCTAGGCAGGGGGTGAACCACGTATATCCTGTGTTGCTATGCTTTGTGCGATGTATTGATGTGTTCACTTGTTTAGTGCTTTGGCATAGATAAATGATAGATAGATATGTAGATGATTTGTGCTCAATTATATGGATGAATGCTAGATCTAACCTATGTGAATGTGCTTAGGTGCTTGGATATGCTAGATCTGGGTGAATATTTCGGTGCTCTGTAATTAGGGTTTTCTCTGCAAAGTGAATAATGTGAACTATAACTGCTAATTGCTTTGATATAATATTGTAATCATAGATCTGTGTCCCAGCTAAGGTTGCAAACATCTTAGTCCTGCAACCACCCCTGCCTCTACCTCAAGTGAGACTTCATCTGCTTCGTAGGTGTTGCCGAAAGGGCTGATAGTGAGGGTTTTGTTGGTGCGCTCTTGAGCGTTGAACCCTGGGTCTTCCCCTATGCCAAGAACGACCTTCAGGAAGAGTCAAGCAAAGGCCAAGCAAATCATCTTTGACTTAGTCAAAGAAAGTATAATGCCTGCAATGACTTCGTTAATGACTGCTAAGGACTGTATGGATACCTTGGTGAATCTGCATGAGAAACATGCTCCAAGTCAGAAGAGGACACTTAAGCAAAATCTTAAGTATTTGAAGATGGATAAAGGTGAATCGGTGACATCTTTCTGTTTCAGGATAGCCCTGATCAGAGATCATCTTTTGGTCACAGGGGTGACAGTGGACGATGATGATTTAGTGCAGGCCTTTTTTGACGGTCTTCCTTCTTCATGGGATACCTTCTTATCCAGTGTAAGTGAGAGAGATATTCAGCCCACGTTTGAGAGGTTATGGCATGATTTCCTTTAGGAGGAGAGTCACACAACTACCAAGAGCAAGCCAACGAAAGAAGAGCACTCAACTTTAGCATCAATATTCAAGGGAAAGAAGAAAGGCAATTTCCAGAAAGGCTCTCAGTGGAAGCCAAACACCAGAGGTACATTCAAAGACAAGAATATTGATACATCTAAGATTAAATGCTTTAGTTGTAATAAGTTGGGTCATTTTGCTAAAGATTGTTGGTTTAGAAAGAAATATCCAAGGAAAGGGAAACATCATGCCTCAATTGTTGAGGATGATGAATCCAAAAGAGATAAGAAAAGTCCTTCTAATGAGAAAGAAAATAGAAAAGAATATTACTTGGTTTCTGTCTTATGCAGTTCAGTTTTCATGGGGCAAAAAACTTGGTTAGTAGACAATGATGCATCAAAGCACATGACAGGGTACAAAGAGATCCTCTCATATTTCGAGACAAAATCGTTTGCAGAGAAGGTCGAGCTTGTGGATGAAAAATGTTACAAGATAGAGGGAGTAGGATCTATCTCCTTCAGATTGGAATCTGGGGCTAGACTTAATTTGATGAAGTATTATATGTTCTAGGGCTAAAAAAGAATCTACTATAAGTTGCAACCCTTGAGGACAAGGGATATTGGGTGATCTTCAAGGACATGAAGGCACTACTATGGGCTAAAGGTAGCCACTTAAGTACAAAAAAACCCATTGGAACTCGCAGTGGAGGAATGTACATCATGTCAGGACAGTGAGTTCAGGAATTGGCTCATCATGCAACTAGCTCTAGTGAGTTGTGGAACAGAATACTTGGACATCTTCATTACAAAGCTCTTCCAGATCTACAAAACATGGTATGTGGCATGCCCTCTATTTCTCTTAGTAAAAATGATATTTGTAAGGGATGCCTGCTAGTTAAAAATATAAAAAAAATCATTTTCGAGTAGTGAAAACAGAGCACAAGGCATCTTAGATTTGGTTCATTCTGATGTATGTGGTCCCATGTCATCTCCCTCACTCAGTGGTTGTTTTTATTATGTCATTTTTATTGATGATTACTCAAGAAAATGTTGGATATATTTTCTTAAAGCTAAAAGTGACACATTTGATAAATTCAAAGAGTATAAAGCCTTTATTGAAAAACAGACATGGAAATAGATTAGAATCCTTAGAACAGATAATAGAGGAGAGTTTGAATCTCTTTAGTTTGAGGATTTCTGCAAGTCAGCAAGAATCAAGAGACAGTTGACTGTGCCATATAACCCTCAACAAAATGGAGTTGTTGAGAGGAAAAACATGACAATTTGTGAGGTAGCGAAAGAAATGATGTTTGACTAGGATCTACCAAATTCTTTATGGGCATAAGCTACCTCCACTACTGTGTATATTCAGAACAAGTGTCCACATGCTATCTTGAAGGAGACGACTCCTGAAGAGGTCTTCTCAGCGAAGGACAAAGATGGAACCCTTAGGCAAGAAAGGATTTTTTGTGGGGTACAATGAGAACTCCAAGGCTTATAGGATTTATGTACCAGGTCCGAGGCAAATAGACGTAAGAAGAGATGTGACTTTCCATGAGGAAGCCGCATTTAAGAAATCCAAAGAGCTTCAACAGGAATCATAAGTAGTTCAACCAAATTCACCCTCTTTTGAAAATGAAGAGTCAGATGATTAGAGAGAGGAACCTCATGAAGGGCCAAGTAATGAGCCCCTAGAACCTGCTGAAGTCTTAGAAAGAACTCTTGAATAACATCCAGCCAAAAGGAAGCCAGGGTGGCTTAAAGAAATAGTGCAAGAAGCAAAAAGGATAGTTTCTCCCAAAGGAACTTTCAGGGAAAGGAAGAGGCCTCATAGGTTTGGAGGCTATGTTGCACTGATGAGGAACATTAGGGATGCCGAACCTTATTCATTTGAAAAAGAATATAAATTACAAATATGGAAGGATTCCATGTTTGAGGAATACAGGTCTATTATAAAGAACAATGTTTGGGACATTGTGCCGAGGCCAAAAGACGAATCATTGGTTTCTTGCAAATGGATCTATAAGATCAAACATGCAGCTGATGGAAGTGTGGAAGAGTTCAAAGCAAGATTTGTAGCTAGAGGCTTCACTCAGAAAGAAGGAATCAACTATGAAGAGACTTTTGTCCTTGTAGCCAGGTATACATCCATTCAAACTATTATTGCTTTAGATTCTATTCTTGGTTGGAAGCTACATCAGATGGATGTAAAAACAACATTCTTGAATGGAAAGATGGAACATGAGGTCTTTTTGGAACAACCAAATGGTTTTGTACTGCATAACAAAGGAACTCATGTATGCAAGATAAGGAAGGCCTTGTATGTTCTTAAGCAGGCTCCCAGAGTTTGGTATGATAGAATTCATGGCTTTCTTAAAATCATGGGATTTCAGAAAAGTGATGATGATGCAAATCTATACTTCAAGGTAAGAGGTAACCAACCTGTTATACCAATGCTGTATGTTGATCATCTATTTCTAATAGGAGATGAAGGGCTAATAGCCTGGTGTAAGAGGGAGCTAACCTCATAATTCGAGATGAAAGACTTAGGCTTGATGCATTACTTCCTAGGATTGGAAGTGTGGCAAAGACAGGGAGAGATATTTATGGCACAAGGAAAATAGACAGTGGATGTACTAAAGAGGTTTGGTATTATGGATTGCAAATCCATGTCTACTCCGATGGTTACTTACCTAAGGAAGCTGCATGATTCTGATATAGGTTCAGATTTGGTGGATTCCGTGATTTATAAGCATATGATTGGATCATTGATGTACATGATCCACACTAGGCTAGATATATGCTATGCAGTGATTGCAATGAGTCAGTTCATGACTGAACAGAGACAGAGACACTGAGTGGTAACAAAGCACATCTTGAGATATCTCAAAGGGACCATTACTTATGGTTTGAGATGTACATCCAGTGGTGGTTTATTTCTGCATGGGTATGCAGATGTTGACTGGGCAAGAAGCCCAGGGGATCAAAAGAGTACTTCCAGATACTATTTTAGTTTAGGATCAGCTATGATCTCTTGTTCAAGCCAAAAGCAGGTATCCATTGCACATAGTACAACAAATCCTGAGTACATTGCAGCAAGTGATGCTAGCAAGGAAGCAGTATGGCTCAAAAAATTGGTTTCTGGGTTGTTTGGTGACAAGCTCGAGACAACGATGGTTCACTGTGATAATCAAAGTTTCATAAAATTGACAGAGAACCCAGTATTTCACGACAAGTCAAAACATATTGACATGAGGTACCACTACATTTGAGACTTGGTCCAGAGAAAAAACTGTAAAGTTACAGTACATATCCACGAGCGAGTAGGTAGCTGATATCCTGACCAAGCCTTTGACCTCAAGACAGTTTGTGAAGCTGAGAGGAAAGATTGGTGTGGCTGAGAATGACTCCCTCGCTGAGAGGGAGTGTTAAATTTGGCAGCATCGACAATCATTCTCCAATGAGAGGCCATATGGGCCACCCTGAGGCTAGCCATGGAGCTTTGGAGAATCAACCAGTCTTGTGAGGTATTGACAAGAGCCAGGGGGAACGTACAACCTTTGTGAGTCAAACGAAAAGTTATTACAAACAAGATGCTATGCGAGTCTAATGAAAAAGTCAAGGGGAACATACAACCTCTGTGAGCATAGATAGTCTAGTGCAAAAGTTAGGGGGAACATACAACCTCTGTGAGCATAGACAGACTAGTGCAAAATACAGGGGGAATGTCCAACCTCTGTGAGCCTAGTAAAGCCTTGTGATCCATGAGCAAAAGTCAAGGCATCTAGAAAAATTTAGGTTGAATATAAAATTCGTATGAGCTAGAAACAAACGATATTCCTAATATTGCAAATGATATAAATGTGTTGATCTAGTGAGTTGGCATGTGTAACATTATCCACCATGAAGAGAATTTCGAATAGCCTTGTAAATGATGAGTTGTAACTAGTCTCAAGTCTAGTTCTAAGTTCGAACTAAAGTATGAAGCTGAGTTATGATTAAATCATGCACACATGTTACTATTCAAGCCTCTCCTCTTCTCCTCTTCAACTTATATAAGCATAGGTCGAACCCTCTCTTCAACACAATTTTGAGATGCAGGTTAAGGGAGAAGCAATAGAGGCACACATCAATGATAAAGAGGTATCATACCAAAGCAGCATATCAGTGCTGTATATCAACAATAGAGGCAACATATCATAGGTGTATTTCAACAAGGTCTTTTAGGTCTTTGTTCGGTCAGAGTCATCTTGGCAAGTTCTTTAAGAGCAGAACATTCATGGTGGATATTTGTAAGTGATATTACATTACTAATGCAATAAAGGAATATCATTTGCTGGGGTTTTTCTCCCTATATAATGTTTCCCCAGGGTATATGTGTTGTTTATGTGCATGCTTACTCATATACATAGTTATTTCTATTCGATTATGATTTGCTATTGTTTAAGTGAATTAAGCTGGAATCAAAGTGTTGAAGAAAATAAAAGAATTAATCCGGATAAGAAATCAAGCTCATAATTTAACAAACACACCCTTGGAAAACCATCTATTGCACCAAAAATAAATGATCTTCTCCACCTTGGTGGGCGTCCAAATCCAATCCCTCTTTCCTTACCCATTAGGTTTAAGATGAAAACCCAAATGATTTATTCCTTCCTAGAATTCAAAAGCCCTTAATGGGAAATACCCTTTCAAATTTCAAATCCTCTCCTCATTAAGTTCATTGAACACTAGAGTATACTTGTGTAGATTATTTTTCATTCCAGTGGTAGTATTATATAACTACATAATCTCCTTGAAGTGTCTTTCTTCCTCCATAGACCCATAGAAAAAAACAAGTACAACATCCACAAATAATGATAAGTGGGATAAGGAGTCATTATATCCTACCTTAATCCCCTAGATTTGTGTTATCCTCCAATACAGACTGGCTCAATCCTTAAACCGCCAATAAAAATAGGTAGGGAGACAACAAACATCCATGTCTAAGTCCTCTTGTGGTCTTAAAGAGTTTGGAGGTTGAGCCATTAATGAGAATAACGTAATTTGCAAAGGAAACACACCCTATTATGTAGTTAACAATGGGTAAATTAAAACTAACATGTATTAAGAGCAATATGAGATAAATATGACATATTATGTCATATCCTTTAGAAAGGTGTAGTTTAATCACCATGGAAGGGATTTTTTTGGATTTAATCATATGTAATCCTTCATGTGCTAAACTATTTGCTTCATGAATTTTTCTTCCTTCTAAAAATCCAAATTGTTTGGAGGAAATAAACCTTGACAACAATGTCTTTAATGTGACATATAACACCTTGGATACAATCTTATAAATGTTAGAGCTCTGACACCATGTTAGATTCGATAAATATGCAATAACATATAATAAAATCCAATCAGTCCAATCTCCTATGCATGCATCAATAAACAATAAATGAAAGAAATAAAGAACACTTCTATTCCTCAAGCAAACTCTCCAATCTTACAAGGCAAGAGAACACTCAACCATATGGATGATCTGGCCTAAGGACCCATAGGGTCCACGCTACAAATCAGTACCATAAACCACTCTCTATTCTCTCACACTCTAAAGATCATCCTTCACCTATATTATATATGAGGAAGTGAAAGGAGAACAACTCTTATGTTGCATTGATCCATAAACTATCGTTGATATTTCATTGGACAATTCGTCACAACAATTCTAATAAAATTACTAAAATCTTTACTGTGATGGTTAGTTTCCTTTAGATCTTAGATTTTTTTATTTATGTTTTTTGTCGGTTAAATGTATGAAATAGTTGAAATGTGAAAAATAGAGAACATAAATAAATACTCACACACTATCCACAATTAAACACAAGATGTGACCTGGGAAACCTAATATGAAAGAAAACCCAACTAGCAGGTGAGGCCGCTTTGCTCTCTTTTCTTCAAATACAATTACAAAGAAAGAGGCACTCTCTATGGAGTTGTATTTTTTACTATGGTCTGTATGGTTGCTACAAAATCTCTCCTGCTCTATTATGCTCACAAAATACCACTCTCATATGTTTTTTTCAGATATGGAACAAGATACAATGAAAAATAACGAAACCCCTTCTCCTCCTTGCGACCCGATATTTAACTTAGCTCGATATCCATTTAGGGTTAGCGCATTGACTTCCTCAACCCTCAAGTAGTGATTGGGTTTGGACCTTATATAATGTTCTATAAAATACACTACATGTATATCCCCACATGTTTAAGTAATGTGCGATGACGTGGCATTCGCTCACACCATGGTGATAATTAAGGTAGATCAACTTGCAGGAGGCATAAATTTCACTTACAAACTTTGATTGAGGCGATTCTTGCACCATTGGAAAGGTCTCATTGTGTAGAATATAGTTGGAGGATGCATAGTAAGATTTGGACCATAATAAAGTGTCGTTTGATACCTTAAAATGGATTATGAAGGTTTTAAATGGTTTTTTCTGACTCAAATTTCCAAATTGGGACAAACTGCTAAAATGTCTCTGCAATTTGATTCCTCCAATTTTTCACCCTTAAAGCATCGAGATAGACGAAAAATAATATAATGATGCAATCTGGATCATACCTCTCCATTTATGGAGGCTTTTGGTAATACACATCAAAATTCCTCACTTCGATAATGTCCCATTATCATTATCGTAAGTGTCACAAGTGTCACACTTTTGTCGCAAGTGTTGCAAATATCATATTTTTGTCCTGCATATGTCTCATTGAAGATGACACCATAGAAATCCTTGATACACCTTCTAAGACATGTTAGAAGAGGAAAACACATCATTTCTCAAAGCTTACACAATATTTTTCCTTGAAGAATGATCATCTTAAACGAATTTTTGGAGATCAATGCTCCCCTGCTCACATGCAAGGAGCGCTAGCGCACCTTATACACTTAGTAGGGAGCACTACAAAAATATGTTTCCATATTTTAGGGAGCGTCAATTGGTTGAGAGAATATTGGGAAGAAATCCCCCTTATCTCTAAGGATAGCTAGAAATGATCCGAGTTGGTTTGGCTCGAATCCAAGCTTTAGGCTGTATCTAAGGGAGATACCACAACTGATGGAGTCATATCCACAACTTATTCCAAAGATAACTAAGGTGGTTGAGCCTATCAAATCCTATAAAAGGAGGAATTCTCATGGTGAAAATGAGGATAATATTACCAAAAAAGTATTGTCATTCTGATCGTGGATATTTCGAGCAAGGGGTTGGATAAGGAGGACTTGGAGAGGTTGTTGCATCTGCATCTACATATTGTAAGTGCCTTGTAATTTTCTCATTAATATATGCTTGGATTGTTTCCTACAAGTTTGTGTATGATTGCACAGGCTTGTCTTTTCTTGATAAATCTATCTTAAACTAATCTTGGTAGAATAGGTAGCAAGCATTGTCTTTGTTTTCTATTGAATTGCATATCTCATTAAAGGGCCTGAAGATCAAGTTCATCCTGGACCGAGAAAGGAAAAGATTTATAAAAAGGTAAATCATACTTTATTCCACTTTTTAATATGACTAGTTTAGCTACATTTAAAGGAATGTCAGTGTCCAATGTTAGCATTTTTCTGTATTGGTCATAGGGATCTAGGATCCAAGAGGACATTCACTTGTCTGCAGGGGAATCTTTCTACAACATAAATTGATGACTCCACTGTGGATCGAAATTGATTTGTATTTCCTTGTATCGGCCTTGCCTTTTCCCCACCTTTTAGACCATTTTCATTGTTTTTTCATGATCCATTGCCTTTCTCCCATCTTCACTAGCATTTTCACCAATTTATGTGAATTCTGGGTGAGTTTTTCTGAGTTTTTTGGCTCTATTTTTAATTTCTGGGAAGGGTAGCGCTCCCCTGTAGTGCATCACAGAGTGCCAATATCTAATCAATGCTCCCCTATAGTGCTTTATAGAGCTCTATAGTGCTATGTTACCTTGAGTCAGGCTAGTCTCTTTCTTGGAGGTTTTTTGCCCTTTTCTACTCAGATATTTGCATTCTGTTTTGCAGAGGTCTTTGCCCAAAGTCTGTATTTTGGTTTGTGGAGTTGTTTGGGTTGATATTTGGTACTTATCACTTCCTATTGTCTTGACTTGAGCTTGAAACTTTTTCATAATTGTGAAATTTCTCTTTCTTGTTGCTTGTTTTGTCGGGATAGTTTGAGTGATTTCTCTTTCTCCTTGTCTTTTCTTGGATTCTTCTCTAAACTTTCTTGTGTTCCTTGAATGGTTGTTCATTGTCGAATCCTTAATTGAGTTCTTGTTATAACATGTCATAACCTACTTGTTTTCTTTCAGTTCTCATTTATTTGAGTGCATGCTTTGGTTGAAACCCTTTTTGCTTCATGTCTTTTGCATCTGCATTTCACTCTTTCTTTTGATTGAAAGTAAAGGAGTGTTAAAGGATTTGCATTTGCTGTATTTATGTATTAGAATCAGACAAAGAAAGATAGTTTCATTATTTTTGTTGGGTAGTGTAGATAACTAAGTTGCATTTAGCAAATCGGATTTGGGAATTGGGTGTTTTTGTTGAAGAAAATTGAACCTCTTCTCTATTCCGTATGTAGGATTCATTGAAGAAAAAGATTTGCATCTCATTTTTTCTGAATTATTTTGGAGTTGAGTCTACAACATCATCAGTTTCACTTTCGCACCCTTGAGTAAACAACAACCCTAAAATGAAGCTCTTATAAAATTGATCGACACTTGTATATTTTCTGGTAGCAAACCTACATTAGCAAGTGTAGGGATTTGGAATAGGCTGTGAGGATAAATTTGCAAAGCCACCAGACAAACATAAAATCTTATGCTAGGGAGTGGTAAATCCAATTGTTCGTATAAGCATAGCTGGGACCCCCCTCTCACACAGGGGTTACACACGAGGTTGCGTTCGAGAGAGAAACAAAGATTATCCATTGGGCTCCTTGGAGGGTAAATCCACGTTTATTGTGTAGAATATTGCACCAAGGCATAAGTCAATTAAGCAGGTCACCAACATAATTGATCCACCTGCTTGGTGGATAGGAGGCCCGATATGTAGTCCATTGAGATGGATTCCCATGGTCTGTCAGGAGTAGGAAGAGGGGTGTACAGACCCTGTTTCTTAGTGGTCGGTTTGGCAATAACACAAGCAGTGCAGGACCAAATATACTTGCTGACCTCCTGTCAAAGTTTCTACCCTTAGAAATGTTTCTGTAGCATCACCACTATATTTTTGATGCCAAAGTGTCATGCCACCAGATTGTAGTGGGATTCCTAGATCAACTTCGCTCGCTCACCTGATGGAACACATATATGGCCCAAACGACACAAAAACCCATCCTAAAGATGGAAATTATCGACAACTGCTTTTGCACCCAACATTTGGTAGGTGGTGGTTAAGTCCGAGTCTGTCTCATAGAGTTGGGGCCATCCATAGGTCTCGTGGTCACAAGAGTCTAGCACCATGGTGTGTGTCGCGACTGGCGGTCTACTGAGGCAATCAACGATGCAGTTGGTGCTTCCTATTTTATACTTGATGTTGAGGTGGAGTTGCTGCAAGTATGTGGACCACTTTTGATGGTGGTCATTCATTAATTTTCCTTGTGTATGCATGAAATGTAGTGGATTAAGATCAGTGTGGATGACTGTCTCCTTCCAAAGAATGTAATGTCTCCACTGGCGGTAGGCTTGCACAATGGAGTACATTTCTTTGTCGCAAGTAGGGTGTCTTATCCTTTTCGTCACCTGGATGAACAAAAGAGGGACACTTACAAGTTTAGTTGGGTTAGCTGAACAAGACATAAGTGAATGCAAGAGTTAGAAACATCAAGCACAAGAAATAAACAAACAACTAAGCTAATAACAATTCAAGAAACTAAACTAAAGTGCATAAGGGAATTAGAACCAAAATCAACCAAACAATTGACCAATATTCATGCCACCAATGGATAGATTGTATTAGTGGGAAAACACCAAAGAGAAAGGAAGACTTATGGTTCCCCTCTTCCTCCAAGGGAGGGCTCTTGAACCCCCAATGAGAGAGCTCTTCTTACAAATACCAAACTAAAGGAAATGGTGAAGAAATCCAAAGCTCATTCACTCAAGAGGTGATGTGAATAGCCCAATGAAATGGTGCTTGTATGCTCTAATGAGGAAAGAGGTTCCTTGCAGGAGAATAGAGGAAGCATAACAATATAAATAGAGTCTTGGAAATATAGTGCACCCATGGCCTCTTTTTATAGCAAAGATTTGAGGCCTTATCCAATCGGTCTTGACTGTGAACAAGGGGCCCTTTAGGGCACCTTTAGGTCTTTGACCAGCCTCCCACTCGGATTCAGCTCAGATTTAGGGGTCAAATCGACTTGGGAGTTGAACCAAAAGTGGGTGGGAGGCCAACCAGAATAATTAATGCACTGTTTTGAGAAGTGCGCGGATTTTTGCGTCCACAGTCGCACATCGGGTGCATGTGCGCGACTTTTTGCATCCACAGCCGCACATCGGGTGCATGTGCGCTTTTTTGGCATTTTCGACCGGCGCACGTGGATGCGCTTCTTGTGTGTTTTGAGCGCATGATGATTTTATAACCAGTTGTATAGTTTGTTCCCTTTGGAAATGATTTTTTTGGCCATGGATGAACTAATAGGTGTTTTGGAGATGTTGGATTCCTGTAACCATTTGCAGACAAAATTTTAGTGATAACAGATGCCCCCTGATGTGTGAGGTTAGGAGCATACGTATAGCTGAAATACATCAATGTTTCTTCTACTGAGAGTACCATTGTAAGAAGGAGTGTTGAGGGGGATTGCAAGAGTGACCCATTGGAGAGAGAGGGGAACCTGTAGGACCCAAACCTTTCACCAGGTGTGGAAAAATAAAACTGTGTACAAACAATGCGGGCATGCCCCATGCTCGTGTTATGTAACTCAAAAATGTGTAATAAAACAACTGAAGTTGTACATTGATGTAGATAACTACAACGCCCTCCGAGGTGGTTTGATAATGGCAGAGGACAATTCTAATGGAGAACAAACTCTGAAAAGAGGCGATGACACTTGTAAGAAGTGGAGATAATTTGCGCGCAGTGATAGCCCAACAAATTTAAGAGGTCTTTGACAAATATAAAAACAACTGCAATAGTCGAAAAGTAAGACCCACCGTAACGTGAGATACTATTGACGTTGAATGGTTATGGGGGTCAACGATAGTAGAGAACAATGGCAGTTTTCCTTGTGCCATCCGAGACTCCTCATTGTAAAGGGAATGAGAGTCATGATACTGTCGCCCTTCTGGAAATTGTGCTGATGTCGACAGAAAGGGAGACGTGACTCCGAGAAGCAAAGGGATTCATGAAATCCACTAGATGAGATCAGGAACTGATGAGGTGCATGGACGAAGTCAAGATGTGGTGAGACTCAAGACTGCCCTTGGTTGGGGATATATGTGAAGTATGAGTGGCAATAGCCATGAAACTGAATCTAGTGTTAGGGGGACGAGTAGACGTGGGTTAAATTGTGCCATAGGCATGACAAAGTGGACAAACTCAGAGATCAGGGGTATATGGACCATGGGATACTTGGGGTTTATGGATGAGGTCAACAAGGGTAGGAGGTAAAAAATGGCCCAACCAAGGGTGACAGGGGTTGCGTTGCTAGAAAAGGAAGGTCGCTAAAGGCGACAACAAAAAGCTATATAAATGCAGGAAGCAAAGGATTTGTAAAATTACCAAATGAATAAAGAATAATTTGGGATAAGTGTATGATACGGAAACAGGTGCCCCAGTGCAAGATGGCTTTGCCTGTGAGGATGCAAGTTGCGTGGAGAACTGGTGGAGGGTGGGTGCCCCATAGGTGGGTTTATGTATGAGGTAAATGAATGGAGGGGAATTTGCATATGGGAAAAATTATTGTGGATGAAATGGAGGGTTAATGATACTGCAGAGGCGTAGTCAAATGTAAACCGTGAGGAGAGAACCTGGGAGTCCATGCGGGAAGGCTAGAAAAATGAGGAGGAGTATGTGGATGATTTTCGAAAATGCGTAAGACTATCGTGACTCCCATCCCCAACAAGTAAAAGAGACATGAGTGTCATAGTACCAGCGGGGACTATAAGTGGGACACCTCATGCAGGGGAGAGTGCTATCGGGTGATAGTACTGAAATGCAGTGGAGGTGATAGTACTGCAGAGATGGATGGGAGGATCCTAAAGGCAAATGTCGAAGGGTGTGACTGGAGATGCAATGGAGATTAAGAGGGAATGATTACATGCCAATATCGCTCATATACTTGAAAGAGCCACACTGGGGTGTGATGACCAAGTACCTGCACACATGAAAACCAAATACCCGACATGAAGAATATCTTAAAATAAGAACATAGAACAATTATTTGATAATTTTGAACATGAGCATGCATACCTAGGTGTGATGTGAGAAAAAGGCTCCCCGGGCGTTGAGGATGGATGGTGACCCAGGGAATGTGACTATGTAGGTGGCGGGATCCTGATCCCGTGGCTGAGGATGGATCAGAAAATGGACGCTCGAATCTCCGGGAATTGAGAATGGAGGTTTGGCAAAAGGGACTATATATAGCTGTAGGGACCATATTGCCACCTCATTTGTACCTGCTGTGATGGTGAGTGAACGAGAGGTTTTATAGGATATTTGGAGATTTTGAGAGATCGAGCCAGCCAATCCAGGAGTAGCGAGTGCCAAGTTAGTGATCGTATCCTCCAACATAGTAATTAGGATTTCTATTTTGGGAAGGACCGTACAGATGACTGTACGGAGGGGTTTTGTGAGGGTGGTGTTGATGGGTCTTAAATCCCTTACTTCAATAGTAGGAACCAAACCTGCCACCGAGGCCTAATTAGACTCTGCAGTGTTTGAAGATGGAATGGTTCTCCAGATCTTGCGATCCGACAAATTTATCGATGGGCTTTGTGTTTTCTTGTGAAGGCTCTTCCTTTAGTTAGGAATATTCTCTTCTGTATTTTCTCTTGGATGGGACTGGTAGGAGAAATGCAAGCTAGTATAAACCAACTTGACAACAAACACGATTAAGTTTTAACTACTAGGGAATAGGATGAGCTTGGGATAACCCGTTGCTCAAACATGCAAACAATGATTCTATACCACATGCCTAGTACTAATACATCAACCATGTGAGCATCCAATTACTATATGAGAAACTAGTTATCATAAAGAGAAAAACACATATGTAATAAGATAATGGCAAGAAAAATAATTCATCTACCATAACTATTCATCACACAATAACACAACGATTTTATCTTCATCATTAAAGCAAAGAACATCAAAACATTGAACCAGATAACTTGACAACATAATTAATTGCTCTTACTCATTACTGCATCATTCATGAAACAGGATAGGGAGTAGTTCTTCTTCAAGTCCAATCACATGCATCTGATGAAAATAGTTTGTCTTTGGTGCAGAAGGACTCCTCAATTCATAGCAGCTTCAAAATAATTCTTAACAACCAAAAAAAAGAAAGAGTTCTTACAACAACCATCGAACTTTAACTAATTGGTCGATGCCTTTATTTGTAATATAAATTTTAACTGAAATTAACAACTAAGTGCAGTTTAAGCAAAGCAAAAATCGCCACGTGGCGTTATCTTATAACAATTTCTTTAACAGTCAACCTGAGATATTTCTTGGAAAGGGTGACTTCTCTCGTATTTAGTCCAACTGATTAACAATTCTTCACAAGTTTGGGCCCATGGAAACCTTTGTTGTTCCATCAGAGCCGCATATATTCCCCTGATGTCTACTGCATGCACCCGGTACTTTACGAGACTGGAGTTCAATTGTTGTAGCATGGTTCGAGCTCTAATCGGAGGTTTTGCGAATTGTTGCACTTGCCCTGGCCTCTCATTAGTCATATTTGTGATCTCTTTGGTCCATAGCGAGTCTTCTTTGGCATGAAACTTGACTACGTCGCTTAAGTCAACAAATTTGTCGGGGGTGCCAAACTCGGGAAGCCCGATATCCTTCATTTCTCTTTTGATTCTGCTTTGATGTCCCTTTTGAGATCTTCAGCTAGATCACGGAGCAAGCTTTGTTCGGTAATCGGGAAATATTTCTTGCAATCGGGGTTGAGGTAGTTTAGTGATCAAGTAATATAATATAAGATACAAACAAACATAATAGACCAATGCGTACCTGTGGATCTCATTAGTTTCAATCGTTTAATACTTACGTGATCCCAATCTCCCCTTTGAATGACCTACGATGTCTTTGTCCACACCGCCATTCCTCTTCAGTTTATATGAGTTGCTTCAGTGTGGAAAATCAAGTATGGAAGATATGAGAGTTGAAACCGTCACAGTAGCCACTCATCCTTTGGGGCTGGGAAAAGACGCCAGAGTCGAGCGTGCACACGTATGCTCCCAAAAGGTCGGATACCGTATTAAGGAAGTCATTAAATGCCTCTAGAAGTCGTATCATGAAGTGTGTCAACTATCATTCATTAATAATGGAAGTTGGGGAGTTTAAAGAGATTGGAATGATTGTACCGTATATTCCCTGCAACTCCAATCGACGACATTTTATGCATTCTGGATTACATTCATCGAGCAGCTGTGACATGTTAAATATTAAAGACATCCTGTCGCGAGGTGTGAGTGTTCTTTGGCACACTCTGTTTCACTTCTTTGTTCTGCTATAAATTTTGGGAGTTCTGTGGGGAATTATATGCGTATCCTGAGTTTATACCTCTGTAACGTTGGTCTTGCGAGTTTTTTCTGGCGAAACTCCATGTAGTAGTCCTTTACCATCCATAGACATCTAAGCCACTATGTTGTGGCACTATGGGATCCACTTTAAACAAGGGATGGGGTTTGCAAGGTAGCTGGAGTTCCAGGTCCGAGCCCCAACATGCCTGGGAATATTTCTTATTGGCTTCGAGTGTCCCTGAAGCCCCAACAAGAGGTACATACTTTTGCTTGGAAACAATGTCAGTGTCTCCATTGGCAGTGGGGGTGGAGAGAAGTACATATGAAAGACATATGCTGGGGGCGATGCCCTCTCAAGAGAAGACACCACAAATAAGGGGAAGGCCTAGGAAAGATAATAAAAAAGAGGAAGAAGACCACCTCCCAGTTGAGTTGAGTGTTCATCTAGCTGCTGGGGGGTCTACGAAGCTCACTAACTGGTCATAAGCTGTAGGGACTACTAGTAGAGGAAGCGGGAGATGAAAGGAAAGGACAAAGGCACCGAGTTCTCATGTTAAGAGTCCCATCCAATAGTTAGAGCGGGCCCAACTTTCCATAGCCGAACTCTAGTAAGAAAATAAAGATTTACAGAGCCAGTTGGTGGTGAAGAACCGGGAGGCATCGACGTCACAGGGTCATGAAGGAAGCACAGTTTGGCTCCAGAGACAGCTTCGAGAAGAACAAGATATAATGATGCAGTTGTGTGAGGCACGGAGGATGACAACGAAAGAGGAAAAAAAAACATTGCAGGGCGCAAGGAGTTGTCTGTGAGAAGGTCCATGTGCAGGAGATGCATAATGGGCAGGCTCTTGCTTTGCGTTATCCGAAGTGACGCTTCACATTTTTCTGTTTTTGTTGTAAGTTTTTTTTTTATATTCTCACTGTGACTGGGCTGGTTAGTCAAGACGCCAGTGGTGTCTATTTGTATGTAACCCAAGCTTAGCAAGAGCTTTAATTATATAAAAATCGAAAGTGTTTTGAATGTATCATGTTCCCCTTTTGTATGTAAATTTACCGTGTTTTTATTATCTAAGTTTTTCGCGCAGAATATGGGATTTATAATTGTTATTATTCCGAGTTTCCTTGTAAGTTTGTTGATATGTTCCCTTTAAAACTTCCAATGTAGATTGACGCTGACGTGGCGTTGTTAACTCGGGGTTATTAAAATATTTAAAACATAAAATTTAGCACTCGGCTGGTGGGTAAGGATTTCACTTGGGGACTTCGCTCACGTTGAAAGCATTGCGATTGCCGATGCTTGGATGGCGTCAGGGATCGACATTAAAATGGAAAATTAATGTGTATTTTTTTTAGTGGATTATCATTTTGTAAATTTTCGACGCCAAAATCATATCGGGAGTCGGGGGGTCGGCGATACCACTCCTCTCCTTGCGCGGTGGTTACTCTTTTCATTTTTTAGCCGAATCCGAATGGATCGGTGTTCGACGATATTCTCTTCGAAGCTCATTCACAGAAAAAATAAACTTTCATCCGCCAATGCCGATGAAGATCGACGCTCGGCTATTTTGAACTTCTCAAGCGATTTTCGTCACCTTTACCCTTTTTCGTTATGGAAATATTTAGACTGTCAATTCCTTAAGTAGTTGTTAAGTCCCATTTAAAGTTAAGATGATTCTTTGTTGTATGTTCAAGATGACTTTAAACAATTCAAACATGAAACATAAAAGATAAGCGCAAAAATCAGTTTCATACTGAAGTGAGAACAGACAGTGCAAAGGATCAAGTGGTACCCAAAAAGTAGAAATGGACATAGACTTTTTAGGGTGTGTTGAGTGTTCAACAAATGGGGATTCACTGGGAAAAAGAAGAATTTATGTTCCTACCCTAAGGATCGACTGATACAGAAGCTGATGGAGAATCTTAGTTGGTCTTAAGTCGAAACCTCTTAACCTTTGCATTTGACATCCTTCGGTTGATGCTTCTGGGTCTGCCTGTGGGGTTTTAACCCCTTTCCTCCTTTGTTTCCTTTGACCCTAACTCATGCCCCCCTTTTACAAAAGTCTAACAAAGTATTCACCGTCATGAAGCCTTTAATTACCTCTACTTACCTACTTCGGTGTTGCTCCGCTGCCAGCAAGCGTCCATAGTCCCGATGGAGTCACCCCGATATCACAAACCTTGCTCCGTTTCCAGTGAGCGTTCATAGCCCCGGTGGACATATATGCATACCCTCTCCTACTGTTCACTTTTTTGATATTATCAATTTTGTTTCATCATGATGCACTGAGTGAGTGGGAGAGGAGGATGTCTGTTTATTTGCAAAGTGAGAGGGTTAACGTGGATGATTCACTAGCTATGTCTTTTGGGTTCATGTAGTCCTTTCCAGCTTTCCTTCTTTCCCTTGAGGTCTTACCGAACCACAAAGTAGACATTCCTGACATTTCTCCGAAGTTGTTAATTTGCTCAGGTTGGACAAAGGATTCCTCAAAGTAACCACAAGTTCTCAAGTGCTTCTAGTGTTTGCAAGTGAGATATGAGTTAGAAACAGGGTTTGCTATGTTGCATGATTTTAAGGCCAACCATTGTTTTGTCAGACATACCTTCAAAAGCATAGAAAACTAGAAAGGAAAGAAACAACAAAAGAAGTATTTAGTAATCGTGACGATACTCAACAAATAACATAAAACACACATATTTATTGTTCTATTCGTTTTTTTTATTTATTGGAAGTATTGTTTTAGGGATTGGCCATTTATTGGGAGGGGATCAGGTTCCCCCTTTAGATTCCGCAATCGATAAGTGCCTGCCCTGATCTTCTCAGCCACCTGGAAAGGTCTAAGACATAGATTCTGAAATTTAGAATGTTTCCCCTTTGGTTCATTTGCTCTATCCCACTTCAGGACTAAGTCTCCTACTTCAAATTTCTTTTCTTTAGCCTTATGCTTATCGAACCATCTTTTCATGATTTGTTGGCGAGCTAGGAATTTTAACTTAGCCTGTTCTCTCTCTTCTTCTAGCATGAGCAAAGTGTTCATTCTTTGTTGCATGGCCGATGAAGGTTCTTCGTTGGAATATTGAGCTAGTTGAAGATACATAATATAGAGCCCATTTGGGAGGATGGATTCTTTCCCGTAGACCAAAAAGTATGGGGAATTTACTATAGATTCTTTGGGTGTGATCCTATCGGCCCATAGAGCATTATGGAGTAGATTATGCCAATTTCTTTGGTTATCTGCGACCGTCTTCTTTAATATTATTACTAGATTTTTATTAGTTGATTCCGCCACATTATTTCCCCGGGGATAATAATTTGCAGAGTACTTAATTATGATTCCTTTGCCCAGAGAAAAATCTGTCAATAGGGTGGAAGAAAAGTAAGCTGCATTATCAAAGACTAGAATAGAAGGGACACCAAACCTCATGATCAACTGTTGTTCTATGAATTGGATTACTACCTTCTCATTTACATGAGTCAAAGGAATGGCCTCTGCCCATTTCATGAAATAGTCGGTGGCAGTAAGAATGTACTTGTGCAGTTTTGAAGAGATGGGTGTAATTTATCCTATGATATCCAACCCCCACTACTCAAAAGGCCTAGAGACTGTCACAGGTTGGAGTGGGACTGCTTCTCTCTTCTCCTTTCCAATGATTATCTTACAAGCCTTACAGTTTCTAGCGTAGGTATGAGCGTCTTTGAACATGGTGGGCCAATAATAGCCGGCTCTCAGAATCTTATGAGCGATGGTGCTTCCTGTGAAATGTCCTCTGGCGGGGCCATCATGGAGTTCCTTCAACACTTTGTTTGTGTCTTCATGTTCGAGACATATTAATAGTACTCCATCATAATTGATCCGAAAGAGCACCAAATTTATAAGGCGATATTGTGCAAATTTTAATCCGAGGGCTCTCCTTTCTCTAGGGTTGAGATTTTCGGGGCAAGTCCCGTGATGTAGAAGATAAGTTAAATCCTTATACCAAGAGTCTTGTCCTCGGGAGATGTATGATACTTCACCACACCATAGTGCCATTTCATTCTCCCATCCATAATATTCATTTACTTGATCCTGGGCTTCAGCTACAAGCTTGCATAAACCTTGTCCTTTTACTAGTTTGGCAGGTTTTATATCTAGTTCAAATTCCTGGACTACTGCCATCTAGTTCCCTCTTCTTTCCCCCATTTCTTGTTGGGTAAACAAGGATTAGACTGTAGGGTGTGGCACAATCACTTTAGTGTGATTCTTGAGGATGTAAGACCTGAAATGATTTACTGCCTTATAAACCGCATAGGCCTGTTTGTCTATAACAAGATAATTAAGCTCAACTCCTTGAAGATTATTACTCATAAATGACACTGGGGCTTCGTTGTTGTCATCATCCTTATGAGTCAAAACTGCAGCTAACGATTGGTTGGAGGCGAAAGTATAAAGGGAAAAGTCTCTATTGAAATCGAGACTTCGCAACACCAGGGCCCGGGATATAACAACTTTGATATTGTTGAAGGCGTCTTTTCACTCATCATCACACTTAAATTCAACATCATTGCGAATCATATTTTGTAAGGGTTTGATGATTTCTGTGAAGTCGGGAGTGAACTTCCTCACAAAATTGATTTTCCCAAAAAAAGACAACATAGCTTTCTTGTTGCGGGGTAATGGAAGTTGAGCTATGGCCTTAATCCTTTCCAGGTCTATGCGAATCCCTGCTTGAGATATAATGTTACCTAACAACTTACCATCCTCGACACCAAATATAGTTTTCTTTGGGTTTAAGGATATACCATATTTCCTACACCTTTCGAAAATCCGAGTTAGGTGTTGGATGTTCTCTTCTCCATTCTTCGAATATATTGATACATCATCTAGATACAGTACCACACATTTATTGATTAGTACCCAGAAAGCCACATCCATGGCCCTTTGGAAGGTCGCTCCTGCATTAATTAACCTAAAAGGCATGCATTTATAAGCAAAGGTTCCCCATTTAGTTCGAAAGGTGGTTTTTAAACGATCTTCCTCTGAAACTAGGACTTGGTTGTAACCTGAGAACCCGTCTAGTAGAGAGAAATTCTTCGATCTAGACACGATCTGCAGGAGTTGTTCCATCGGCGGGACTGGGTAATTGTATTTTTCTGAAGCTCTGTTGAGGTTCCTAAAATCTATGCATAGGTGGATTTCTTCCGACTTTTTCCTCACTGGAACATGGTTTTCTACCCAGGCGGAATGCCTAACCTAGAAAATGATCTTGGCATCTAAAAGTTTCTTTAATTCTTGATACATGAGAGGTTCCAGGGATGGGTGATACTTTCAGAGCTTATGTTGGAAAGGTTTCACTTCAGGTTTTAATGGTATGGTGTTTTGAATGATGCGGGTATCATATGTTTTCAAATCCCTATACAACCATGTGAAGACATCTTGGTATTGTCTGAATAATTTGAGGTAAGATTTCCTCTCTTCCTTAGATATAGTCTTTCTGAGATTCACATTTTTTGGGTTTTCTGGGGTCCCAAGGTTTATAGTTTCATGCAGGGGACAAGAGTTACCGGTCTTTGCATTTTTAGGTCCCTTAAATCACTTTTTCAGATCAAAGAGATGTTCAAGATTAGATATCCCTTTCGGGATTGTGTGAGCGTTCGATTTATCCATAGGTTGTCCTGTCCGAGGATCGATTTCTGTTGATTGCTCTTGGAATTATTCATCGTCAATAATGAGATCTTTGATATTGTCTTGGTTGGTTAATAAGTTTATAATCTTTTCATATCCTTCAAATACTTTCCAATTGGAAATGTTATTAGGTACCGACGGTTTGTAGAGCAACTCCACAATGAATTGGGCAGCTTCATAATCCTCTAAAGGCGACAACCTGGAAGCAACTGTGGCCAAGGAGTCAACAAGAATATTTTTTTCTCTGGGGATCGCTGTGATATTGAAAGCTTCAAAGTGATCTATTAACCTATGTACCTCATGTTGATAGTTCTTCAGGTGAGGAAAATTGCAATGTATAGTAGTCCTTACTTGTCTAACAATAATTTCAGAGTCTCCGAAAACTTTAAATTCTTTGACATTCAAATCTATGGATCTCTTTAATCCTTGTACTAGAGATTCATATTCGGCAATGTTGTTGGTACATTCGAACTCTAGCCTACATGACAGGAAATTAAGTTTACCTTTAGGATCGATGAGGATGCACCCTGCTCCTGACCCTTCTTGCGATTTAGATCCATCAAAACAGAGGGTCCAAATTTGTGAGCGAAAATTGCTCTTTCCGTTTCCCTTATTAGTTTCTTGCTCTTCGACCTTTTTTTTTCCACAAGATCTAGCGTAGAGTTTTGAAAGAAGAGAGTGTCTCCTGTCGGTATCGAAGATTTATCTTGGAAAAACAATTCAGAGTTTTGGGTAAGAGAAACATCGGACAAGAGAGGAGCGAAGTTTTTGAAGTAGGAATCGCAGGAATAATTATCCAGTATGGGGAAATCTGTGGACGAGGGTTCGTTCGGGGTTTCTAGATCAATGACTGTATGTTTCAAATATCTCTCCTTATCGATTTTGATCATGTTCTTGTATCCCTTCAGTGGTATCCAAAGGTGTGCCCAGTCTGTAATGAAGCACCCGTTTAGCTTTTCAAGCCAATCTCGACTCAGTAATAGGCCATATGCCTCTGGGATATCTACTACGATGATGTCAATCACTTGCATGAATGTGGGGTGTGTCTATATTCTGATCATCACATATTTGAGTTCTCCTATGACCTTGACCTGGGTCCTGTCTAGTTGTATGACATTTTTATCACTTTTGAGAGGTATGGCATTTAATTGTTTGCAAACAGACAAAGGCATAACGTTGGAAGACACTCCATAATCTACCAAATAGTTATGAAGGTTTCTATTGAAGACTTTGAACATTAAGAGGAAAGGTGGGACAAAAGGATTTTCCTTTCTATCTCCTGAACAATCGTTCACAGTTGGTTTGCCCACCAGATCTGTGGGAGACAAATTTCTTTCTGGACCATTATCCACCGTCGATTTTTCTACTATATTCAAAGCTTGTAATAGAAAGTCCTTCTACTGAGGAATCATGCATATGTCCATAACTGATATATTGTCCTTTAGCTTCTTCAAATCTTAGACCACATTGTAATCTAGTTTGGGCGATTCCTGGGTATGAATGTGTATAGGATTTTTATCAAGAGCGAAAGATGTTTTCGGGCGATCGGGTGTTAACTTACTTTTCGAGGCTTGGGTGAAGTCGGTATCTTTCGAGCCAGGCGGGCCCTTATTGCGTGTCTGTACCATCGAAAATTCTGCGGGTTGCTCCTGAGACTCAAACAGGTCTTCGGATGACATGATCAGGTCGGGATCCCATATCAGCATGGTTGTATCTCATGGTGGGTCAATCTCTTCCTGGCCAACAATATTCATAACCGAAATGCTTGGCTGTTTAGTTAGGGAGACTTCGTCTAGAAACTGATTGCCCATCAAATTCATGGCATGTACCCATTGGGGGTAGTCTCTTTTAGAGTGTTTTTCCTGATGATAAGTACAAAAAGAATCTGATGCAACATTCCCTAGATCAATATTTAAGTTAGCCGGGGGAGGTTCATTTGCTTTGAAAGGTTGGTTCCTTTTAAAGAAAGGCTTATAGGGCCTTTTGCCTAGGTTTCCCTCTCCTGCATTTCTCTTCATGTCTATGATCTCGTTTGATAATTTCTTAACCATGTGTTGTAGATATTCTATGTCTCTATTACCCTTGTTTGGATCCTGTTCAGTCAGTTTCCCCGGTGGTATAGTTAGAAGGAGTCCTCTCCTCGGAGGGGTCTAGGCTTCTTTCTTTACTAAAGAGGCCTGGCCTTCTTTATATCCTTTCATCTAGAATTCTATTGTCTTGGCCTCTTCAAAATTTTCTGCCAGGGTTTTCTTAACGACTCTCTTTACAAACATAGAAATAGAAGCCAAGAATGCGTTAGCATAAACCTCAATCTGCAACTCTTGAGTTGGTTTTGCTGCAAGTTGGAATTTGTTTAAGATGGTCGTGAATATTTGATTGAAATATTTGACCCTTTCTTTCAGACTCATGGTGGCTGTGAAAAACTCAACCATCGGAGCTCCCGTAGTAGTTTCCTCTGCAAATTTATCTAGAAAATATTTCTGGAACTTGGTCTAGCTAGATATAGATCCTAATGGAAGATGAAAATACCATGTGGAAGATGAATTTTCAAATGTGTAGGGGAAAAGTATGCAGACTATGTCTTCATGTTGAACACTCATGAGTCTAATCGTGAGTATGAACTTCTTGATATGATCTTCAGGTAGACTTGAAGTCTCGGGGTCATACTTGGGAAGCAGCTTCTCTGGGTGCCGGGGAAGATTATGTACTTGTCCAGGGACGAACACGACATCTCCGACCAACCAAGGTTGGTTGTTCTGAAGTTATATTTCCCCTTCTTCCTCATGGTTATTATTACCTTCCATATCTTTAGAATTCGAGTTGAAATCCTCTTCTTCCGAAAAGTCGTTTGGCTCGGAGATGTCATCGGTTGGCGTTTCGGGTATCAAATCAAGAGGTTCTTGGATTGGTAATTGCGAAATCTATTAAGTCTTCTATAGAGTGTACGAAAACCTCATCGGGAGTGATAACCACTAGTTTTCTTTTTTGTTTTCTTCGAGGGAGTATGGGAGCTAAGGATAACGCATTGATCTGCCAGGCGTAGTCTCTTTTCATTCTCTTGAATTGATTTACTTCCTCGTGAGGAAGGGTGTAAGTTATTTCAGGGTGAAAAGGTTCTTCCTCGGGTTGGGGTGAGTTATTTGCTTCAGGAGTACTCATCATGTGTGGGTTGTCTTCTGAATGACTATCCATGCATGTGGTCCGTTATGAATATGTAGGCTGTTTGAAATGATATATAAAATATATATTCAACCATTCATTCTCATCCCTCCTTCTAGCACCAATTCTGTTGATGGGTCTTAAATCCATTACTTCAACAGTAGGAACCAAACCCGCCACTGAGGCCCAATTAGACTCTGCAACGTTTGAAGATGGAATAGTTCTTCAGATCTTGCGATCTGACCAATTTATTGATGGGCTTTGTGTTTTCTTATGAAGGCTCTTCCTTTAGTTAGGACTATGCTCTTCTGTATTTCTCTTGGGTGGGACTGGTAGGAGAAATGCAAGCGAGTATAAACCAACTTGACAACAAACAAGATTAAGTTTTAACTACTGGGGAAGAGGCTGAGCTTGGGATAACCCGCTGCTCAAACATGAAGACAATGATTCTATACCATAGGCCTAGTACTAATACATCAACCATGTGAGCATCCAATTACTGTCTAAGAAACTAGTTATCAAAAAGAGAAAAACACATATGTAATAAGATAATGGCAAGAAAAATAATTCATCTACCATAACTATTCATCACATAATAACACAATGATTTTATCTTCATCATTAAAGAAAAGAACAACAAAACATTGCACCAGATAACTTGACAACATAATTAATTTCTCTTACTCATTACTGCATCATTCATGAAACATGATAGGAAGTAGTTCTTCTCCAAGTCCAATCACATGCATCTGATGAAAATAGTTTGTATTTGGTCCAGAAGGACTCAATTCATAACAGCTTCAAAATAATTCTTAAAAACCCCAAAAAAGAAAGAGTTCTTACAACAACCATTGACCTTTAACTAATTGGTCGATGCATTTATTTATAATAAAAAGTTTAATTGAAATTAACGACTAAGTGTAGTTTAAGCAAAGAAAAAATCGCCACGTGGCGTTATCTTCTAACAATTTCTTTAACAGTCAACCTGAGATATTTCTTGATAAGGGTGACTTCTTTCGTATTTAGTCCAGCTGATAAAGAGTTCTTCACAAGTTTGGGCCCATGGAAACCTGTGCTATTCCATCAGAGCCGCATATTCCCCTGATGTCTACTGCATGCGCCCATTACTTTACAAGACCAGAGTTCAACTGCTGTAGCATGGTTTGGGCCCTGATCAAAGGTTATGTGAATTGTTGCACTTGCCCTGGCCTCCCATCGGTCATATTTGCGAGCTCTTCGGTCCATAGAGAGTCTTGTTTGGCATGCAACTTGACTACGTCTCTTAAGTCGACAAATTTTTTGGGGGTGCCGAACTCGGGAAGCCTGATATCCTTCATTGCTCTTTTGATTTTGCTTCGATGTTTCTTTCAAGCTCTTGGGCGAGATCATAGAGCAAGATTTGTTTGGTAATCAAGAAATATTTCCTGCAATCGGGGTTGAGGTAGTTTAGTGATCAAGTAATATAATATAAGATATAAACAAATAGAATAGACCGATGCGTAGTTTTGGAGCTTGTTAGTCTCGATCGCTTAATACTTACATGATCCCAGTCGCCCCTTCGAATGACCCTTGATGTCTTTGCCCATGTCGTCATTCCTCTTTAGTTTAAATGAGTTGCGTCAGTGTGCCATAGCGTGGAAAATCAATTGCGATAGATATGAGCATCAGAACCGTCACAGTAGCTGCTCGACCTTTGGGGCTGGGAAAAGATGCCAGAGTCAAGCGTGTGCACATACGCTCCCAAAAGGTAGAATACCGTTAAAAAGAAGTCGTTAAATGCCTCCAGAAGCTGTATCACCAAGTGCGTAAACTATCATTCGTTAATAATGGAAGCTGGGGAGTTTAAAGAGATTGGAATGATCGTACCGTATATTCCCTCCAACTCCGATCGACAATGTTTTATGCATTCTGGATTGCATCCGTTGAGTAGCTGTGACATGTTAAATATTCAAGACATCCTGTCGCAAGGCATGAGTGTTCTTTGGCACGCTCTGTTTCGCTTCTTCATTCCACTATAAATTCTAGAAGTTATGTGTGGAATTATACATGTATGTCGATTTTATAGCTCTGTAACGGTAGTCTTGTGAGTTTATTTTGGCGAAACTCCATGTAGTAGTCCTTTACCATCCACATACATATAAGCCGCTACGTTGTGGCACTATGGGATCCCCTTTAAACAAGGGACAGGGTTTGTGAGGTATCCGGAGTGCCAGGTCTGAGCCCCAACATGCTTGGGAATCTTTCTTATTAGCTTGCAGTGTCCCTGAAGCTCCAACAGGAGGTACCAGTTTTTGCTAAAAAATGGTGTCAGCATCTCCATTGGCGGTGGGGGTGGAGAGAAGTACATTTGAAAGACATATGCTGGGGGTCGTGCCCTCTCAGGAGAAGACACCACAGAGAAGGGGAAGGCCTAGGAAATATAAGAAAAAAGAGGAAGAAGACCGCCTCCCAGTTGAGCTGAGTGTTCATACAACCACTGAGGGGTCTTCGAAGCTCACTAACTGGTCAGAACCTGTAGGGACTACCAGTAGAGGAAGCAGGAGATGAAAGGAAAGGGAAAAGGCACCGAGTTCTCCCGTTAAGAGTCCCATCCAATAGTTAGAGTGAGCCCAACTTGCCATAACCAAACTCTACCAAGAAAATAAAGAGTTGTGGAACCAGTTGGCGGTGAAGAACCGAGAGGCATTGGCATCGCAAAGTCGTGAAGGAAGCATAGTTTGGCTCCAGAGACAGCTTCGTGAAGCACAAGATATAATTGTGTAGCTACACGAGGCATGGAGGATGACAGTGAAAGAGGAAAATAAAACATTGCAGGGTGCGAGGAGTAGTCTGGGAGAAGGTTCGTGTGCAGGAGATACATAATGGGCGGGATCTTGCTTTGCATTCTCCGAAGTGACGCTTGACAGTTTTCTCTTTTTGTTGCAAGTTTTTTTTTTATATTGTCACTGTGACCAAGCCAGTTAGTCAAGACACCGGTGGTGTCTATTTGTATGTAATTCAAGCTTGGCAGGAGCTTTAATTATATAGAAATCGAAAGTGTTTTGAATGTATCACCTTCCCCTTTTGTATGTAAATTTACCGTGTTTTTCTTATCTAAGTTTGTGCTCAGAATATGGGATTTATAATTGTTATTATTCCGGGTTGCCTTGCATGTTTGTTGATACATTCCCTTTAAAAATTTCGATGTCGATTGATGCTAACGTGGCGTTGTTAACTCGACGTTATTAAAGTATTTAAAACATAAAATTTAGCACTCGATTGGTGGGTAAGGATTGCACTTGGGGACTTCGCTCATGTTGAAAGCACTATGACTGCTGATGCTTGGATGGCATCGGGGATCGGCATTAAAATGGAAAATTAATGTTGCAGAAAAGAGAGACTTTCTTCCACCAACGCCGATGAAGATCGACACTCGGATATTTTGAACTTCTCAAGTGATTTTCATCACCTTTACCCTTTATCGATGCCGAACTTCATAAGTGTGTTGGGGAAAGATTTAGATTGTTGATTCCTTAAGTAGTTGTTAAGTCCCATTTAAAGTTAAGATGATTCTTTGTTGTATGTTCAAGAAGAATTTAAACAATTCAAACATGAAACATAAAAGATAAGCCCAGACATCAGTTTTATATTGAAGTGAGAACAAACAGTGCAAAGGATCAAGTGTTACCCAAAAAGTAGAAATGGACATAGACTTTTTAGGGTGTGTTGAGTGCTCAATAGGTGGGCCCCCTAGTGCACGGGCGATCGAAGGATTCCCATGTGTTGGTGTGCAGATGTAATTGGGACAACCACACATGGGGGCGTTCGAATGGGGAAAACATGCACGCATGGGATGCACGCCTGTTCGAAGCACAACTCCGCACTCGTGCACGACTGTGTCTCTGACAGTTGCACATCTGTGCACAACTATGTAAAATACATGCACGCATGAATGCACGTCTGTGTGTGTGATAGGGGTGCATGTATGCGCCCTTGTGTCTCTGACAGGTGTTGTGGGTGGGAAATCCCTCCTACGAACTAGCATTAAGGGTTTTATCATGCATGCAGAAATGACCTAAAGTCTCCTACTTCTTACCAACATCCCAATCATAAACCTCATTATTCATATGCAAATACAAGGTTAAAGAGATCAAATTACCGTACCTTAGTTTCCGTGTTTGATGTTGATCCCTTTAATGTTTGGTCGCTCCTTGAATGCAACTCTCTTCCCAACGCTGACCTGCATTCATAAAAGACAAACAAAGAACCCCACATGCATATGATCTATAAACTAATGGGTTAGAGATTCTATCAAAATATAATCAATATTTAAACATTTGAAAACCTCATATGGCGGGACGAGAAAAGTATTTCTTTTATCAATCTCACAAGAATACCTTACAATAGTGAGATCGACCACTGCTCCTCGAATTTGGTCCTGGTATCCTCTTCAACTGTGCTCCAATTGATTTCGTTTGTGTTTCTCTTCACACAATAATTTAAAAAGGTTGGGGCTAGGGGAATGCTAAATCGAGTATAGTTTCTTTGCTATAATTTTCCTCTTTTCAAATGGGACCCCTACCCCTTATTTTATAGGCTAGAAAGGGCTAGGTATTTAGTCGAGTGACCGACTATGGGCGATCAAATGATTTAGTTAACTTACCTAAAACTGTGTGTTCCATCTGCAACTTTCCATTTTTCGTGCTTTTTAGGTATACACGGGCTGTAGTGGGTTAGCCAGCGTACACATGCATGCAGTAGTGGAGCAGGGTGCGTATGCCTTCAAAAAGGGTGTTTTTTAAGAAGTTGTTCAATAGTGTCTTGGCAAAGAAGGAAAATGAGATGGCCTGATGCTAGGTAAACATGTTTGGTGCAATTTAGGTTTATAACATATGCCCCCTAATGTGTGAGGTCAGAAGAGCATCTGATGGCCGAAATAAATTATCAATCTTCACCAACATACCAAACAAGTGAGCATAGGGACTAGAATTCAGGAGGTGCCATCTGGAAAATAACAATTGTCTCATCGAGGCAGGCATACCCATGCTCGGAATGAAATAAAATCATGGCTACCAATCAAATACATTGTAGATCCATGTCATATAACTATATAAAGTGTAGCCACAAGCAATACACAACGGATCTACATCTCGAAATAAAAAATATATACATGTATAGTATCCATCTTCAAGAAGCGAATAAATCTTGATGGCTGGAGATGAGGCCTTTAGAGCTCGAGAAACAGTTTCAAAATCTTCACAACTCAGGTAGGAGTGTAATATGAGTGTACGACTTCACTACCTAGAGGTCTTCGATGGCTGGTCAGGAGCGGACTAGAGGATTTTGATGATCAGGTTGAGGGCTTCATGGATTTCGAACAAAGACTTGATTGGGCTTTTGGGATGACCGGGCATGAGGGTAAGAGACAATATGCATAGGGGGCCAAATCAACCTTGGTAATAACTTCCCTTGGACAATAGCACGACAAAATATGAGACTCATGCAACATGATATTTTGACATAAGTTCACGATGCAGGAGGCATCGCAAACTCTCCATATGTTTGGAAGAATAACCAAACGGAGGAGGACACAACTCTATGTAGCGGGAAAAACTTCCTGAGGTCATGTTAAATCCCAAGGCTTGACAAAAAAATAGAAGGATGTGCTTTGTCCAAGGGCGACTCATTGTGCCACCAATAAAAATAAAATACTTTTCCCTTCCTCTTTTTGGGGTATATTTGATTTGTTTTTGCCTTTTTCAATAATTTTGGAAAGCTTGAAAAAGAATAAAAGAACGCTATGTTACAAAGAAGGATCGAGTGTATCAGACATACTAGTTCCAAAGGAACACATGGATGCTCAAGGCAAAGGGACATATGTAGGAAAAGGACACTCGGGAAAAATCCTCCATGGGCCAAAGGTGTCAAGACGTAGAGGCAAAGTGCTAGAGGGCTTGTGTATAAGTCATGCTTCAGATGGTTCAGTTGAGAGCAACATGGAGCTGGAATGAGGCCAAATACGCAAGTATGCAAACGCGATTAATAAGACACACAATGGTAACATCCTTCTATGTAATTTTAACGAGCCTAGAGAAGGTAAGCTCGACGGTTTTCCATATTTAGAGAGTCTGAAAAAGCGTAAAAGGAGACTCCACGGGGGTACCTTTTTCGAAGATAGTCTAGTCAGTTTGAAAAAGGGGTAAACTAGCACCAACTAGACGTCTATTCAAGATCCTTTTAACGAGTGTGACAAAGACAATATCACTCAACAATCTTTTCATTTTTAAGGAGTCTGAAAAGAACTTAACTATGGACTCCGTCAGGAATGTTCTTCTGGACCAATTTAATGAGTGTGAAAGAATAAGGTCACTCAACGATCTTTTCAATTTTAGGGAGTCTGAAAAAAAATTAACTATGGACTCCATGGGGGTTCATTTTTGGTAAATTTAGTCCCTCAGGCCCGAAAAAGGGTTAAAATCATACCTGAGAATACTCTTCTAGAGAACTGAGGCCCCTAGAGTATACATTTGTTCGTACAGTTGACCATCCAGACTGAAAAAGGGGTAAAATACTGCCGGATAGATGTGACTTCAAATTTCAGTTTAGCGAGAGTGAAGGTCAACAAGATCGCTCGACAATCTTTTTATTTTTAGAGGGTCTGAAAAGTGTTGGAATATTGGTTGTTGTCATTGATGTCAGCCCTAGTCATGGGTTTTGGATCGCAAGATTGATGAAGGTATTTGGAAATGAAGGAAAATGCACATGCGTATACAACACCCATGGATGGATAGTATACATCATGTTTTTTTCTGGTGGTATGTGGCACGTCACATGGATCCTCATGGTTGAAGAGAAATGAATTTTTGAAGATGATAAAGTGAATTGAATAAGGAAGTACATGTAGGCCCTGAAGATAATTAAAGAAAAGAATTACAAAATAAGAAAGTGTCAGGTCAGACCTAATGTTAAAAGGAAGTGACATAAATGGTATAAATAAATATCATTATACATTCATTTGATATACAAGTCAAATTTCAGAGGAAATCAGAAGTAAAGAAGGCCAGATTTCAAGGGAGGATGAAGTCTTTTGGTGATGTGTTCTAAGGTATGTTATTTTCAGGTCATCTTACCATTTTTGATATAACTTTTTTTCTAGAACAATTCAGATGGTGATATTGCTATGGTATTGAGAAGACATATGAAGTTACCTGTGGTAAAAGTTTCAGCTCTTGATTCGCTATAATTATGGAGATACACTCTGTGGAAGATAGGGTTTTTGACCAGTCCTGAAGGTAGTCAATAAACAAGTGTTCCGGGTAAAACAGTCATAAATTCTTCATCAAGAATCCAAATGACGTGGGAAAAATTGCATTATAAAGAGTATGGACTGTAGTTTCTTCTGTGCTAGTTTCAAAATTTGATGTTAAATATTGGGCACGAGGCATTCTCTACAAGTTCGGTCTCCTGAATAAACTAGAATTGAACAAGGTCTACCATTCTCTCTATAAGTTATTTTTGGGGAGGATTCAAGGAGTGAAACTTGGAGAAGTTTCAGAGAATAAACTGAATAATATTATCTAAAGGATTAGAGTATTCCAATAATTGAATAATTGTATAAATTGAAGAAGTCTCAGGAAGCATTATCAGGTTCTATATGATGGTTGGTTGATGGTGCTGATTTAATGTGAAGTTTTATTATCTCTTGTATATTCTTGGGCGGAAGGAAGGGGCAAGGATGGAGAGTTCAACTCTCTCTTGATATTGGAGGATTGTATCTTCCTCTTGTATGTTTATCCTCCCTTTACACTTGGAAGCTGTAGCTACCTTTGAAAGTCATTACTTCCCTTGAACAATAACTATTGATTATTTCTCGTATATTGTGCATGGTGTATTGTGGTGTATTGGTGTAACTCTTATACTATTGTTCATTGCTCATTGGATATAATTGAATCATTTAATTATAAGTTGAAAAAGGTTTTAAGTTGTACTTGATACTGATTCATCCCCCTCTCAGTATCAACAATTGGTATCAGAGCAGGTTGCCTTCAAAACATTTTAACCACTGGAAGGAAAATCCTGAGCAAAGATGGATGACCATGAGCACATATCAAATGGGATTCAAAAATTTGATGGAATAAATTATGCATACTGGAGTGATAGAGTGAAAAATTACCTAACGGCTTTGGGAGTAGACATTTGGTACTCATTTGTAAATGGCTATGTAATCCCAAATAATGCTCCAACCGATCCAAATGAGAAGAAGCTTATGAGTTGTAATTCAAAAGCCATACATGTTATTCTAGCAGCAATGGCACCAACCATTGCTAGCAAAGTGATGGGCCATATCACTACTAAGGATGTATGGGACAAAATAAAGAGCATCTACGAAGGTGATCTAAAAGTTAAGCAGGTCAAGATTCAACGACATAGAGCAGAATTTGAAAATTTGAAGATGAATGAAAAGAAAGATATTGCAACCTATTTTCTTAGAGTTGATGAAGTTGTTAATGATATCAGAGGATTAGGTGAAGAGATCGATGAATCCTTGGTTGTACAAAAAGTGTTGAGATCACTTCTCTTGAAGTATAATGCTAAGGTCTTCGCCATTGAAGAAACTAGGGACTTGACCAAAATGACAATGGATGAATTAGATGGGTCTCTTATAGCATATGAAATGAGAACAGGTACAGAAAGTGACCAGCCAAACAATGAAGCAGCCTTTAAATCCATAAAGAAGACAAAGGACAAGGATAATTACCTTGATGAAGAAATAGAAAAATTTGTAAGAAGGTTCTAGAAGGGAAGTGGAAGATACAAAGGTAAGTCTCCTCTCAAATGCTTTAACTGTGGTAGAATATGACATATTGTTGAAAACTGCTACTATAAAAATAGAAGTCTCAAAAATAAAAAGAGATTCTACTCCAAGGATGATGACATCTCCTCAGATGAGAATGATGAAGAAGATAATGATGGAGGATAAGTCCTCTTCATAACCCAATAAACCTAGGATGATGATCAAAAGAATTCTAAAGAAGAAGAAATCATTTGTGAAGAAGATTCAGATGAAGAAACCAACCTTGATTCCTTTTGGGGATACAAAGACAATGCAGAGAGTGAACAAGAAGATGAGAATCTTGAAAAGTTGAAGTATGTTGAAACTGAAAATAGAAACCTTAGAAACAAAAACATAATACTAAAAGGTGAATTGAGTAGTTGTGAAGAGGAGAATTACAAGCTTGAAAAGACCATTAATAGCTTGAAGAAACAATTAGAATATTATGAGAATTTGAAAGAAAAATTGGATCACACAAAAGGGGAGGTCCTATTGACAACAAAAAAGTTGAAGAAGTTTGAAAAAAGCACTGAAAAATTAGATGAGATCCTTAGCAGTCAAAGATCTCCAAACGACAAGACATGACTAGGATACAATGAACTGTCTGGCAATAACTGTACTGCCAAATTTAAATATGGGATCTGGCATTCTATGGGAAAGACTGCTTCCAACCAGTAAACAGGTTGAAAAGGTGAGAAACTAGTTGCAGTCTTAACAGACATTCTATAAGCCCATAATGCTGAATATAACATCAAATCCCACTTTGACTTGGCCAAATTGATTATTTGTTGTAGAATGGTTTTAAGAGATTTATTTATAGCTTCCACTTGACCATTTGCTTGGGGGTAGTAGGGTGATGAATGTTCCTGCCACAACCTAAGATTTGACGTTAACTCGATCATCATTTTTTTATGAAAGTGACTGCCATGGGCAGTGACAATCTCTCTCGGGACGTCGAGCCTTGCTATTATCTGGTTGAACAAAAAGGGAGTTGTTGTCTCCACATCATCTTTGAATGTTGGGATAGGTTCGACCCACTTGGTGAGGTAGTCTACTGCTACGATGATATAGTGGTGCCCCCTTGCTAAAAGGGGGTTGCATGTAGTGTAATCAATCCCCCATTTAGTGAAGGGACCAACAGTAATGACGGGAAACATGGGAGTGGGGTGTGCCCTCATCTTTCGAGAGAAGATCTGACACGAGTGGCACTTATCTCCATTCATAGTCAGAGTGAATTCTCCTGCTTGAATTCATCTTAACTTTGGGAGGAAATAAGATCTGTGATGGAGATCATCCTAGGGTTCATCCAGACTAGTCATTGCTTCAATAATCGTTTCGTCTGAGGGAAAGACTAAGTCTAAAGAATCAGTATCGACAAGGTAACCTTGAGCCCAAATAGGCTCTAGAATTGGATCTAACTCTTGTGCGGGAGTTGGATCGGGGTCGACTGAAACTTGCTGAACTATAGAGTATGCAACTTCTACCGCGGAAAAGGGAATGGCCATACCATGGTGCCCTGTCCCTTCCATCGTGTCCAATGGGGAAGGAAGAATCCATGGATCATTGAAGTAAGTCATAGAAAATGATGAGACCTAAAAAATCTCAACCTTATGGTGGTATGATATGAACTTAACATCACCTTGAGGAGGTGGGTAATCGAAAGTACCCATAAAAGGTGGGCACAAACGAACCCCTATGTTGACGATTCCAGGTTGAGGGTTATCAATCATCGGGACTACGAATGCCCCCAATGAAGGGTCAAGATGGGAGAAAGACAACTAATCAATGGTGATGATCCGACCCTCATGTGGAAACAACAAGACCGAGAAAACTGTAGCGAACACTGCTTGCATGGAATAGGTCCAACTCCTTCCTAACAAGAGATTGTAGTCGAGAGACACATCGACCAATTCAACCTCGACACACATGGTCTTCCCTCCTAACTGCACGGGGACAGAGGGGATGATGCCATGCGTTCATAATGAATGACTGTCGAAAGTAGTAAGAAGAGTAGGTTATGGAGACAAAGTGGGCTGACCAATGGCCTTCCAACATGCCAAAGACATTACACATGTCGAGGCACCCTCATCAACCACCGTGCGGAAAATGTTTCAAGTACAATTTTTCATGGTGTAAGCCACTACTATATGAAATGCTACGTGGTAAGGGAGACGAGGTTTTAAGTTGGTCATATCAAGCATGATTGTACCCGGATTACAAGTCTCGATGGATCATAAATCGATTAACAGAGCCTTTCTCTGGAAAGGGCAGCTCTAGAGGACCTCCAAAGCAAACATCGTACAAGGGGTTTGAGACAAATCCTCCACCACAGAGTAGTTCTGGGTAGCCCTTGCGTTTGGGTTTTGAGAATCTTTCTTGAATGCACCTTTTGGGATGCATGTCATTGTTTCGCCCAACGTCTTATCGATCTGGAGAGGAAGAGATGGGGTATCAACTTCTTTACCTTTCTCAGAGGTGCTTGGCTTTCCGTAATCATGTGCTCTGGTCGTTATATAGGCATCACCTTTCATCATATACACATTTGAGGATGAAGGATTACTTGAAGATGGAGGGGTTCCTTGACTGCCCCCTTCCACGCTCGAGGAGGCTTGAGTTAGATTTTTTCCATGTGGAAATGGGTTCATTAACACATCAGGCTGTTGCTGTGCCAATAGCTTCTAGGCCTCCACAAGATGAGGGCACTTATGGGTCGGGTGGTCTTCCTTGCAAAGATTACAAGGATACTTTGACTTCTTCTTTTCAGTGTCACCCCTGCCAACATTATCGGTGGGTTTCTTATCACCCTTACCATTTTTCCATTGTTTCTTCTTTCCATCAGGCTACTGGGTGGCCTTTGGGTTTGTCGTGTGCACACTGTGGACATCCGACTTTTGGGTAGGGGGAGCAGCCGAACCGGTGGTCTGGCTGGCCGCTGTCTGTTATATCGACAATTGTTGCAATTGATTTGACAATGGATCAACGAGATTTGTTTGTGTTGAACCAATAATGCCATCAGCATGTGGTCTAGACCTTTGCTTGTTTTTGTCAAGGATTGACCTCAGTGCATCTGGAAAAATATCGTAGAGTAAACCAGATTGAGAGTAAATTAGCTCTAGCTGTTACGCTCTCATTATTGCGTCTTCCTCGGAAAACACTCCGGATGTTGCGACATCTTTAGATAACTGGGGTACCAAAGACTTAAGGAACCACTCTAACAGGAATGCTGGTGGGACTGGCACTTTTATTAAACTCTTTCGGCGTCTCCATTCTCAGATATGATCGGAGATATGGTTCGCTTTTGTCTACTCGAAATTGGCCAGCAATTTAGTGCCGATGTCATATCTCATAGGTAATTGGAAATGGTTCAAGAAAGCCATTGCCAATTCACTGAAGGAAGAGTATCATGAGCGGTCGAGCTCGATGTACCATTTCGCAACACTCCCTATGAGATTGCGTTGAAACAATCACAAATGAACGGAGTCGTCTCTTAACGAGTTGGACGAGCACCATAAGTGGAAGGTAGTCACATGATCACCAGGATCTTTGTTAGGCTTGGCCTCGAACTTTTGAATGTTCGAAGGCAACTTGGTCGGCATAGGAGGCCAACTCAGATCATGAAATATGGGGTCATTTAAGAGCCTTGTCAAATCTGACAAGTGCAGGGTTGCTAGAAATGGTAGTTTGGGTTTTGGATTGTAGCCAGGGAAAAAGGAGCTTGGGGTTTGACTAGCACAAGGTTGCCATAAAAAGTTAGGTTGTTGGCCAGGGCTCTAGTAATAACCATGGCTGTGACCAGCATATGAATTGGGCACTTGTTGAGACATCATCGACTGGTTCTCATAATAAGATGTAAAGGGATGATCTTGCGTTGCATTCTAAGGATTTTGGGAGGGGTTGCTCCCTGCCGATTCGACAGGCATAGGCATTGGGCCTTGCCCAGGGTTCCACTGGGTATGGAAGGGGTGTCCCCCGATCGACATCCCTGGCAAGGGGACTGGTCCCTGCCATGGATTCGAAGGTCCTTGTGAGGGAGGAATTCTTAAGTGTGCCCCCTGTGTAGGAATAGTACCCTGTACAGGGTGTGGTTGTCCATAACCGGGGTTTCCCCCAGTCGAAACGACAACTGACGAGAAAACATTGTTACCAAATGTGCCAAACAAAGAGAAAGGTGTCGAACCAACCAACATATTATAAGGAGGGAGTGCTTGACTACCTGCTCCAAACAAGTTTACGTTAGGCCCGACGGAGTGTTGAGGAACACCACCGAGCAAGGGGGATGAAGGGGGTATATGTCCCCCGTTGTAAGGGAAAGTGATAAAGGGAGCTGAAGTGCCCCCCATAGATGATTGCAAAGGAGTGTTGGAACTCCCTGCCCCCAGACCTAAAGTTTTTAGAGTGGAGGAGGAAAGTACAATACTTGTACCGAAGCCAGGCATCCCATATGAGAAAGGAGGGCCTTTCACGTTCTAAGTAAATGAAGTAGTGATCACCGCCATAGACGGAATCAGACCGCTGTACGATGTAGAAGCAGTCGAGACCATAGTGGCCTGGAACAACAACGGTTGGTTAGGAGGTGGAACACCCCCAATAGCGACAATCGTGAAGGAAATATGAGTATTCTCTCAAGAAGTGGCAACATTTGCTTCCATTGTTGCTGGTGACACTACCTGACGCTCGTAAGGTAGAACCTGTACGACGATGGGTGCCGATATATCAATGATGGGAGGGTTATATGGACCAAGAGCCTCTACTCTGAGGTTAGAAATGATTGGTTCCTCCAGAATCGAAATTTCTCCTCTTGAAGATGGGTTGGGCACAGTTTCTTGTAACCCGGTTGTCTTAAAAGACCCTTGCTGGTCTAATTTTTTCCTTNGGGGGGGGGGGGGGGGGGGGGGTTCGAGGTCAACCGATGGTAGGCCCAAAAGCCTTCGCGACCGACAAAACACCTGATCCTCCACTGTGTGAGAAGATCAAAGACACACTAGGGAAATATATAATCGATTGAAAACCAACACGCACTAGAAAAAGTACCTATGAGATAAAACAAGTAGTCACTAACTAGTTGGAAGAACAGTTACAACAACCAACACTAGAGAAACTTACCGATGCAAGTGAAAATCGAATACAGAAGCATCCTCTGGGTATAATTTGCAAAGCATGGACTAATGTCTGTCCTAGGTACCACGGTATACCCCCGCAGTCACCTATGTAAGTCACTAGATAGATAGGCAACTAGGTTGCCAGTGTGCAAACAATCACCAGGCAGGTACAGTCGATAGTCGGGTGGACTGCAATGAGTAGGGTATCAAGACCAAAACCTATTAAGGGTATCGAAAGCAAGTGTTCTGAAAGATGACTGAGGACCTTGAACGGATTTGAGACCCACAAATCTCTGTGGCAAATGCAATCAATGGAATCCCAAGACAAGCCCTCTATATGCGTTCCCCACTACGCTTGGTCCGGATTTGGAGGGGTTATCTCCACTACCTTTCCTTTCGCGACCTCGTGTTTAGCCTTTGTGTTAGAGGGGGGTCCCAGATAACTTTTATGATATTGGAATTTTGACACTCCCTAACATAGACTCTTATGTTTGTTTTTCAGCCTTGAAGAGTTTCCTCTCCAATCCTAAATCAAGGCTCTATCCTAGACTAGTTGATGGACCCTACAAAAGATAAAGTCTAGTTGATTTTAATTAATCGTTAATTTATTGGCTTGTCTTAAGTCAAAGGTTATGAAAGTGAAACTAATGATTTTTTGAGAGACTAAAGAGAAGATAAACGGAAAGCTGGAAAGAAAATAACTTCTTCTTGACAAATTCAGATTTTCTCTTCTAAATTATTTAACCAACTTTTCAAACTTTTTTTTTTCTAAGATCGTTTAGCTGAAAAAATCAAAACAAGATTTCATTAGACTACGAGCTACTTATTGTCCTAAGTCAATCAGCCAAGAACTTATGAAAACAATCTTTTTCCTAATGATTAACGCAAACAACCAACTATTTAACCAAACCAAGAAGTAAAAAAGAGATTTTGTGTGTTTTTTTTTATTATGCTTCAAAAACAAGAAAATTTAAAACTGTATGTCTTCTTCTTTTCTGAAGAAAAAAGGTGCAAAAATAAAAACAAGACAAGGCCAAAAAGGACTTCTGCCCAACCATAGACCGTGGGGATTTACTAACAACCAAAAAGGCAGATCATACTGACTCTCTATCTCATAAAAAAACCTAGCAAAGCGACATAAGAAATCTTTCAAATGAAAAAAACAAGCTATGCTGGAATACAACCTAGGCTAAAAATTCTTATGACCATAAAGAAACAAGAAAAAACCTGGGAAGTAAAAACCTGACAGGGAAGAGGATGACTACCTCCTCAAAATTTTCTAGACAAACACAGGACTGTCAGTTCAACAACTAGCGTATGCATGTAGGCTGCCCAAAGACAAAACACGTATGCATGCGTGCAGGCCCACTATAGGCTATGTGTGCCTCTGTTTCTCCTCAAAAGAAGAAAGAAAAGTAGCTAAGATTAGGCAGGGAGTACTGGTATTGAAAACCAGAACCCCTTAAAGGTACAAAAACTCACTTTAACAAAAAAAAAAATGCAAGGAAATTTGAGAAAACAAAGCTAATCTGAGGTTATACCTAGGCTACTGACCGCAACAACAGAAACCAAAACTAGATCCAGAAAACCCCTAAGAAGGATCACTTCTGACAGGGAAGAGAACGACCGCCTCTCTTTAAAAAAACAATTCTGGACTCAGACACGCACTGATCTTTCAACAACCAACGTATGTACACGGGCTGTATGAAGTCAGGGCATGTGTATATGTGGGCAAACCTTCTGTAGGCCATGTATGCCTCCGTGGCTTCCCGAAAAAAGAAAAAACAGTCAAGCGAAGGAAGAAGGGAGTACTAGTATGGGAGACCAGAATCCCCACTAGCTCAAAATTTTGCAGAAACTCAGAAAAATGTAGTAAAACCAATTAAAAATACCCAACAAGTATCCCCCAAAACCCTAGATATCTCCCCTGTATGGTTGCCAATTCTGTTGTGGGTGGGAAATCCCTCCTACGGACTAGCATTAAGGGTTTTATCATGCATGCAGAAATGACCTAAAGTATCCTACTTATTACCAACATCCCAATCACAAACCCCATTATTCATATGAAAATACAAGGTTAAACAGATCAAATTACTGTACCTTAGTTTTCGTGTTTGATGTCGATCCCTTTAACGTTTGGTCGCTCCTTGACTACAACTCTCCTCCCAACGCTGACCTACATTCATAAAATAGAAACAAATAACTCCACATGCATATGATCTATAAACTAATGGGTTAGAGATTCTATCAAAATATGATCAATCTTTAAACATTTGAAAACCTCATATGGCGGGACAGGAAAAGTACTTCTTTTATTAATCTCACAAGAATACCTTACAATAGTGAGATCGACCACTGCTCCTCGAATATGGTCCTGGGATCCTCTTCAACTGTGCTCCAATTGCTTTCGTTTGCGCTTCTCTTCACACAATAGTTGAAAAAGGTTGGGGTAAGGGGAATGCTAAATCGGGTATCGTTTCTTTGCTATGATTTTCCTCCTTTCAAATGGGACCCCTACCCCTTATTTTATAGGCTAGAAAGGGCTAGGTATTTAGTCGAGTGACCGGCTATGGGCAGTCAAATGATTTAGTTAACTTACCCAAAACTGTGTGTTCCATCTGCAACTTTCCATTTTTCGTGCTTTTTAGGTATACACGGGCTGTAGTGGGTCAGCCAGCGTACACACACGTGTAGTAGTGGAGCAGGGCATGTATGCCTTCAAAAAGGGTGTTTTTTAAGAAGTTGTTCAGTAGTGGCTTGGAAAATAAAGAAAACGAGATGGCCTGATGCCAGGTAAGCTTGTCTAGTGAAATTTAGGGTTATAACAATAGGTGCGCATAAATGCACAACTGTGGGACGAATAGGCACGCACATGTGCACGCCTGTGGGGAAAACAACCACACACTTGAGGCAATGCTGAGGGGTGTAATTTTTTTTTTCTTTGTTTTGAGATTGTGGTGTTTTTATGGGTTGTGATGTCTGATCAAGTATTGTATATGTGGATGCATGTGACTAGTTAATGATGCCAGTCTACTGGAGGGAGAGATACTGGGCGCGCCTGAGAGAGGCGGTGAGAGATGAGGAGACGGGTGTATGGGGACCTTTGGTAGCCCGTGGGTTGCTAAATTTCTTTGACTGTTCACTGTTGTGGGCACATGAGTACCTGCTGCAGTTCTTGATATCTATGTGGAGCTCTGATTTGCAGTGCTTCATTGTGTGAGGGGAGCAACTCACATTCTCTGCGACAGAGGATGTGTATTTTTTGACTAGGCTCCCTTTTCGGGGAATCCCACTACTTGCTGAGCCCGTGTTACCTGGGTAGGGACAGTTGGATGAACTGGCACAGACGTATTGTTCGGGAGAGGAATTCATGTTAGGCTCGGTTGTGAGGATTGGGGTGATGGATTCCCATTTGCATCGTTGCATTGCAACGATGATTGTGAGGGTCTATGGATCCCTCGCTATGTAGCAGATCAATGGTGGTCAACTAAGGATCGTGCAGAGGGAACCGAGTGGTGAGCACTTTGCCTGGGGAGTGATGCTACATGCCAATATGGTGGGGCAACTCAATAGGTGTCGAGCTGTTGACTCAGGGGAGTTCGCCTCTGGGTCGATCTTGGTGGCCTAGTTTTTTGAGAGGGTGCCCATGTTGCACCTGATAGTTTTGTTGGATGCACCTGGTGTGCAAGAGTCATGATTGATGCGATGGGAAATGATCCTGGTTCGACATGGTGGTGGGGAGGGAGGCCATTACTTTACGACCAAGCTAGAACATGTGTGGCATCAAATGCCACAGATCATCCTACGATACCCATATGGAGGGATGGACTATTGTCGAGATCCCGATATGGTCTTACTTCTTGGAGAGGTTTGGGACCACCGAGGTATGTTGATGTATTTGATGGTTTGATTTTTAGATAGTATAACATATGTTTTATGTATGGATGGATGTTGATGCTATCATTTTATTGTTGTGTGTGCAAATATGGGGTCCTGAGGCTAGGATATGGAGCTAGTTAGAGTGTCGGCTTGTGAGGGGCCAGTGAGACCGCCGCGGGAGGATCCACGGGTAGGCGAGAGACATCAGAGATACGAGGTGGGTGTGAGGCTAGAAGATGCATATAGAGTTGGTAGGAGACAACGTTATGATGACATCGGTGCAAGGCCTTCACGTGCACTTCTTGTTGAGTCCAACGGGGTGTTTGAGGACTTTCGCCATCGATTGGAGGCGGTGTTACATGGAGTGCTCAAGGGCATGTGGACTCAGATCTAGGACGAGGGAGTCCTGGAGCAGTGTGTGGGTCTTTCGATGGAGTTGTGGACCTCGATCTGTAGTGAAGCTGTAGCGGGGGCGACGATGACTGGGCGACTGCCCCTGGGACCTAGAGGACCCCCAACGGGTGGGGCACCTCCTCTAGGGGTAGGACCAGGTGGGGGTGCACTAGAGACACCATGAGGACTGTTTGATGTATATGTATTTTTTATAGGCCTGCGAGCCCATGTTGTATAGGGTGATGTGACATAGGTTTTTTACTTATAGGGATGAGGGGGTTCACTTGCCTATGGGCGATGTACATGTTGTACTATTTTTTTGTAAACATTTTTTTATGGCACAATGATCGATATATATATATATATATATATATATATATATANTGGATATACATTTTGGGGTCTTTGTGATGTTCACATGTGATGATGTTTTGAGATTCTTTTATGATGGCTATTCTATATGCTGTGATAGACTTTTGATGGTTTATATATGTGTAATGGTATCTTGATGTGATAAATGCCAATCTAACACTAAGTTAGCCATATTATCTGCTATTTGATTCCATTGTCGTGGAATATGTGTAAATGTGATGGAATCAAAATGTTGATATAAAAGTCTAACTTGCAGGTATTGCGAAAGAGGGATGGATCGCGCACACGGTACACATTGTTGAGCTGCAGGACAACGAGCTGGGAATCTAGTAAGACGCTAAGGTGGCTATTATGATGGTGACTGGCCTCGGCAAGGAGACCAATGACGGCTGTGCATTCTGCTTGGTTGTTGGTTGCTGAGCCCAAACATATGCTGCTGGAGTAGAGCAGTTCATGTGAGGTGGAATAGAGGGCCCAAGCGACCGAAGTGAGATTCTGTGTCCAATGGCTAGCTCTGTTAGTGTAACCGATGTGGTAAGATGATGGAGGAGGAATTTGTCAATAAAAAAAATGGTAGATTAGCCATAAGGCATGGAGGGAAAAAAGAAGGTTTAAAAGAAAAAATGCTACAAAACGTGTACAAAAAGAAAAATCCTAGTGTAGAATGACTACATTTGGGCGTAAAATTTCTTTAAGTACAACCCGTTGATGGGTTCTTTGAGAGGGTAGCCTTTGGGAGAGACCAGGATGTAGGCACCTTTAGTGAGGCAGTGTTGAATGATGTAGGGTCCATTCCATAACAACTCGAATTTTCCATGGTCGAGGGTATCATGGGCGATATCATAGGGAAGGACGAGGTCTCCTTCGTTAAATGAGCGAAGGTTGACATGGCAGTCAAAGGTGGCCTATGACCATTTTTTGGCTACCTCATTGTTCTGTAATGAAGATCGACGGTCTTCATATAGCAACTCTAAGTTCAGCAAGCGCTGCTCCATTGGAGCAATGTCAGGTAAAAGCGCAATAGCGGTGCGTAAGGTGGGAATTTCACACTCGATGGGGAGAGTGGCTTCGACCCCATGGATGATATGGAAGGGTGTAAAATCAATGGCAGTTTTAACTACTGTGCGATAAGCCCATAGTGATGAAAACAACATATGATGCCGATTGGTCTTATGTTTATTGACAGTACGCTGCAAGATGGTTTTAAGGACTTTGTTGACCGCCTCTACTTGTCTGATGGAGAAGCCTAATATTGAGGAAATGTTGACGAAGAGCTCATTCTCAAAGTGTTTTCCATGATCATAGACCAGTTGTAATGGCACTCCGAAGTGGGAAATGACGTGATTAAAGAAAAAATGCATTGTTGTGTCAACGATGTTGTTGAAGGTGAGCATGGCTTCAACCCACTTGGTGAAGTAATCGACTGCCATGATAATGTATTTGTGTCTGTTGCTGGATGGAGGGTTACAAGTCATGAAGTCAATGCCCCATTTTCAAAAGGGGCTGACAGTGATAATTGGGTGTAGAAGAGCGGGTGGCACTCGTGCTTTGTGGGCATAAAGCTGGCATTTTTCACAGCGTTTCACGACGTGGATACAGTCATGAAACAGCGTGGGCTAGAAATAGCCCGCTCGAATGATTTTTTGGGCGGTGGACATCCCTGAGAGGTGACTACCGCAAGCACCGCTGTGGTAGTGATTCATAACTCTATCAGCTTCGTCAATGGTCAAACATCAATGGAGGATGGTGTCGACCCTGCGTCGGTATAAGATGTCACCGATAAGGAGATATCTAGGGGCCTAATGGAGAATATGTCGACGATCGTCCCTAGAGAGGTGAGTTCCAAACTTTTGTGTTCGGAGGTAGACAAGGAGATCACTGTACCAGGGATCATACAAGGGGATGTAGAAGAGGTGTTCGTTGGGGAAGTCTGTATTGACAGGGGGAATTGAAAGTATCTGAGGGAAATGCCAAAATGAGTTTGGCAAGGATGAGGGATTTCTTTCTCTTGGGTGTTGCAAATTCGAGGTCGTACTCCTGAAGGATGACGATCCATCAGGAAAATTTACCATTATTTTGTCAGCGACTGAGCAAGTATTGCAGGGGGTTGGAATCTGCTATGACTTTGGTAGTGCGAAGCAGGATGTAATGGCGCAATTTCTAGACTGCGAGGACAACTGCAAGGGAAATTTTCTCTTCATGATTGTACTTCAGGGGTGGTCCTAAGAGATTTTTACTAATAAAGTAAATGACATGATGACGGTCTTCATCCCTTAGTTGTACGAGAACTCCTGCTATTGAGACGGCTAAAGCCGATAAGTAGAGGATAAAGTCGTGATCATAATTAGGTGGACTAATCAAAGGGGCATTGGAGAGTGCCGATTTGAGATCATCAAAAGCGGTTTGATCATGTTCATCCCATCAGAATGGGATATCGTGATGAAATACGCGAAGGAAATTGTGTGCGCGAGTGGAGTAATCGGGGACAAAGCGACATAAAAAGTTAGCTTTGCCTTGGAGGCTTTGTAGTTGGCATAAATTTCGAGGTGGTGGAATTTTCGTGATGTATTGGACCTTGAGGGGGTCAATAGTGATGCCACTTTGGGGGACTATGAATTCCAGGAGGCGCCCAACAGTGACGCAGAATACACACTTGAGGGGGTTCAAGTGGATATTGTATTGATGACACCGTTGGAAGATGACCCGTAAGTCATCTAGATGTTGAGTGCGTTTCTTGGATCGAGTGATGAGGTTGTCCAACTATGAGAGGATGATATGAGCCAGATCATGAAAAATGTATGTCGTGGCCTATTGGAATGTTGCACCGACGTTCTTGAGGCCGAAAGGCATGAAATGATATGCAAAAGTACCTCAGGGGGTAGTGAATGTGGTTTTGTACTGATTGGCTAGGTGAATATGGATTTGGTTGTAGCCAGAGAAACTGTCCATGAAGGACAAAGCCTCATGGCCAACACAATCATCGATAATTTGGTCGATAAAAGGCATTGGAAAATTGTCTTTGGGACAAGCGTGATTGAGATCGTGAAAGTCCGTATAGACGCGAATAATGCCCTGTTTTTTGTTGATAGGGATGTGGTTGGAGACCCATGACGTATATGCAATGGGGTATATGAACCCTACAGCATGTAATTTGTCAATCTCGGCTTTGATGGTTGTTGCTTTGGATGGGTGTAATGGGCATTGCTTTTGTCTTACAGGGGTGATATCAGGCCATGTGTCTATACGATGTTCGGCAATAGAGGGATCGAGGTCGAGAATCTCTGTGTATGACCAGGAAAAAATGTCCTAGTATTCCTGGAAGAGAGATTTGTAGGCTATGATTTCTTCAGGAGAGCATGCGGCACCAATGGTGATTTCCTCTATGATTCCATATTTGATGGAAATATCGATCTTGATCTTGGGGGAAATGTTGGCCATGTTACCTTCTTCAAAAGTGTCGGGGGCGGGTATAGGTTTGTTGAATCAGTCTATATGTCCTGATGGGATGGAATATTTAGTTTCGATTGCATATATGGAGTCTTGGCTACGGGGCTCAAAGGATTCCTATGAGAGGTAGAGCGCTCTATGATGGAGCGCATTCCATGGGAAATCGGGAGTAGTGAATTCCTCGAGGATTTTTTCGTCGCAGTGGAACTGTCGAGAATATAAAGGATCCAGAGGAGTGACATTGGTGACTATCACCATATGATTATCTTATGGTGGTGAAGATGTAGGGGAGACGCAAGGAGGTTGCGATGGTTCGCTTGAAATAAACCAAATATCGAGATACCAGGGCTTGAAAATTGTAGTCAGACGTAATATTTCCATGGGGAAATGAACTGGAGAATTGGGGGGATTTTGGGGAAAATCCTCATATAAGATATTTGTGAACCATGGAGGAGTGGTAAGTGCCTCAGGTTCAGGAGAGAAAATATGGAAAACATCAGGGGATGGAGTTGGGGTAGTCACTGGGACCTCTGGCTGTGAGGTAGGTGTAGGATTTTTAGTATTGGCCATTTGGCGACACCTATATTCAATGATTGTAGGACACTGGTATGTGAAATGATCCAGTGAGTCACAGAGGGAACAAGGGCATCTCATCCATTTGTGGAATGAGGTCGTGACATAGTGGATGTCTGTGACATGAGTACTTGATGATGAAGAGGAGGGGGACACTTGCTGAAAGCCTTGTCATACTACCATTAGTGTCTGGCGAACGTGAGGTAGTGCAGGGCAATGGTGGGTGTAATGTCCATACTCTGAACAGATGGCATAGGAAAACTTGGTTCACAATCCTGCGTCACTTGTAGTCGGGGGTGTGGTGGTATTACTAGGTGTGTCAAGCGGTGTGGTTGCTCGAGGAATTTGGATTAAATTGGGTAACTCGGGGAGAGAGGGACATTGATTGGTGGGGTGTCCTTATTTCTCACATAGCGTGCAAGGAAGTTGAACGCGGGGGGGAAGTGGAGCGATGGGATATTTCTTATTTCTTATGACCCCAATTGTAGCGGTGGTGCTAACGAGTGGGGGTGAGGGTGGTGTGGTCTGTGTGAGGACTAGGATCTGCATTGGGATTCCCTTTGTTTGGGGAGGGAGGGATGGTTGAGGAACCATCTCAGGTGGGTGTAGATACCAAACTGGGATGGAAAGCACCATATTAGGTAGAGTAATCATTATGGTTACCTGGAAATATTGTATGATTGGTGGGGGGTAGAAGAAATGGATTTGGGTAATGGCTTGGGGAATGGTCTCCCAAACTAGGATGTGACCTTGGGGGAGAGGGACATCAAGAACAAGTGGTGTTGGAGAGTTCTTAGGGGATTCCTGAGGGGGGATTTCTGCAACTAGTGGGACGTCAGGAAGTGAAGAAGCCTCGGTGGGAGGAATGGAATCTCCATTTTTAGTTCCATTGGAAGAGATGATGCATACTTAAGCTGAGGGATGTATGAGCGAGGGTGATCCGTGGTATGTCCCTAGCAAGGATGGATCTTTGAAAATTCTGGGGGCCATCTCGATGAGTGGGTAGGCATTGAGATTATTATGGACAAAAGGTAAGATGTTATCAATGTTGGAGGAAGGGTTAGGCTCGTAATGTGAAACCTGATCGATGGTGATGATCTTCCCATTGTGGGGGAACATCATCGTTCAGAAAACATAAGAGGCTACTGCCTTCATAGCATACATGTAGATACGTCCAAACAAGATATTGTAATCGAGTGGGGCATCAATAACTTCAATGTCAATAAGGATGGTTTTTCCCCCGAGTTCAATGGGAACATTTTGAAAGAGTCCTTCAGGAGAGGATGGTCATCCATCATATGCTCTTAAAGTGATGGCAGATGGTATTAGTTCGGGAGAGCCGAGTTTCTGCCATACAGTTTTGGACATGATGCATGTGGATGCACCTTCATTGATGATGCATCGATTAATTGTGATGTTCCTAATTTTGTTTGGTATTTGAAAAGAAACCAAAGCTGGGAGATGGGGTTCCCCACAATCTAGATCAAATGTGATGAGTCTAGTATCAACAGGGTCGACTGTCCCCATGGCGAAGAGTAATGACTTCCGTTGAGTGGGATAGGTTTGAAGGACTTCCAATACTGACATGGCGACAGGGGATTGTGCCAAGTCATCAACCAAACTGTAATTGTGTGCTGCCCTAGCCTAAGGGTTGTTGACATTCCATCATAATGGGATGTGGGGAATATGAAGGGGGGTTTCAGTGTTAGGGCATGAAATCATCATAGGTGGTCTCGTTGTAACTGGAACTATTTCCAATGTGGTGGGAGTAGAGTCAACGGGTGCACTATATTGATGATTGCGCGTTTGTAGGAGAATTTCCTCTTCAATAGTGAGGAGAATAGTGCGATCCGCAGAAGTGCCAAGGTTTTGATACTGCCCCATCTGTGGTGGGGTAGGGTGAATCTCCTGCTGGGTGTTCATCACACCCTGGTGTGGAATCGATTTTTGTAACACTACCAGGGGTGGTTGTTGCACATACTATTGTGGAACCTGCTGGGGGGCAGGCGATGCGTTTATAGATTCTTTCATCTATTTAAAGTCGACGATTTGGGGTTAATGGTGAGTATAATGGCCATACTCACCACAAAGGGCATAAGGAAAGTTTGTCTAGAGGTTGTTGTTATTCTTCCCTTGGTGTTTGTTTTGATTTCCCCCTTGGGGGTTCTGGTTCCTTTGATTCTGATTGCCCCCAGCAGGTTCGTTTTGTTGGGGGTTATTTCCTCCTAGTCCAGGATTATTATTGTTTTGTCTTTTTCCTTTCTTTTTGGCATTATTCGATTGATGGGTCGTATTTTCCGTATTCAGTTGTTCAAAAATTTGAAATTGCTGAATGGGAGGGTTGAACAAAGTTAACCTTGACGTGTGGCTGTCCTTATGGTGGGGCCATGGGTTGGGGAGGACCAGGAAATGGAAAGTGCAAATTATTTTGTGGCAATGATCTGTATGGTACATAGGAAGGTGCGATGCTTTCACTAGTGCTTAGGGTGTAAGCTGAGGTAGAGGGGGTACCAGAACTTGGTTGTACAACCGAACGTATCATGGGTGTCGATGTGGGTCCATTCGTGGGTGGAGGGGGTACAACAGGATATGGATGTTGGTAAGGAGGAGGAGGGTAATAAGGGGGTCTGCCATATATTGGTGGATGTTTTGGTGTACCATACATGGGTGGTGGTTGGGTGTACAGGTTGTGGTGTGTTATGGTACCAATCAATCCATCTGTTGAGTGAGACATCCTAGGTTTGTCTTGGTCGAATGGTACAGGTATTGGGACGTCATGTAGTACCATGTATAAGTAGCCTGATTGTGCATAGATGAGGTCATACTGCTGAGCCTTACTGATGGCTTCCTCTTTAGACTAAGGGAAGGTGGAGGCCACATCTTTGGAAAGGAGGGAGACAAGGGATTTGAGAAACCAATCAAGGCATTGTTGTTTGGTGGTTTATGCTTTGCATAAACTACGTCGCCAATGCCCTTCATGGATGTGGTCAACAATGTGTGTGGCAGAGGTTTGTTTAAACTCAACGAGCAGTTTGATACCATTGTCATGGTGGATTGGTAGTTTAAAGAAGGTAAAAAATGATTTGGCCAAAGATTCAAAAGTCACGTGGGACCCTGATTTTTCGTCTACATACCACTAGGCTAATGGGCCTGTGAGTGTGTGTTGAAATAAACTTAACCGGATGGAGTCATCCATGATGTTGTTTGAAGAGAACCATAGGTGGAAGGTCATGACATGGTTGGTAGGTTCTTCTCTTGCCTTTCCTTCAACCTTGGGGATGTCTGAAGGTAGTTTGGTAGGCATTGTAGGCCATGTGGGGTCATGCAATATAGGATTCTTAGTAAGATTAATCAGATCTGGTATGTTGAGGGAGGCCAAATATGGCATCTGGAGTGGCGGTGGAGGGTCAGTTCCAGCCATGGTGTGAGTGGTTTGTGTACCTGAGCCTTGAGGGTGTCGAGGTGGGGTTGTACTTCTCCCTTGGGAAGAAGTGTGACCCCTTCTTCCTTGTGAAGGAGAGCTAATGGACAATTGTCCTTCAGAAGTGGACCTAAGTAAAGTGGAACCAAGAAAAGCTAATCCCAAGGAAGTAGCACTCACATGGGTGTGAGAAGGTGGAGCCGATGAGTTGGCAAGACTAGGAACTCCTCCTAAAATAGGAGGGAGATTTAACAAGTGTTTGGAGCGGCAGGGATTTTGTGGGTCCCCTATGATGTCCACTAGACAAGTGAATGTGTGCAAATTGTGATGAGAGTAATAAATGAACAAGAGAGTTTGTATAACTTGGACCTTCGCAGTATATCTCACAATCGTTTTGTAATCAAAAGAGCATCATACATAAATCAATTTTTACAAAGAAGTATATATGTGGGTAGGTGGATTTTTTCCACGTGGGAGAACAAAGAAAAAAAATGCTCGTGTCCTACAAGACGTAACATCCTTCCTCTCAAATAGCACTGGACCTTCCAATAACACTCAACAGTTGGGTCTGAAGCCACCGGAAGAGGAACTAATGAAGGATGAAACAATCAGCTATAATGAGGGGTAGAGGGTGCATATCTCGAAAGAGATAGCGATATTTCTTAATAGCCACACAAAATCCGATCAAGGTGTAATTGCATCCCACAATTGCCACCTAGGTAGATGTCCTAAAAATTTGGTCACTAGGTACCTCGATTAAAGTGCGACATTTAGATTTTCAGCCTCAGAAATGGGTCACGGGCTGGATCCCATACAAGAGGTGGGTGCCTCAAGGGGGGACACACAGAACAATCGAACCTCGACCTTCGACCCTTCATGGGTATCTCCCTGCCTTATGGTGTTAGGAACACTTGACTTGGAGGATTTTAAATTTCCCTATTTGTCAACTTCTAATGTTTGAAGATGTGAGAACCAGATAACGGGGAGTTATTTGGATGCCTATCCCCGAGATCCTACCTAGACTAAAAAATTTCTTTTGGCACCTCCCGTGGAGGAAACATTAGTGAGCTGTTTAGAATTTTTTTATATGTGGTTGTGTGTGAGATTGAGGGTGTTAACCAATCTCGTCCAAATTAAGTGGGAGTGGATAGTTCCTTCAAGAAAAGGGGTGGGGCATTTCATAATCCTTTTGGGGGAAACTTACTTTAACCTCCAAAATTCGAGATGAAACTATGTGAGTGAGTAGTGACTTGTGTGTGAGCAAGTGATAAAATGTGCCAAACTTTTAATAAGTTAGGTGTCACCTTGCAACATGTGGACTTCGTGTGGTCCTTACAAGTTTTGATTACCTATCTTACTAGATGCCATTGGTACAACCTTGTAGAATTTTAAATTCCCTAGAGAACTAGCATGTGGACATGTGGGTCCTTACCAATACTTTATGTTGGAAGATTGATTGTTGTCATTGATGTCAACCCTAGTCATGGGTTTTGGACCGCAAGATTGATAAAGGTATTTGGACATGAAGGAAAATGCACATGCATATACAACACCCATGAATGGATAGTATACATCATGCTGTTTTCGGTGGTATGTGGCATGTCACATGGATCTTCATGGTTGAGGAGAAATGAATTTTTGAAGATGACAAAGTGAATTGAAAAAGGAAGTACATGTAGGCCTTGAAAATAATTACAAAATAAGAAAGTGTCAGGTCGGCCCTAATGTTAAAAGGAAGTGACATAAATGGTATAAATAAATATCATTATACATTCATTTGATACAAGTTGAATTTCAGAGGGAAGAAGAAGTAAAAGAAGGCCGGATTTCAAGGGAGGATGAAGTCTTTTGGTGATGTGTTCTAAGGTATGTTATTTTCAGGTCATCTTACCATTTTTGCTATAACTTTTTTTCTAGAATGATTTAGATGGTGAAATAGCTATGGTATTGAGAAGACATATCAAGGTACCTCTGGTAAAAGGTCATCTCTTGATTCTCTATAATTATGGAGATACACTCTATGGAATATAGGGTTTGTGACCAGTCCTGAAACTAGTCAATAAACATGTGTTATGGGTAAAACAATCATAAATTTTTCATACAGACTCCAAATGTAGTGGGACCACTTCCATTGGAAAGAGTATGGACTGTAGTTTTGTGTGTGCGAGTTTCAGAATCAGATGTTAAATATTGAGCGCGGGGCATGCTGTACAAGTTGGGTCTTCTGAACAAACCAGAATTGAATAAAGTCTACCATTCTTTCTATAACCTCTTTTTGGGGAGGATTCAAGGAGTGAAAATTA